>OY740803.1:31547065-32100567 GCA_963514005.1 Raja brachyura
AAACCACGTACCCCTGCTTTCTGCACTGACGTGTCAATGAAGTTGTTGCTCTGCAAACATGCTGAGAGTCTTTGGGCCGCAAAACCAAAGAAGATCTTGAAGAAAGAAGAAGGTCATAGCGCGAACTCCATCATCAAGTTCGCTGACGACACCACTGTTGTGGGGACGTATCACTGATGGGGATGAGTCAGAGCATAGAAGAGAGATCGAGCAACTGTCCATATGGTGCCAGCACAACAACCTGGCCCTCAACACCAGCAAAACCAAGGAACTGATTGTGGACTTTGGAAGGAGTAGGATGGGGACCCACAGTCCTGTTTATATCAACGGGTCGATGGTTGAAAGGGTCAAGAGCTTCAAATTCCTGGGCGTGCACATCTGTGAAGATCTTTCTTGGTCCGAGAACACAGATGCAATTATTAAGAAAGCTCATCAGCGCCTCTACTTCCTGAGAAGATTACGGAGAATTGGTCTGTCAAGGAGGACTCTCTCTAACTTCTACAGGTGTACAGTAGAGAGCTTGCTGATTGGTTGCATCGTGGCTTGGTTCGGCAACTTGAGCGCCCTGGAGAGGAAAAGACTACAAAAAGTAGAAAACACTGCCCAGTCCATCATCGGCTCTGACCTTCCTTCCATCGAGGGGATTTATCACAGTCGCTGCCTCAAAAAGGCTGGCAGCATCATCAAGGACCCACACTACCTTGGCCACACACTCATCTCCCTGCTACCTTCGGGTAGAAGGTACAGGAGCCTGAAGACTGCAACAACCCGGTTTAGGAATAGCTACTTCCCCACAGCCATCAGGCTATTAAACCTGGCTCGGAACTCTGAACATTAATATCCCTCCATCTGTTATTTGCACTTTATTAATTTATTAATTCATGGGTGTATTTATGTATAGAATTGTAGTCAATGCCTTCTATGTTATCTGTTGTGCTATGCAAAGAAAGATTTTCATTGTCCTGTCAAGGACACATGACAATAAACTCTTTTGACTTGACTTTGACTTGTCCTTCCACGTTCAGAAGGTTGATCTGCCAGAATTGGCTAATGGTGAGGAGTTATTTTCTTTGGGAATTAAGATCCCTCCTGCCCTTCGCATGCCTTAGGTATGATTCCTTTCTCCCATGCCACTTTAATTAACTTCCAAAGGTATTTCAGGGCACCAGGGATGTTCTTATAGTTTGTATGGAATGCCATTGGGCCCTGCGGCAGATGCTGTTCTTGCCCGTTTGACTGTGTTCTCCACCTCCTTCCATGTAGGAGGCCTTATGTCCATCTGGTGCTCAGGTGGGTGGATAGGTGGCATGTCATCTGGAATGGTGACTGGCTCATGTCTCCGGTTGTCAGAGTACGTCTTCCTCATGTGCTCCTCCAGTTCCCTTACAGGTACTCTCAGGGTCCCGCTCTTCTGCTTGACAAAGAGGCTTGTGACAAACGTATACGGATCTCTGTAAAAACTTGTCCTCGCCCATTCGTTCTTCTTGTGTTGCTTTATCAGGCATTCTGCTCTTCGCAGGATCGCCAGGCGCTGCTTTATTTCTGCCTGCAGTGCCACGGGTCCTTTCCTTTCTGCCTCTGTGGCCTTCCTCCACTGTTTTCTCAGCTTTCTTTCACCAGTCTTTTGATCTCCTGCTGCCTCCTGGACTTGTACTGGAGTGCTGGTTCCTTCTGTGTCCTCTGTTTCACGACCTTCACCCCAAATCTCTCCGCCCCATAGTTGTAATATGGTGTCTCCCATCTTCTCCAGTTTTCTTTCCACACATCCTTCAATCCTTCCAGAAGATGGACGAGGTCAGTGTTAATGGTCTCCCACTCTTTCCTCTGCCAGGATTTCGGCCACAAGATTTCAGGCTTTTTTCCCTTCCATTTTTTTCTCTACCGCTGACTGTGGCCGGTTGGGCTCTGGACTCGTGTCCGTTGGAGGTACTGTACCTGGTTGAGCTTTGCCTGGGGTGCTGATACCATGCTGGGACAGTGGTGGTTATCCTGCCACTGGGCTTCACTCGACTGATTTGGCCTGCCTCTTAGAAAGTAATAGCCAATGTGAGGCCCCACACCAAGCTCTCTCGGGCACTTTTTCCTGCCCTGGTGGATCTTGAGACCCTTCTCTGATGTTATCTTTTCCCAGCCACAGATACAACTTCATAGTATCTGTGTCTGGGAAAAGATAACAGCAGAGATCAAATATCAATATTGACCTGATTTTATTTTTGAATTATATTGGTTGGGAATAAAAATTGGACAAGAAAATGGAGGTATAATCCAGATGGATCATTTATACCCTGATCAAAGGCAACAAGATCACTGATGCTGTGGGACTGCAGCACTTAGAGTTGCATGATGTGTCAGCCTTGGAACCAGATATGATCAATGCATTTAAAATGCTTTTAGATAGACATCTGGATATACAAGGAATAGGGGGATACTGTATGATTCACATGGAGGCAGAGGACACTAATTTGACTTGACATCGTGTTCAGCATTGACTTTGTGGGCTGATAGGTTGTTCCTGTACTGTACTGTTCTATAGTCTCCGTTCTACCCTAGGGTTATGTCCTCTCTGCATACATTGTTGAACGCAAATCGGTTTGCCTCATGCAAAGGTGCTGTCTTCCCCCAGCCAACTCACATTTACAATGGCCAGGGACTGTAGGGAAGACAGACAGAAAACGCCTTATCTTCGGTAAAATTACTTTGCATGGATCACAGTAATCTTAATGAAACAACCGACACGAGGATTCATTTCCCTTTCTCTCCATCTCTCCGTCCTATGAGCTGAGCACTAATGACTATCCCCGGAGATAACCTGCTAATGGCCAATCTGAGGTTTCTGATGGCTGTGCGGGTCACACTTCCCTGAGTGCAGCAACTTTGTGCTTGGGTTGCCTTTAAATAAAAACATCCCCAGCCAAAAGGATTTTGTCTGACAAAGGCAGGACTGCAGGTCTTGGATAAGGTTCTGCAATGTAGGCTGCTCTGAAAGGTTAGATTATATGGGATCCCTGGAGAGCCAGCAAACTGGAGGCAGAATTTACTTAATGGGAGGAAACAGAGCACGGTGGTGGAAGATAGTTTTTCAAACTGGAGGCCTGTGACTAATGGTGTGCCTCTGGAAACGGTGCTGGGCCCATTGTTTTTTGGCATCTACATCAATGATTTGGATGAAAATTTACAAGACATGATTAGTACGTTTGCAGATTACACTGAAGTAAGTTGTATTGTATACAGTGAAGATGTTCATCAAGAATCGCTATGGGATCTTGATCAGCTGGCCAAGTGGCCCGAGAAATGGCAAATGGAGTTAATTCACATAAGTGTGTGGTGTTGCATTTTGCGAAGTCAAACTTGGGGAAGGACCTTCACAGTCGACAGTAGGGCACCGGGGAGTGTTGTAGAGCAGAGGGATCTCAGTATACAAGTACACAGTTCCCTGAAAGTGGTGTCACAGGTAGACAGGGTGGTCAAGGAGGCTTTCAGCACATTGACCTGTACTCAAGTCAGGGAACTGAATATAGAAGTTGGAATGTTATGTTACTGTTGTGCAAGACATTCGTAAGGTTGCACTTGGAGTATTACAGTATGTTCAATTTTGACCATCCTACTGCAGATGTCATTAAGCTGGAATGTTTGTGGCCAGGACTCAGCGATCAAGGTGGGCTTGTACGTCTTTTTTCTTGGAGCACAGTGGGTTGGTAGTAGGCCCCCTTCAGTCATGACTGACCATGGGTGATGCATCCTAGTTTGCAGGTGATGTGTGGTCGGATGCAAGCCTGGGCGATGTCATATGGAGGACAGGCTGTTGCCCATGCAGCACGTCCCCCCTCTCCACATCGCTGATCGATCCAAAGGAACAGCAGGGCCATTACAGTTTGGCACCAACGCAGTCGCATGAGCTGCCAGAGCGAGGTTGGAGACAACAACGAACTGCCTTAGGGGCTCCGGATTTTCTTTAGGTTTACTCCAGGAGCCTTTTCCATGACTGGATATGGCCACAATGGCAGTGGAGGTTTTAAATCAGAGTTTTCCCTCTCCTAGGTAGACTGCCTACCCAGGCTGACGAGCCCCATCTGCCCGAGACTCGTGGGGGCGGGATCGTCTACCTTCCCGTGCAGGTCTATAGCATCTGTCCACTGCCTGGGTGGGTTGTTGGGTGGTCTTATAGAGGTGGGTTGTTGGGTGGTCTTATAGAGGTGTATAAAATCATAAGGGGAATAGATAGGTTGAATATACATTTTTTTGTCCACAGGGTAGGAACTAATGGGCAACTTTTTCACACAGGGGGAGGGTGAGTATAATACACCCAACTCCCCCTGTGTGAAAAAGTTGCCCATTATGGAATGAGCTGCCAGAGGAAGTAGTTGAGTCAAGTCAATAAGAACATTTAAAATACATTTTGACAGGTATGTGGATAGAAAATGAACATAGGAATATGTGTCAAATACGGGTAAATGGGACAAGCTTAGATGGAGCATCTTGGCTGGTGTGGATGAATCAGGCCGTATACATATTTTCCATGTTGTAGGACTCTATAACTCCATGACTAAGCAATAGACTGTAGCTCTCTTTTAATCTAAGACTATATTTTCCTCACTACCCTGAATAAACAGTATCAGCTCTCTCTCTCTCTCTCTCACTCTCCTGTCCAGCATCTGGGCCAGCTGTTTAATACAACTTTTAATTTTAGAAAATTATAATTTTTAAATATATTCCAGGTTTCAGATTTCAGAAGGTAAAATGAGGTATCATTTATTTCAATAATACTTCAGGTATTAAGACAGTTCACTGAAATGACACATTCACTGTGGGATGCATTTTAACTTGGAAATATAAAACTTCAAAACCTTCTCAGCCACTGCTCTTCTGCTTGAAGCAAGTTGTCTTCATATTGAAATTATATGACATGTTTGAGCAGACAAATGCTGCATATAATATATGTGAAAGCTTCTAAAAGTGTAAGAAATCTATACTAGGATAGTTTTATGAACATGATCGCTTTGTGGATAAACAATAAACACCATTCATGGCATTTCTCTCCCTCTCTCTTACTCCATCTATCTGTCTCTATCTCACCCCCTTACTCGATCTTGTTCTTCCTCTCTCTCTCTCTCTTTCTCTCTATCTACTTGTCTTTTATTTCTCTCCTGCTCACTCTCTCTCTCTCTCTCTCCCTTTTTTTTTCATTTCCAAAAACTTTATTCAACACAATCATATAATACAACACATCAAAACATAATCAAAAAATCACACTATAACAAACAAATCATTGTAGTACAACAGTACATTCATTGTTTATAATAGTCTCATCCCCACGCGTTGACGGAAGGCCTCCAGAGTCCCCGTGGACACCGCATGTTCCCTCTCCAGGGACACACGTGCACGGACGTAGGCCTGAAAGAGGGCAGGCAGCCGACTCTCTCCTGACCATCGACCGCCCGCTGCCTGGACCCGCGAATGGCCATCTTAGCCAGGCCGAGGAGCAAACCGACAGGTAAGTCCCCCCCCCACACTCGGCTCTCCCCACTCCCTGCCTTGTGTCCGAACACCAGGATTGTGGGGCTAAAATGCAGCCAAAACTTGAGGAACAACCCCTTCAGATATTGGTACAGGGGCAGTAACCTCACACACTCCATATACACATGGAACACGGTCTCCTCCTCTCCGCAGAAAATACATGCGGCGGACGAGCCCGTGAACCGGCTCAAAAGTTTATTACAAACCACCGCTCCATGCAACACTCTCCACCCCAGGTCCCCAATATAAAGGGGTACGACTCCCTTATAGAAGGGCCTCCACTGGGGACCCACCCTGCCTTTGGATGGTAACACCGTCAGCCATGGTGAGTCGGGACGGGAGACAAAGGCACGGAGGTTCAGAATGTGCAGGAGCATCCTATACAGTGCGCGTCGCTTTGCCTCATGAAATGGCATGCTGGTCACCTCAGAAAGGCAGCTCAGATTATGTGGAGCCGGAGGCCGAGAAATATCCCGGAGCCTAGGCCCGATGAGCAGATCTGACGGAGCGGGGGTAAGCTCTATCTGAACCACTCTAGGCTCACGCCTCTCCTCGACACCCACCATGACAGGGTGAGGACCGGCCACACCCGCAGCCACAACATCCCCCTCTCCTCGTGGAGCAACACTCTGGCTGAAAACAGCCAAATTCCTCACTCTTAGCACATCCCTGTAGAAGACAGGCAAGCCCCTTAGAGCGGGTCAACTGATGCCCGCCACCGGGAGCCGCAAGACCCCCCTTAGGCAACGACCCTGACGGAAAAAATACGTGGCCAGAGCGTGCCATCTGGGAGGGTTCTCTACATACATGTATCTCCACAGAGTCCTGAGTCGGAGAGCCGCCACCTGGGTACGCACGCATACCAAGGACTGGCCGCCCTCCTCTAACGGGAGACTCAGGACCGCCGCGGAAATCCAGTGCTTCCTATTTCCCCAAAAGAAATCTACCAGCTTCTTCTGTATAGCAGTTACAAATATAGAGGGTGGGACAAGAGTAGCCAGCTGGTACCATAACATGGAGGCCACCAGCTGGTTTATAACCAGCACCCTCCCCCGAAAGGAGAGAACTCCAAGCAGGCCTGACCAGCGCCCCAGCCGGGCAACCACTTTCGTCTCCAACTCCTGCCAGTTTGCCGGCCAAGCATCCTCAGTGGGGCTCAGGTACACCTCCAGATAGAGGAGGTGCGTGGTGCTCCACGCATACAATGCCATCTCCTCCGGCATCGAGTCTACCTGCCACTGACCCACTAAAAGTCCAGAGCACTTACTCCAGTTAATCCTAGCAGAAGAAGCAGCCGAGAAAATCTCCTGGCAGTCACGCATCCTCCGCAGGTCACCAGGATCAGTGAACATAAGAAATACGTCATCGGCATACGCCGATAGAATCACCTCAACCCGTGGGCCAGGTAGGGCCAGGCCTGTCACCTCCTCCGAAGAAGACACAGGAACGGCTCCACACAGACCGAGTACAACTGGCCCGACATAGGGCAGAGACACAATGCGCCATTAACCTTCACAAAGCACTCCGCAGCAGCGTACAAAAGCCGGACCCGGGCCACGAAAAGCGGTCCAAACCCAAATGCTTGCAACGTCCCAAATAGGTATTCATGCTCAACCCTATCAAAAGCCTTCTCCTGATCAAGAGACAGAAAAGCAGCTGACTCACCAGTACCCTGGGCTAAATGAATCAGGTCCCTAACCAGGTGGATGTTATCCTGGATGGACCGGCCAGGGACTGTATAAGATTGGTCAGGATGAATCAATTGATGCAGCACGGAGCCCAGGCGATTAGCCATTGCCCGTGCAAAAATTTTATATTATGTGCATAGGAGAGAGACTGGCCAGTTCTTCAACAAACAGAGTTCGCCCTTCTTAGGCAGCAAGACAACAACTGTCCTACGTCACGAGAGATGCATCACCCCAGTCGCCAGGCTCTCCCCCAGAACCAACATGTAGTCAACCCCTAGGATATCCCAGAAAGCTCTAACAAACTCCACCGTCAACCCATCCAGCCCGGGGGACTTACCCCTCCTGAGCTGATGCAAGGCACGAGTCAACTCCTCCAAAGATAAGGGGCCATCAAGAAGATCAGCCACCTCCCTATCTACAGTCGGTAGACCCTCCCACAGATCTTGCTGAGCCTCCACGCTGAATCCATCCGCAGAGAACAGGGACCCATAAAAGGACCTGACCAAGGCATTGATCCTCTCTGGATCAGTGACAGAGGAGCCGTCATCTGCAAGCAACTCCACGAGCTGTTTTCGAGCTCCCCGCCCCTTCTCCAGAGAGAAAAAGAAAGGCGACGCTCGGTCCAGATCGTGCAGCATCTGGACCCGAGACCTCACGTAAGCGCCTCGGGACCGCTCAAGCAGCAGACTCCTCAAAACCTCCTTCTTCCTCTGAAACTCTCCCCATTCGCTGGAGTCTTCACCAAACTGACCCAGGCGAGACTCAGCGTCCAGTATCTCCCTCTCAAGCTTCTCGACCACTGAATCCCGCCTTCCAGTCGACCCCCACGTGTATTCCTTGCAAAAGAGACGGATGTGAGCTTTACCCACATCCCACCACTGCCTAAGGGAAGAGAAGCACCTCTGCCTCCCTCTCCACTTCACCCAAAACCGACTGAATGACTCCCGGAAACACCGATCCTCCAGCAGCCTGTTGTTGAAGTGCCAGTACGCGGACCCAGCCCGAGCGCACGCTGGATTAAAATCCACACGCACCAGATTGTGGTCCGAGCACGGCACCAGCCGCATTGAGGCCGCTGAGACACGGGAAACAAACGCTCGGGAAATATAAAAACGATCAATGCGGGAACCACCACCCTCAGACCTCCGCGAAAAAGCAGTGGAATCCGGGTGAAGGTCCCTTCAAGCATCAACCAACTCAAAGGAGTCAATCAACCCTCTCAGCTTCTTTGCTACAGCAGGCGCACACTGAGTACCAGAACGGTCCCGCACCTCAAGTGTGCAATTAAAGTCCCCACCAAGGAAGACACACTCTCCCCTATCAATAGTGCTCAACAGAGCATTCACCTCCTGAAGTTGGCCGGCCTGCATCGTGCCGGAGCTAGGGGCATACACGTTAATGAAATGCAACGGCATGCCATCCAGGCTCACGGCCAGATGGAGCAAACGTCCTGGCACCACTTCCTCCACTTTTAAAACGCTTGGCAGAAAATTCGGAGCCAACAGAAAAGCCACCCCACTCGAATTTGAGCTGAGATGGCTCATATAAACCCCCCCTTCCCACTCCAGTCACCAGGTGGGTTCGTTACTAACAACGGTATGTGTCTCTTGCAGAAAACACACCGCAAATTTCCCCTCTCTTGGGGCTGATAAGAGCTGAAATCTACGAAAACTCGCTCTACTCCCATTTAAATTTAATGTAGCTACTGTGAATGTGTAGGCACACTAGATTGAGATCCTCACACTCCGCTTAGACTCAAGAACTCTTCCTCTGAGGAACTCCAAAAAATCCCCAAACTGTCTCTTCTCAGAGTCAGGAAAACCACTATCCTTGTTGCCAAGGATAGCCTCGAGACTCTTAATCAAAGCTGGCCAGTCCTCCCACCGTCTTTTAGCAGCCTCCTTTTTGGTTCTGCTGGAACGGCTTGTTTTTAGGAACTCTCGCACCTCAAGGATAACACTTGCCTGAGACACGGCCTTGGAGCCTGAGCGCGCAGCCAACCCGCTCGCACCTGAATCAACAAGCTCAAAAAGACCAGAACTCTCTGACGAATCGCTATCCTCACTACACACACTGGCCCCGTCACTCTCCCCCTCCTCTGCCACGACATCACCCCCAGGATCAATGCCGGGGAAGGGCCCCGAAACCCCTGACTGAAACACGCAGCCCACTGAATGGCTTGGCTCCTGCACGCTACCATCACCCTCCACGTCTGGGCCTGGGGAAGCAAAAACTTGAGGATCACGACCCAAAACAGCCCCGACCTCCACATCATCTAGAGTGCCCTCTCCACAGGCATCACCCAAAGAATCTCCACCTGCTTTTAAACTCTCCACAGACAACTCATCCGGTGAGGCATCACGCCCCTTGCTCATCTTCACCAGGCAAATGCCTCCTTTTTGTCCCGCTAGCATGCGGAGGTATGGTAACCTCCATAAGGGAAGGGTCATCCGCCTCCACATTACCCCCATCCACTTTGCCACCCGCACGTTTTAGCTTCCCTGCCCCCTTCTGAACCACCTCAGCTCCTTGCTGGGCCACAGCAGGTGCAATCTGCACCTCACTGGAGCTGCCAGGCGCCCCTTGGGTGGTCACAGAACTCGGCAGGTGCACACCCGATTGCCTTTTACTCGCTCGGGCGGCCTTTCTCCTCTCCTTCCTCTTGCTCTTCTTCCCCTGCTTCTCCCAAATCCCCCCCTCTTCACTTCCCTCCTCCTGTGCCCCACCTTCATCCGCCGCCACAGGCGCAGGACGTGGGGGACGTGGGCTTTCGCTGCCCAGGGTCCCCAAAGCGGAACCTGCGGACCCGGATGGATTATCACTGCCGCCCCAGATCACCAAGGCAGAGCTGGCAACCTTAGCCGGGTCAGCAGTACCACCCCGCGCCACTGAGGTTTGACGAGCCACCCCAGATGGGCCAGCAGTGCATACCTGGGCCACTGCGCTAGAACCCCTAGCAGTGACCCCGTGAATAAGGCACTCCCTACGGAGATGTCCAAATTCGCCGCACGCATGACACCGTACCTTTCCCCAACTCCAACGCACGGTTCTGGGGATACCCTTATACTCCACCTCAAAACTCCCCTCAGCACCATCCCCCTTACCGACCTTCATGAACACCCTCCTCTTGAAACTGAAGACCCCTTTTTCCTCCGGGTCCCCCCCGGGATGCAAGAGCCTAAAGCATTTAGACCGCACCTCCCCAAACTTGGACAGGTGTGGAATAAGTAACGCATCCGAAATATAAGTGGGGCAGCTCCGCAGGAGAACCGGTCTCACCCTAGATACCCACGGATCCACCTGTATGTGGATCCCCCCCCCCCCCCCCCCACTGAGATCCCCATCTCCAACGCTCGGGCCACACACTCCCGGGTCTTAAGTATCATCTCAACCTTTCCTCTTTCGAGCTCAGAAGAAACAATAGCCCCCCTCCCAAGAAGTTCATTCATGGCCTTCGTAATTGCCCCCCTAGACATCATAGGCCCAGTTTGAACCGAGATACCAAAACTGTCCCCATCCAAGTCAACATGAGGCTCAAGCTCAGATGGTCTCGTACCCGCCACTGACCTTCGGCCGCGCCCCTTCCATCGCCATCCTAACAGAGGCACAATCCAGCTCCAGGCACCCCAACAGCTCAGCTCCAAGTTAAGTCCCAGAGACAGTCACAGTCAAAGACAGGCAGCAGAAAACAGAAACCTCCAGCTGAAGCAGGAAAGTCCCCAGGTTCGTCCACAGCCAAGAGCAGCTTTTGGAAAGCTCTATCCCAGTCTTGCCGGAAGCAAAAGTACCTTCTTCACATTAAGCCAGGCAGCCGCACTGTGCATAATGACTTTAGGGCAGAGAAACAGTGCCAAAAACGACAAAGACACCGCAAACTTCCTACCCTCGAACTTCAGGCACTCTTGGCAGTCCACCAACGACAACCGCACCCTCGACAATGTGGAGAAAACTCAGGAATTTTCACACTGGTGGAGGCTTCCCAGACCAGAGGAAAGCTTCAACAGCCCAACGATAAGTTAAACTATGAAGTCCCCCTGTGTCTGTGCCCTCTCCGACGGCAAAATCCTTGAAAGGCTGCTTCAATCCTTCTCAACTGCAGAGCTGAGAAGAAAACACGACCTCTCTCACTCTCTCTCTCTCTCCCTCTCCCTCTCTCCCTCTCCCTCTCTCGCTCCCTCTCTCTGTCTCTGTCTCTCTCTCCCTCTCCCCCTCTCCCTCTCACTCTGACTTCCTGTCAGTGTCACACATCTTCACAGCTTTTATACACGGAGTTTAGGTATGTTGAAAGCATACCGGGGGACTGCACTTTTAGGCAGTGTCTATAATTCTTTCACTCTTGGTTGAGTTAGCCACTCTATCTCTGTGAGAGGCAAGAGTACCACCAGCAAGAAAATGGCTGCTACAGCAAGCAGTCAACCTTCGTTACTGTTAATCAGCGTGAAATCCTAACAATTTCATGTTTAGTCCCACACATCATCAATAGAGGGAGAAGGGAGACAAGGATTGGGTCCCTGTGGAGAAAAGTGTCTGTGTATTGCAAATGAGTCAGTGCACTGTGTAATGTAACTAGATTACAATGATAGAGGGCTGTAAACTTCAAGATCTATAGTTTAGTTTAGTTTATTATTGTTACATGTACCGAGGTGCAGTGAAAAGCTTTGTGTTGTGTGCTCTCCAGTCAACAAAAAGACTATTCATGACTATAATCAAGCCGTCCACAGAGTACTGGTGCAGGATAAAGGGCATAACATTTAGTTCAAGATAAAGTAGATTAAGAGGACCATATTTAGTTTAAGAAATGCTGCTGTTAAAATAAATATTTAAACGAGTGGAGTGATTGTAATGTATGATAGTAGATCCTCTTCTGGGACCAGCAGCTGTCGCCTGGCTTCAGCACCATCTTGATTCAAATGACCAGCAAGCCTCCATTCTGCAGCGCAGTAGCAACTATTATCATGCAACTGAGCCTGAGAGGAAGAGAATAGTAAGATTAAACAAGAACTTACCAGTTTGAAGTTTGATCTTCATTTTATGAGGAGTTGTGATGAGGGATTTCGTGAAGACCCCGCCAACACGCATGCGCGGCATTCTTCAAAGCAGCGGTGTGGAATCACAGATCACAACCCGAAGATAGTAAGATTAAAACTTGACCATACCAGTTGAACTTATAATAGAGGGTTGGGAGCGGAGGGCACGAAATCCCTCATCGCAACTCCTCATAAAATAAAGATCAAACTTCAAACTGGTAAGTTCTTGTTTAATCTTACTATTTTACTTCGGAGTCACGTGAGTGACTTCGTGAAGATTTCAAAGCTCTGTGATTACATGCCCTGGACCACGTCCATGCTGCCACACTGCCGTAATTCTGATGGAGGAAGTTTATTAATACATTCCAGACTGGACAGGCTGAAAAATAAATGAATGTTTAATAACACAAATAATAAGACCCCTAACTCGGGGACAAAACAAATTTACGGAGCAGCTCCCAGCACAGCTTCCGCAAACATCGCGGGTTTGGCCACCGGTTTATTGTAGAATCTGTGGAATGTGGATTCACTGGCCCATCCCGCGGTAGCGAGGACATGATCCATGGGCACCTCCATGGTCCTCGCCGCTGAAGTGGATGCCGCCCTGGTAGAATGAGATTTAAACATATTAGTATCTATCCCAGCTGCATCCAATACTTCCCTGAGCCACCTTGCAATCGTTGAACCAGTCACCCAGTGATGAGGCTTCTTGTGGCTGATAAAGAGCCCTTGTTCCATCTTCCTAATGATACTGGTTCGTTGAATATAGTGGCGAATATGGGTGACTACGCAGAGGGTGGTGTCTGTGGGATACGCCCGGAATTCCAACTGCAGCCCTAGCGCACCTGGCCTGTGCTGCTTAAGTAACCCTTCGACGATGAATGTTACTGTTTGCGGAGTCCAGACCATTCTATCAAGTCGTAGTTTCTGCAGGGTCTGCACCCGCTGAGCCGTTGTCAGTGCCATCAGCATTACCACTTTGAGGGTGAGCTTGTTAAGTGGTAACTCTGCCATGGGAGACCAGTTTCTTAATAGGGTCAGCACTACCCCTACATCCCATATGATGTCATATCTGGGTCGTGGGGGATTGGTGTTGAACACTCCCCGCATGAATTTAGGCACCAATTGACTAGACCCCACACCTATGTTGAGGTATGAGGATAGCGCACTCCTGGCGCTATTGATGGCACTGTAGCTAAGGCCCTCATCGTAATGAAGGCCCGCCAGGAATTCCAGAACGTCAGGGATTGTAGCAGAGTTATAGGTTGTAGAAGTTCTAGCGCAGTATGCCTCCCATTTCCTGATTTGAGTGAGATACTGCCTTCTTGTTGAAACTCT
This sequence comes from Raja brachyura, assembly GCA_963514005.1. Next base: position 31,560,633 of record OY740803.1, read on the forward strand.
GCAGGAAGCGACGATGAGGTCCATGGCCCTAGAGGAGATTCCAGCCCCCAGAAGTGGTCTTCTTAGAACCTGCAAGCCAACAGGTTTAAGTGGCGATGGCACGGGTGAATTTCCCCAGTAACTGGGTTCGTAATCAAATTTGTGCGTTTAGCAATTTGCACCCATGGACTTTTAACCATCTGGAGGACCACCGGATACCATGGTTGCGTAGGCCAGTCGGGTATAATCAGTATACCTGAAGCAGAATCTAATTTGATTTTCTGCAATACCCGGCTGATGAGGCAGAATGGGGGAAATGCGTAGCAGAACCATTTCCCCCAATGGAGAGAAAATGCATCCATTGCTACTGCCCCAGGGTCTGGTTCCCAAGACACATATGTTGGTATCTGATGGTTCAACCTAGACGCAAAAAGGTCAATATCTGGTGTACCGAATTTAGCTATTATTTCAGCAAATATCTTCGGATTCAGCATCCACTCAATGTTATCATTAAATACTCGTGACCTGGTGTCTGCCACTGTATTGAGCTTCCCTGGAAGATAGGTTGCTGAGATCCAAATGTTTCTTTCAATACACCAGTGCCAAATTGTGTTGACTAATTCATCACAAGATACTGACCTGATACCACCCATATGATTGACGTATGCTACCACCGTGGTACTATCTATTTGAAGACGGACATGTAAATGACTTAATTTTGTGCAATATGCCCGTAGCCCATGGAAAACACCTAGCATCTCCAAATAGTTTATCCCTTGTGACTGTAAAAGCGTGAATTCATGAGCGTCCCATCTGCCCCCGCAACTGGTTACAGTATCCGTCGCTCCCCATCCTTGGGCACTTGCATCTGTTTGTACCACAACTGATGGGTTCGAGACAATGATGGGTCTATAACAGTCACCAATATTGTTAGCCCACCATTGTAACTCAATTTTTGCCTTTATCGGCAGCTGCATGGGTCTGTCAAAATGTCCAGCATTTGCTTTTAATGCTGAAATGTTTGCTCTTTGTAAATTTTGATAATGTAGTGGCCCAAACTGTGTAGCAGGAAATGTAGCTACAAGCTTCCCAATTACCTTAGCAGCTTGTCGAATAGTGAGTACCGCAGCACAAGCAAAGTTGTTACAAGTTTCTTGAATCTCTGCAGCTTTCCCAGTTGGGACAGTGACCATCATCTGATTCGTGTTAATAGTGAATCCCAAATAATCCATAACCTGTGAGGGATTAAACCTTGATTTGTCTGGATGGATGACAAACCCCAATTCTTCAAATATAGCTATAGTAGCTGCAACCGCTAGCTGTGCCAACTCTAAGGATTCTCCTATGATCAATATATCGTCCAACTATGCCATGACGATATGATTTTGTCTCCTGAGATATGCCAGAATAGGTTTAACAATTTTCGTAAACAGCCGAGGAGCTGTTGTAATTCCGTTGGGTAACGCTTTATATTGCCACAACTGATCCTTCCAGACAAATTTCAAAAACTTCCTATGAGACGGTGTGATAGGAACTGTATAGTATGCATCTTTCAAATCAATGCAGGCCATAAAGCATCCTTTGCTAAGTAACTGTTTAGCTGTTTCAAACGTTTCCATTTTTAAATGGGTGTATTGCACAAAAGTATTCAACTGGGTTAGGTCAATGATAATATGACAACCAGCATCTTTTTTAGGCCTTGTAAAGATGTTGGACACAAACTCAACTGGCTCATGTGTCGTTTTTTCTATCACCCCTTTTCCCTCTAATCGTAAAATTTCTGCATGTCCTACCTCCATCTCTTTTTGAGAAAGCGCAAACTTGCGATGAGGCACATGCTGCGTAGGGGGAAGTTTGTCATTAATAAACTCTATCACATAACCCTGAATACTTTGAAGAATAAAGACGTCAGAAGTGACTTTTCCCCAACCAGCCGCAAAGAACTGCAACCGTCCACCAATCTGTGAGGGTACCTCTACCTCTCGTTTTTTACGAGAACCAAACCCCCTTACCTCCATGGTTACTTCCGGGGTCTGGAGAATGGGGGCTTTTGCGGCCTGTGGGCTGATGCTGGTAGTGGCCGCATTTTCCACGCGGGCTTCGGAGGATCCTGCCCTAAAAAAGACGGTTGTTGTTGTTGTTGAGGGTGGAACTGCTGTTGGGGAGCCGGTGGTTGGTAAGTTTTTGTCGGGTATGTTCTTGGATTCCTATCCGACTGCCACCTGGGTCTGGATGAAGGATAAGGTCGCTGCCGTCGATACGGCAGGTTTCTACTGGACACAGGTTGCTTCACAAGCCCCACCGTTTTGGCCTCTTCATCCAATTATTTTACCTGCTTAGACAGGTCCTCCCCAAACAGCTGTGTTGTTGGTGGTGTGGTGGAGGTGCGGCACAACCCAGCAAATTTTGGGTTTAGGTTGGGCCGAATGGAGCTTTTCCTGAAACAGTTTATTTCAAACTGTGCATTGCACAGGAGGGCTAATGCGTCCTGCTGTTCTTCTGACACATCTGCTGCATCCAATGTCCTTGCAAAAGCCGTGATTCCGGACGTCAATAGTTTGAGGATTTTCTGGAGCTTGCCCTCCTGTGCCCTGGTGTTGCTGTTGATGTTCCCCCAAATTGGCAGATTGACCTTCGGCACACTGAGGGACACACAATTTGCTGGGGCCTTGTATTTTTCCAATGTCTCCCCAATGACATTGTCTTGGAGCTGGTGAGATGTTAAGTAATTGATAGAGGCCGCTATTTTCGGATGTAGTGGCTCTCCAACGGCAGTTGGTTTCCCAAACTTTACAACAGCCTCCAGCATCTCTTCAGCTTCTGGTCCTGCGGGTTGGTCTTCCTCCTCAAAATCACCCATCCGCTCACTGTGCCTGCTGGCGATAGACGAGGGTGAAATCGACAGAGGCACCCTGCTCTTACTCCCAGACCGCAAGGACTCCCGTTCCTGTCGTTCCAGGTCCCGCTGATAGAGCACCTCCACCATTTGCTCCATTCGTGCCATGCGACCGCCGCCGCTACACGCGGACGACAGGTCGACTTCCCCAGGCCCTGCTGAGTCGCTGGGGCTTCTGCCAGTTGGTCGCACCTGCACGAGGTGCGCTGACAGGTATTCGTCAGCACCCGCTCCTGCGGGGCTGAACGACCTCCGCACGGACAACCCGCTAGCCCGATGCCTCTCGGACCTCAGCGGCTTCTCTACCTGATGAACAGGCAGAGGAAAGGAGTCGGAACCGGTCCCCAATACCGGCTCCGTGGTCCGTGCAGGCACACCATCACCCTCACCCCCAGGGGTCTGTGACGGCGCTTGGCTGGCTTTACCTGCAGCAGCGGGATTGCCTAACCGCATTTTCCTGCCACCGGTCTGCGCTCCGGCAGCCTGTTCCGGTGCAGAGCTGGTACCTCCTGCTCCTGCAGGGTATGCTGCTCCAGCAGTACGGTTGCCAGCCTGGAACCTCGCAGGTTTCCCCTGCGGTATATCAATGCCCACTGCAGCAGCTGGGCTTGATTTCTGCACGGCTTTCCCTCGAGTCTGCTCCCTGGGGACCTGTAAAACAGAAGAGGTACTTGCCGTGCGAGACACCCGTGGTGCCTTTTTCCCACCAGCCCTGACTTTGGGCGACGGTGGAACGAAGTCAGGGTCTCCTTCCCCCTGCTCCCGTGCGGACTTTCCTTCTGGTAACAACGGAGGCGAGTCGGGCCCTCCCGACTCCATAGGGTCCGACTTCCGCACCGGCTTCCCCGGTCTAACAGGTGTTGCCAATCCTGCGGTTAGCCCAGAGGAAGATTGCCGCGGCCCGCGGCTCTTGGAAAGTTTCCTCTTCTCTTCCATCGCTTCTGTAAGACAAACCTTACAGAAGAACCAGCTCTAGGTTAGTTTCACTTACCTGGAGCCGTCTTTTGAAGGAGCTGGTGGAGAAGCGCACTCCCCCCCCAGCTTGCCGGTAGCAAATGCGCGCGACGATATGCCGCGCATGCGTGTTGGCGGGGTCTTCACGAAGTCACTTACGTGACTCCGAAGTAAAATTGTATGCCTCAGTGGCACAAGCACAGTAATGACTATTCCTCATGCCAGTTACAGGAAAGGACTTCCCATGGACTACGGAAGCAAGGGGTATCACTTGTGGCTTCTGAAGACCAAACTAAAGTTACCATCTGTCCATCACTCCCTCTTCACTTGGATCCGCCTTTGGCTTACCAGCTCCCTCCCACATACCTTTACACTTACTATCTCCCCATCACACTCTCAGTCCTGATACGGGGTCTCGACCTGAAATGCCATCTGTCCCTTTCCCTCGACAGATGCTGCCTGTCCTGCTGAGTTCCTCCAGCAGTTTGTCCAGATCCTTTCCCTTGTGGCCATATTTATGAAATGTTCAGATGCATTATCTTCTCAGTTTTATTTAAATCATCACCACCTTCTCCATTTCTTCCACTAATTTTCTGCCTCATCTCAGCTTACGGATTTAATTGATTTGTATTTCACCAGCCCACACCTACATTCCCCGCAAGGCCGCTCGACAAAGTTTTAATCATATTTCAGTTTGAAAGTTGGGTCTTTGTTGTTCCTTATAATACCACTGGATTAAAAAGCAGTTTTGTCACCTCAGTCTATCACAATGGAGCAAAAGTCCTTACAATTTAAGGGACTTGAATCATAGATCTCTACTCTAAGACAGATAATTTTGCTACTAAACTACAACTCTTCATTGTTGCTTAATATTGATCAGATATTCTTTTTATTTTACATCTGGTATTGGAGGGGAAAACAAAATAGTCCTGAAATACAGTGGACTGATACAAGAATGCTGCTGTTGAATTATACTTCAAGTTCTAAACTGATGTTATTGGCTGCTGTGTAAAGTTGTTTAATATTGTTTTTCACTGTGGTGTTTAATAGAAAAACAGCATATAGCATATTCTGAAACAAAACCCCTTCATTACATTGGAGCTCCTGGTGTTGCCTGGTTAATTAACAGTGAGACAATAGGCATTCAAACACTGGTACAGCAAAGCAAGATTACTCTTGGAGCCAAAGAGGTATATAGCATGGAAACTGGTCCTTCAGCCCAACTCGCCCATGCAGATCGAGGTGCCTTCCTGAACTTTGCTATTTGCTTGTATTTTGCCTATATCCTGTCAATCCATCCTTTCCATGTACCTGTCCAAAATCTTAATTGATACAAAAATAAATCAGTCCTGTTATTGGTCCACTAAGACATAAAATGTTGGAACTAGCCAGCAGGTTAGACAGATCTCACTGAGACAGAAACTGAGGTAATGTTTCAGGACACTGACCTTCAGGTTTTGGTTGAGTCGGGCATTTCCATTGGTGAAAGAAGCTTTGATTAGAGAGTCAACTCCTTGTCCATGTTCGGAATGGCCAGCATTGGAGGATTTATCTTCCTCAACCAGGATTCACCAACATAATTAGCTTAAACAACGGGAAAGAGTTACATTTCCAGAATTTCAGTTTGATGGGGTGGACCACCGAGAATTGCAGAGATATTAGCGACAGACATGGATACAACTGTTGGCCCATTTTTTTAATTGATCATGGTTGCTATCAACAGTGAGAAATATAATTGGTTAGCAAAGGAATGAAAAGATTCATTTTATATAGGCCAGTGAAGTACCTTTGAAGTTGTAGATGCTGGTTAATACACAAAAGGACACAAAGTGCGGGAGTAACTCAGCAGTTCAGGAGCATCTCTGGAGAACATGGATAGGTGATGTTTCAGGTCGAGACCCTTCTTCAGACCTGAGCAGCTGAGTTACTCCAGCACTTTGTGTCTTTGTGTTTTTTACATTTGAAATTGTATTGACAACTGCAGCAGATAATCTGGAAGAGTCAAGCAAAGTAAAAGACAGACAATACGATGGACACAAAATGCTGGAGTAACTCAGCGAGATAGGCAGCATCTCTGGATAGAAGGAATGGGTGGCATTTCGGGTCCAGACCCTTCTTCAGACTAAGCATCAGGTGAGAGGGAGGAACAGAGATAAGGAAATACGAGCGATCAAAGGAGATGAAGATCAAGGATAATGTAGAATAGACCGTTGTTAGCTAGGAGAAGGTCCTACACGTAAATGACAGCCAATTTCCATTTAAGGGAAGAAAGATATCCAGGACAAATCAAATATTCCCTGCTCCACTGCACAAAAATATCATTGGCTCTTTTATTTCGGGTAGACAGATTAATACCTCATCTGAAAGATGTCTGAAAGCGATGTTGGCTTTTGTAGACTGCCTGCAACTGTTTAATATGCATCGCAAGACATAGTGAGAGTGAAAATGGTAAATTGCTAGACAGTGCAATTATGTTATTTAAAATCCGTACAGAGAAAGAGTGGGTATCATTGTTCTGTTCTCCTTGATGTATGGAGATTAATTTAGAGAGCCGGAGCTCAATTGTGAGTAGCTTATTAATGAAACTACAATGACTGATAAAGATCCACAGCATTTCACAAATTGGAGGCTGGAATTATTACAGTGTCCCTTTACTTTTGAAGTTGTTGTTTCTGCTATTGATTTTAAACAAAGGTTTAAAATATTTATTTTCAATAGAATATAATTTATTATGTAATTCTATTGTTCGAATTCACAGCTTAATAGATGGTAACATGCCGAGCTCTTCATCTTCTGCACTAATTAGTTGCTGCCAAACATGCTCGTGATGAAGCTGCTACTGTTGATTTGAGCATGCAATTAGCGAGAGCATCTTATCTTCTATAAACCTAGAATAACAGGCATTGTGCATTTTTCCAGCAGACACCATGCCCTGCCATCGGCCTAAGGTTTTAAGATTGCTTGCTTTCTCGATACATCATAGTGTTAAGGTTAATGTTGCAAACCACTTCATTTTATGGAATTCATGCGTCCGAAACCATTGCAGGCGTGAAAGATTGTTGGTCTTTATGCTGAAAGGTTATAGTCAAGTATATCAAAATGAATCCAACCTGCAGCAAACAGTTAATTCAGTATTGCCCATGCAGAGTAGCAATGCTTAATTTAATTCTCATTAATTAAAAAAATAACTTTGAAATATTTTGTTGTGAAGAACTTCATTTCATGTAATTCATTCTCCCCAATCCACTGTAAATAATTATTTGATTGTAAAACTTTACCCTAAGATGTTCTTGCAAATTGTGCCAACAAGAATCCTACTTGTTGCTAACAGTCTAATTTAGTTTTTAATGTGGATGGATAGATTTCATTCAACTGCCATTGATTAAAGAGGTATTAACCTGTTGGAAACCAGTTAACCTCATGTAATCCCGGCTAGCGAACCTATTAGAAACGGTTATGTGACGGTATTGCTTTACCCTGAAATGTTATTGCAAAATGTATGGAAAATAATCCTACGCTGCAAATAGACTCATTTTTTTGGTGTTTCCAGTGACAATGATGCATTCAACTGATATTAACTAAATAATCACTTTGATATAACCTGATGTAAACCTTTTTATCTTGTGTAATTAAAGCTCTTGAATCCATTGGAAAGGTTTATTTGATTGTAAACATTTCCTGAGAAGTAATTAAAATTGTATCGATAAGAATCCTACTTGCTGCAGTCTAATGTGCTGTTTCCAATGCAGAGTAGTTATGTTTCTATTCATCTGCCATTAACCAAATAGAATGTGGCTATAACCTATTGAAATCACTTTAGTTTATGTAAGGAGGAGGGATCAGGATGGCAACATAAGTGAACCTTGGATAACCAAAGAGGTTGTAAATTTGTCAAAAATTAAAATAAAACACACGCATGGTTTAAAGGAGATGTGCAATGCAAGTCTTTTACAAAACCGATGGCAAATGCCTGGAATATGCTTGTGGGAGTGGTGGAGGCCTCTCCCTAGTGTCATTTAAGAGACTTTTGGATAAGCTCTTGGATATGCAGGGAAGGCAGAAATATGGATTATGTGTGGGCAGACAATGTTGCCAGGACTAGAGGGTCTGAGATATAGGGAGAGGTTTAATAGGCCGGGACTCTATTCCTTGGAGCGCAGGAGAATGAGGGATAATCTTATAGAGGTGTATAAGATCATGAGAGGAATAGACCAGGTAGATGCACAGAGTCTCTTCCCTAGTCAAGTCAAGTCACATACACATATGAGATGTGCAGTGAAATGAAAAGTGGCAATGCTCGCGGACTTTGTGCAAAAAACAAAGAAACTACAAACAGAATGGAACAGAATCACATATATTTTTTTACATATTAAATATTGTGGGCGGAAGGAAAAAGAGAAAAAACAGCAATTTAAAAAAAAACAGTACAATGTTCCAGTAAAGTTAGTCCCTGGTGAGAGAGCAGCCTCTGGGAAGAAACTCCTTCTCAACCTCTCTGTTCTCACAGCATGGCAACGGAGGTGTTTGCCTGACCGTTGCAGGGGTGGAAGGGGTCTCCCATGACCTTGAAGAAGGATCTTGACCCGAAACGTCGCCTATCTCCTTCGCTCCTTAGATGCTGCTGCACCCGCTGAGTTTCTCCAGCTTTTTGTGTAACCCTCCCATGATCTTATTGGCTCTGGAGTTGCACCTCCTGATGTATAGTTCCTGCAGAGTAGGTGAATCGAGGATTAAAGTTCAAGGGGAAAAGATTTAATAGGAATCTGAGAGGTAACTTTTTCATACAAAGGGTGGTGGAGAGGAGCTGCCAGAGGAGGTAGTTGAGGCAGGGACTATCCCAACATTTAAGAAATAATTAGACAGGTACATGGTTAGGACAGATTTGGAGGGACATGGAACAAATGCGGGCAGGTGGATCTAGTGTAGCTGGGACATGTTGTCCGGTGTGGGCAAGTTCGGCCGAAGGGCCTGTTTCCACACTGTATCACGCTATGAGTTAAGGGTTGGTCTTGGCATCATGATCAGCACAGACATTGTAGGCCGATGGGCATGTTCTTGTGTTGCACAGTCCTATGTTCTATGTTCCTGAATCCACTGGAAACATTTATTTGATTGTTTAACAAACCCCTGAGATGTCAATGTCAGAGAACAATACAGAGAACTTATGTTTTGTCAACTGCCATGAACAAAAAAGGACATTGACATAACTTGTTATAAACCACTTTTAAAATGTAAACCAGCTTTGTGAATTCAATGGAAATGTTTATGTGATTGTAAATCTTTATCATTTTACTTTGAAAAGTTGTTGGAAAGTTTCTCATTTGGTGCCTCCAGTTGAATAGTTATGTTTCTTTCAATTGCTATTAATTAAAAAGAGCTTTGAAAATATCTTCTTGTAAACCACTTTAATTTATGTAACTCATGTTGCCGAGTCCATGGGAAACATTTATTGGATTGTGAACTGAATGCTGAAAAGTGATTGCAGTTTATCAAAATGCATCCTACTTGCTGTAAACAGTTATTTATGTATTTCTAGTGTATAGTTGTTTCATTACACTGCCATTAATTACAATTGTAAAATAGGTACTATTTTATTTCATGTAATCCATGCTTCAAAATCCATTGAAAATATTAATTTTATTGTAAACCATTACCCTGAGACGTTGTAGAAAGAGTATAAAAAATAGTCCTAGTTGCAGCAGTTTAATTTGGCGTTTCCAGAACTTTGAAATAAACTATTCTAAACCATTTTGTCTTTACATAGTTTGTGCTCCTAAATATCATATGATTGTAGAACGTTACCCTGAACAATAATACAAAGGATACAAAGGACATTTATTGTCACATACACCAATTGGTGTAGTGAAATTTGACTTGCCATGAAGCACACAGATAAAGGTAAGACACAACATTAAAGAATTTAACAATAAACATAAAAACATCCCCCTACAATGGTTCCCACTGTGAGGGAAGGCACAAAGTCCAGTCCCCATCCCCTTGTCCACCCATAGTCGGGCCTATTGAGGCCTCTGCAGTCGGTGCTACGGCGGCCCGATGTTCCAGGCCGTTCTCGCCGGGTGATGGTGCTCCGGCGTCGGGAGAATCCTCTCAGCGGCTTGGGACACCTGGAACGTCCGCTTCCTTACCGGAGACCACGGCCTCCGAAGCCGACAGGCCACACTGGATGGAGCTCCACCACTGGCGGTCTCGCCGAAAGATCCCAGACTCCCGGTGTTAAAGTCAGCGCCGCCGCCCGCTCCACAGACCCGCAGCTCCGCGATGTTCACCTGCGGTCTCAGCATTCCGGAGCACCAGCGTGGCTACCCAGGCAAGGCATCGCCCGCTCCGCGATACTGCTCCAGCGCTGTGCTGCCACTGAAGCTGTGGTTCTGGCCGTTCCCCTCAGGAAACGCCGCTCCAGACCTGTTGGCAGGCCGCGAGGACGGGTCGAAGATGCTGCCCGGAGAAAAGCCAGCTCTTCGACCAGGTAGGGGCCAGGAAAAGAAGTTTTCCCCTACCCCCCCCCCCCCCCACACACACACACACATAAAAAAGAATAGACCTCCAAACAAAACACTTTTTAACACACTAAAAATAAAAGAATGAAGTGAAAAGACAGACAGCTGCAGGCTGGGCAGCCATACCCAACTGGACGGCATCCCCTATTCCAAACTGTATCAAAAATATTATAATAAAAAGCAACAGCAGATGCAGGTTTATACCAAAGATGGACACAAAATGCTGGAATAACTCGGTAGGTCAGGCAGCATATCTGGGGAAAATGGCTAGGTGATGTTTCAGGTCCGTTGTGAAGAAAGATCAGACCTCAAAAATCACCTATCCATTTTCTCCAGAGATGCTGCCTGACCCGTTGTCACTGCAGCACCCTTTTGTATCAAAAATAATCTTACTGGCTTCCAACTGTCTAATTTCCAGTGCAAAGCAGTTATGTTTTATTCTTCAACTGTCGTTAATTCAAAAGAACATTCAAATTACTTTATGTTAAGCACTTTACGTTATGGAATTCTTGTTCCTAGATCCATTGTAAATGTTTATTAGATTGTAAATCTTTACCCTGAAAAGTTATTGGAAAGCAAATCAAAAAGCATGCGACTTGCTGTAGTCTAATTTGGTGTTACCAATGTAGGCTTGTTTCATTCAATTGCCATTAACTAAAGGGAACTTTGAAATAACTTCTTGTAAACTATTTCATCCTACGTAATTAATGCTTCTGAAACCATTGGAAAAGTTTATTTAATTGTAAAGACAGACCCAGAGAGGTTATTAAATTGTATCAAAAGGACTCCTAATTGCTGCTCCTTAATTTGCTGTTTCCAAGGCAGAGTAATTATGTACCATACTAAAGCCATTAGCTAGAAAGAACATTGAAATAACTTTTTTTAAACCACTTTATTTCATGTAATTGATGTTCCCAAACCCATTGGAGATATTTATTTGATTGCAAACATTTTTATGATTGTTAACCCTTTGAATGAAAGCTTATTGGAAGGAATATCAAAATGAATCTGAGCAGTTGCAAGCAGTCTAATTTCAGGTTTCAGTGCAGAATAGTTATGCTTCATTCAACTGCTAAAATAACTTTGATGTAACACTTTCTTTTATATAATTGATTACCACGAAACCATCGAACATGTTTATTTAACATTAAATTCTTACCCTTTCAAATTTGAGAGTTTACTTTCAAGTGTATCACAAGGAATCCTAATTACTGCAAGCAGTCTAATTTTTAATGCAGTCTAATGCAAATTAGTAATTTTTTTATTCAGCTGCGATAAACTAAAAAGGACTTTGAAATAACTAGTGGCAAATCATCAGTTGAAATAACTAGTGGCAAACCATTTTTTGTTTTGTCATTCATACTTATCTTCTCCCCAGTTACCCTCTTGTTTTTAATGTAGGTAATAAAAACCTTGGGATTTTCTTTTATTCTTATATTCCTCAAAGGCCTTGTTTGATTTCATCTTGAGCATTAAGATGTTGGTATACTTTGTACCCAAATGGTGGCAGTGAAGGTGGTTGAGAGCTTCAAGTTTGCTGATGTCAATAATATTAACGCTCTGTCATGGACCATTCACATGGATGTGACAGCCAAGAAGACACACCAACACCTCTACTTCCTTTGGAGGCTGAGGAAATGTAACATATCTCCAATGGCTCATACAAATATCTGCAAGTGCACCATAGAAAGTACAAAGTTGAATTGCGCCACCACTTGGTTTGGGAGCAGCTCTTGCCCAAGACCACAAGAAATTGCAGAGGGTTGTAGATTTAGTCCAGTCCATCATACAGACAAAAATCCACACCAATGGCTCCATCTACGTTTCACGCTGCCTCAGAAAAGCGGGCAAAGTAATCAAATAGTTACCCCACACCTGTCATTCCTTCTCCCTTCTCCCATTGGCAGAAGATACTGAAGCTTGAAATGTGTGCCATCAGACTCAAGAACAGCTTCTTCCCCGCTGTTATCAGGCTTTTGAATGGTCCTTTCCCAAGCTAAGGTACTGTCCAATTCGCCTCTACCCCATTGTTGACATTGGACTTTGTCTGTGGAACTGGTGCAGTACAATATTGAGAACCATATTCTGCACTCTGTATCTTCCCATTTGCTCTACTTGAGCAATTATACTTGAGTTTGACTTGATTGTATTTATGTATAGTATTATCTGATCTGACTCAATAGCATGCAAGACAAAGCTTTTCACTAACACAAAGCTTTCCAAACACAAGCATTGGTCATAAGATCATAAGAGATAGGAGCAGAATTCGGCCATTCGGCCCATCAAGTCTACTCCGCTATTCAATCATGGCTGATCTACCTCTCTCTCCTAACCCCATTCTCCTATCTTCTTCACATAATTTCTGACACCAATACTAATCTGTCCCTGCCTTAAATATATCCACTGACTGCCTCCACAGCCTTCTGTGGCACAGAATCCACAGATTCACCACCCTCTGACTAAATAAATTTCTCCTCGTCTTCCTAAAAGAACACCCTTTAATTCTGAGGCTATGACCTCTAGTCCTAGACTCTCCCACTAGTGGAAACATCCTCTCCACATCCGATCAAACCAAGCCTTTCACTATTCTGCACGTGTTTCCTTCAATAAACAGAAAAGACCTTTCTTCTTCCTGCGTATGGCGTGCACACCCTAAAGTTGTAGGACAACTTGTTCTATTTGATCTTATTTGATTGTGCACGCCAAGTTGATTGCACTCGTCGAAACCACGTGATGGTTGCAATCTCCCACCCCAAGAAAAGACCTTTGAAGCAACATGTTGTAAATCGTCACACTTTATGTGATCCATGCTGCAAACTGCATTAGGAGCATTTATTTGATCATAAAATCATATTTTGAGAGATTATTGCAAACTGTATCAAAAATAATCTGGCCTGATCAGTTGTTTCCAGTACATTATGTATTTCATTCAGCTGCCATTAACCAAAAAGAACTAATTAATTTATTGGAAAGATTTATTTGGTAGTATTTTATTTGTTTTCCATTGCAAAGTGGTCATGTTTCATTCACCTACCATTAACTAAAATGAATTTTGAAATAACCTGATATAAAACACTTTATTTGATGTAATACTTGGATCCATTTGAAAGGTTTATTTGATTGTAAAACCTGACACCCGTTTTTTTTTTACACTGACACTCAAAACCTGACACTCAAATTCATTTGCTTGTCTTACCCTGAGGTTATGGTAAGATATATCAAAAATAACCTTTCTTGCTGCAGAGAGTCTAAGTTGGTGTTTTAATTGCTAAGTAGTTATGTATTGCTCCTGAATTGAATTAAATGATTTATTTGGTTGTGCATGTTACAGGTAACCTGAAATGTGTAACAAAAAGAACCCAATTTGTTGCAAGTAATCTTACTTGGTTTTTCCATTGCAAAGTAATGGGTCTGTCCCACTTAGACGATTTTTTCAGCGACTGCCGGCGACTGTCATAGTTGTGGCAGGTCGCCGATAAACCAGTGACTTGACCCCCCCCCCCCCCCGACAATGTCTATGACAATGTCTACAACAGCCCACCACCTAGTCGACATCAAGCTAATGGCAAGCTACCGCCAACCGGCGACCCATTAGAATGTCCACCTACGACAACTTAAAGGGCCTGTCCCACGGTACGAGGTAATTCAAGAGCACTCCCAAGCTTGAAAAAAAATCAAACTATGTATAGAATGTACATAGCGGGTACGTCGGTGCTCAGGACGTCTCTTAGCGGCTCATAACGCTAACGGCAGGTACTCGGAAAAGCTCTTGAAGACTAGTGAAGATTTTTCAACATGTTGAAAATGTCCACAAGAACACCGAATACCTACGAGCGGCTATTACCGTAATTCTACGAGTTCGAATCAGGGGAAACTCGGGAGAACTCTTGAATTAGCTCGTACAGTGGGACAGGCCCTTAAATCCGCCCGCAATAAGCTACGACAAGGTAAGAGAATTCAGTCGCCGGTACCTGTCGCCGGTTGACATAGGTTGAGGTAGGTAGTTGCCAATGGAATTCACTGGTCAGCACCAGCGACAACCTACGTCATCCTGGCGACAACCTACGACAGCACCTACGTCAGTCTAGGCTCATTGGCGTCAAGCTGACTGTCGCCAAAAAGTTTTGAGCATTGCAAAATCCAGCGACGACCAGAAAAACGCTACGATTCTTTGGGCGAATGAGGAGACTACTCACGACCATACAGGCGACACCCCGATGACCATGTGGCGACAGCCTAGTCGCCTGTAGTCGCCTCGCCTAAGTGGGACAGGGGTATTAACATCGTTCATTCCACTGCCGATAATTATAAAGCACATTAAAATAACTTGTTGTAAATCATTTTATTTTCCATAGTTCACACTCTTAAATCCATTGTAAACATTTACATTATTTTTCAATCTCAACCTGATTGGTTAGTACAAAGTGTTTCAAAAATAATCTACTTGATGCAAATTGTCTTATTTGGTGTTTCCAATGCAGAGCAGTTAAGTTTCAGTCCGCTTCTATTAACTAAAAACTTCCAAATAAACCACTTTACTTTATGTAATTAACACTCCTAGAACTGTTGGGACCATTTATGTGATTGTATTTCCTCACCCTGTGAAGCTATTGCAAAGGGCATAAAAAAAGGCAGACAATAAGAGCCAACAAGAAGAGAGCGCGATTTTAAGGCGAGAAGGGCAAAGAATAAAAGAGATGTACAGTGCAAGTTTTTTTTACACAGAGATTGGTGGGTGCTTAGAACGCGCTGCTAGGGGTGTTGGTGGAGGAAAATACAATAGTGGCTTTTGGATAAGCATATGAAAATGCAAGGAATACAGGGACGTGGATCACAGGCAGGCAGAGATTAGTACGGCTTAATGTTCAGCTTGGACATTGTGGGCTGAAGGGCCTCTTCCTTCCCTTTGCTGCTCTATGTTCCACATATCCATTTTATTTTACATATGTCATGCTCCTCAGTCAGTGCAAGGCGTTTGAAAGGTTAGCGCAAAGTGTATGAAAAAGACACCTACATGCAACCAACAAATCTGTTTTGGTGTTTCCAATGTAGAGTGGTTGTGTTTCATTTAACTGCTACCCACAAAAATAAATTTTGTAAAACCATTTGTAAAGCACTCTATTTTATGTAATTCAGGCTCCTACATCCATTGAAGATGTGCTTTTGATCATAAGCCCTTGATCTGAAGTTAGTACAAGATGTATCAAAAAAGTTCCCACTTGGTGCAAGCTGTCTAATTTAAGTTTCCAAACAGAGTAGTAATGTTTCATTCAACTGCCACTACATAAAATGGAGTTTGAAATAATTGATTATAAAGGACTTTAGGTTAAATTATGTTCCTTCCAATTGAATCCTTTATTTAATTGTAGACCTTTACCCAGAAACGTAGTGCAAGATTTATCAAAGATGCTTCCACTTGCAGCAAACAGACTAATTTGATGTTCCCATTGCAGTCATTGCCGTTTCATTCAATTTCCACTAAGAACTTTGAAATACCTGGTTCTAAAACACTTGATTTTATGTAAATCATGCTCTTGCATTCAATGGAGGCATTTATTTGATTATACACTTGTAAACAGTCCAATTTGCTATTTCCAATGCTGAGTAGTTATCTTGCATTCAACCACCACTAACTGAAATGCATTGTCAAACGACTGGTTGAAAACCACTTGACGTTCTGTAATTCATGCTCCTGAATCCATTAGACATGTTTATTTCATTGTAAAACCATAACCTGAAACGTCAGTGCAAGTTGTCTCAGAAAACAACTCACTTGCCACGAACAATTTAATCTGGTGTTTCCATTGCAGAGTGGTTGTGTTTCATTGAATGGCTACTACCTAAAAATAACTTTGAAATAACAGGTTGTAAATGACTTTATTGTGTGTAATTCATGCTGCTGAATTCACTGGGAATGTTTATTTTATTGTGAAACCTTACCAAGAAACGTAACTGTAAAATGTACAAAAAAGACTCCCACATGTTGTAAATAATCTAATTTGGTGTTTCCAATCCAGAGTAGATGTTTTGTTCAACTCCCACTTAGTAAAAATAACTTTGAAATAACTAGCTATTAAAGTGTGATTCTACATAATTAATACACCTGCATTCATTGGGCAGGTTTATTTGATGTTAAAACTGAAAATGTTCAGTCATTTTTGTCATTTTCAATTATCTAACACCTATTGTCTCCTTTTCAGCTCTAGTCTTTGTCACTTGCTCTACCCATCTGACAATCGCGAACACCCCACCCCCCCTCCATCTCTCCTGTGTGCACCTATCACTTGCCAGGCTGTGCCCCATCCCACCTTACCTTTTAGTTTTCCTCCCCTACTCCAAACTGTTTGAAGGTTCTCAACCAAAACCTTGCCAGTCCATTCCATCCACAGATTAACCGCTGAGTTGCTCCAGCACTTTGTTTTTTGCTTCAGTCATCCCCCTGTCACTTTCAAAAAAATTCAGTCACTTAGTCATTTGTTTGTCATTTTCAACTATATTCAATCATATCCAGTCATTGGTTAGTCTTATTCAGTCATTCTCAGTAATACAGTTGATTTCATTATACCCAGTCATACACAATCATGTTCAGCAAAGCCCAGTCATTGTCAGTGAAACCCTTCATTTTTCATTCACATTCAGTCATACTAAGTCATATTTGGACATTGTGTGTCATATCCGAGCATTCTCAGTCATTGTCAGAATACATAGTTATTTTCACTCATTTACAGTTATACCCACTCTTTTAGCATTTTCAGCCATTTTCAGTCATAGCTATTCATATTCAGCCATCATCAGTTATCTCTAGATATACACAATCATTTTCAGTGATTTTCAATCACAATCTTCCTTTTCAGTCAATTTCATTATTTTCAGTTATATGCAGTAATAGTAAGATTAAATGAGAACTTACTAGTTTGAAGTTTGATCCTTATTTCATGAGGAGTTATGATGAGAGATTTCGTGAAGACCCCGCCAGCACGCATGCGCGACATTCTTCAAAGCAGCGGTGTGAAATCACAGATTGTAGAACTGACTGGAGATAGTAAGATTAAGAGAAACCCATATACCAGTTGACCTTATGATAGAGGGTTGGGAGTGGAGGTCACGAAATCCCTCATCGTAACTCCTCATAAAATAAGGATCAAACTTCAAACTGGTAAGTTCTCGTTTAATCTTACTATTTTACTTTGGAGTCACATGAGTGACTTCGTGAAGATTTCAAAGCTCTGTGATTTCATGCCCTGGACCACGTCCATGCTCACACACTGCCGTAATAACTGATGGAGGAAGTATGTTAACGTATTTCAGACTTGAAACAGAGCTGAAAAACAATAATGTATTTATTAATACAAACAAAAAACCTCTGACTTCGGGGACCGTTCAGGGAACAGAACGTATCTGCAAACGTAGCGGGAGTGGCCACATGTTTATTATAAAACCGTTCAAACGTGCCTTCATTGGCCTAGCCCGCTGTTGCGAGGACATGGTCCATGGGTACCTCCATGGTCCTCGCCGCTGATGTGGACGCAGCCCTGGTAGAATGAGATTTGAAAATATCAATGTCTCCCCCTGCTGCACCCAACACCACTCTGAGCCACCTGGAAATAGTCTGCACAGTTACCCTGTAGTGCGGGCGTTTAAAACTGATAAATAGACCTGTTTCCATTCCTCTTAAATTCTGAGTGACATTAATATAATGTCGGAGATGGGTGGCTGTACAGAGGCGTACATCAATGGGATATGCGTGGAATTCCAATTTAAGACCGGTTGTTCCAGGTCTATGATGTTTAAGTAACTCATCTATAAAAAAGGTTACCTTGGTGGGGGTTCGAGACCACCCTGTCTAATTTCAGTTTGTGAAGGATCTGGACCCGCTGAGCTGTAATTAGTGCCATCAGCATCACCACTTTATAGGTGAGTTTTGCGAGTGGGAATACCGAAACTGGTGACCAACTCCTTAGTAGGGACAACACTACCCCTATATCCCAGGTCATAGTGTATCATGGTCTTGGAGGGTTGGAATTAAAAATACCCCTCATAAGTTTCGACACCAACGGATGGAATCCCACTCCAAGTCTGAGGTAGGACGATAATGCACTCCTAGCACTATTGATGGCACTGTAGCTGAGGCCCTCATCATAGTGAAGGCCCACGAGGAATTCTAGCACATCTGTGATGGTGGCAGAGTCGTAGGTGATATTAGTCCTGGAATAGAAGACCTCCCATTTCCTTACATGGGTAAGGTATAGTTTCCTTGTAGACTCTCTGCACGACG
This sequence comes from Raja brachyura, assembly GCA_963514005.1. The sequence goes on from OY740803.1 coordinate 31,579,255, forward strand.
CCGTGATGATGTCCATGGTCCTGTTCGACAGCCCAAATTCCAGCAAAGGTCTCTTCAGAACCTGCAAGCCAACTGGTTCAGATGACCATGGCATGGATGACTCTCCCCTGATATGGGATGTGTCAGGACGTTCGGGCATTTAGGAACCTGCACCCATGGTTCCTTCACCATGTTGAGGACCACCAGGAACCATGGCTGTGTGGGCCAGTCGGGTATTTTCAGTATCCCTGATGCAGAATCTAACTGGGTTTTCCGCAATACTCGATTGATGAGGCAGAAAGGGGGAAATGCATAGAAGAACAATTTCCCCCAATGTAGCGAAAAAACGTCCATCGCTACTGCCCCAGGGTCTGGTTCCCAAGAGACATATGTTGTATCTGATGGTTCAATCTGGACGCAAAGAGGTCGATATCTGGTGTTCCATACTGAATTATAATGTTAGCAAATATTTTGGGGTTCAACGTCCATTCGGTGTTGTCATTGAATTTTCGTGACCTGGCGTCCGCCACTGTTTTAAGCTTACCCGGAAGGTAAGTAGCTGAAATCCAAATATCTCTTTCAATGCACCAGTGCCAAATCGTGTTTGCCAATTCGTCACAAGATATCGACTTGATACCACCCATATGGTTTAAATATGCCACCACTGTGGTATTGTCTATTTGCAGACGGACATGCGTATGATACATATTTGTACAGTAAGCCCGTAGTCCGTGAAATGCTCCCAGCATTTCCAAATAGTTGATACCTTGTGATTGGAGAAATGTAGATATGTGCAAATCCCATCTGCCGCCACAACTAGACGTGATGTCGGTAGCTCCCCAGCCGTGAGCGCTGGCGTCAGTATGCAACACAACTGAAGGGTTTGTAATTATGATGGGATTAAAACAGTCTCGGATGCTGCTAATCCACCATCGTAACTCATTTCTTGCTTTGGTTGGTAGCTGCAAAGGTCTATCAAAATGCCTAGCATTGGTTTTCAGTGCTGAGATTTTTGCTCTTTGTAAATTTTGATAATGCAACGGTCCAAATCGTACAGCTGGAAATGTAGCTACAAGTTTCCCAATTACCTTGGCAGCATGTTGAATAGTCGGTTTCCTGGCGCAAGCAAGGCTATTACATGCCTCGAAAATATCTGCTGCTTTGTTATTTGGGAAAGTAATAATCATATGATTAGTGTTAATCGTGAATCCCAGATAGTCCATAACGACAGTAGGCATTAATTTGGATTTGTCTGGATGGATGACGAACCCCAGCTTTTGAAACAGTGATTTGGTGGCTGTCACAGTTAATTTAGCCAATTCCAAAGTTTTCCCCACAATCAGTATGTCATCAAGATTCGCCATGACTATGTGGTTTTGTCTCCGTAGAGATGCCAATACTGGTTTCAATATTTTGGTAAACAATCTGGGGGCTGTTGTAAGTCCATTAGGCAGTGATCTATACTGCCACAGCTGCCCCATCCAGACAAATTTCAAATATCTGCGGTGATCTTTGCGTATAGGTACTGAATAGTATGCATCTTTTAGATCGATGCAGGCCATGAAGTACACTCTGGAAATCAGTTGCTTGGCAGTTTCAAATGTTTCCATCTTGAAATGGGTATATTGCACAAAGGTATTCAGTTGAGTTAAGTCGAGTATAATACGACATCCACCATTTTTTTTTGTTTTGGTAAAGACGTTGGATACAAACTCAAGAGGTTCATGTACAGTTTTTTCTATTAGCCCATTTGTATATAGTCTGAATAGTTCTGCATGTCCTTCCACTTTCTCTTTTTGAGAAAGCACAAACTTCCGGCTAGGTACATGTTGAACTGGGGGAAGTTGTTTGTTTATAAATTCTATTTCATAACCTTGAATACTGTGCAATATAAAAGGGTGACAAGTTATGGAACTCCATGCATCCCCAAACAGACACAACCTACCTCCCACTTATGAGGTTAGACATGCAGAATTCCCAAGGGCACCAGACCCCCTTACCTCCATGGTTACCGGTGGGGCTTGGCCTTGCGTCCTTGGCTCTTGGGATGTTGTGGCGCCGTGGTGTGGGGTTGATACATTTTCCAAGCGGGTCGATCTGGGCCTTGGCCTAAAAAAGACCTCTGTGGGTGAGGCGCGACCTTTGGGTTTGCACCCGTCACCCTATCAGAGTGAAACCGGGGCCTGTTGGGTGTTGCATATAGATGCTGCCGTCGATATGCTGGTGGTCTGCTAGAGGAAGGCGGTTTTATCATGCCGACCGCTTTTGCTTCCTCATCTAGGTCTTTGACCTGTTTGGGCAGGTCATCCCCAAACAACAAGCTTGGTGACGGCGTAGCGCTAGTTTTACACAACCCCGCAAATTTGGGGTTGAGCGTGGGCCGGATAGAACTTTTTCTGAAGCAATTGATCTCGTATTGCGTGTTACAAAGCAGGGCTAAGGCATCCTGCTGCTCTTCCATCATGTCCACACCATCGATTGACCTGGCAAATGCAGTAATTCCTGAGGTCAGTAATTTGAGGATTTTCAGTTCCTGTGCCCTTATCCCAGGGCTTATATTCCCCCATATGGGTGTGTTGACAGTTGGTACATTTAACGACACACAATTTTCCGGGGCCAGGTACTTGCCTGTGGTCTCCATAATTACCTGTTCCTGAAGCTGGTGTGTGGTCAGGTAATTGATACTAGCCGCAAGCCGTGGTTGAAGAGGTTGCCCTTTCTGGGATGGATGTGTGAATTTTGACACCATCCCCAGAAGTTCCTCTTCCTGCATCCCATGCAACTTAGGGTCTTCGGTCAACCCCTCTTCAAAGTCAGGCAATCCCTGACTTCTGGCGCTCTCTTCCGAGGAGGGAGAGATATTGGACAGCCCTGGAAAGGGGCCTGTCGTGGACCTGAATGATCCACGGGCCGCATGCTCCTGCTGGAGTAGGTCCCTCTGGAGCAGCTGCTCCATCATCCGCTCCTCCGAGTTCTTTCCATGGAGTCTCTGTAAAGGATTTAAACACAATACAAAGACCAACCAACTCAAGGTTAGTAAAACTTACCTGTTGGTCCTTTTTAAGCTGCCGGCAGAGGAGCGCGCCCCCCCCCCCCCCCAGTTTGGTGACTGCAATGCGAGCGACAATATGTCGCGCGTGCATGCTGGCGGGGTCTTCACGAAGTTACTCATGTGATTCCGAAGTAAAATTTCCAGTTAATTTCAATCTTTTTTAGTTGTTGATTCGCTTTCCGTCATTTTCAGTCATTGTCCACCATTCAGTCATTGTCAATCATTTTTTGTCATTTTCAATCTTAACCAGTCATTTTTAATCATTCTCATTCATAACCAGCCATTTCTGCTCATACCCAGTCAATTTCGGGCATTTGCAGTAATATATCATTATTTTCAGTAATTTTCATTCATACCCAGTAAATTTTAGTCATACCCCATCATTGAGAGTTCAGTCATTTTCATTGATTTTCACTCATTTTCTGTCACGTTCAGCTATTTTCAGTTACATCTCATTTCAGTCATACCGTCATTTTCAGTCATGCCAAGCCATTTTCAGTCTTTTTCAGTCATACCCAACCATTATTAGTCATTTTCAGTCCTTGTCAGTCATACTAGTTTTAGAGATATCTCAGTCATCTTCAGTCCTATTCTGACATTTCAGTCATTTTCAGTAGTTTTCAATATAATCATTTACTGTAAATTGTAGTTATTTTCTGTCACTTTCCTTATTTTCAGTCATTTTGATTGATATGTAGTCATATTTCGGTTCTTTGCAGTCTTTTTCAGTTATTTTTTATCGTATCTAGTCATTTTCAGTCAGTAATTTTTGATGGTACTCAGTCATTTCCAACCATTTTCAGACTTTCCCCAGTTATAACCATTCATTGTCTATCATTATTTGGTTGTACCCAGTTATTTTCAGTAATTTCAGTCATCACCTGCCCTTTCAGTCTTTATTTGGTCTTTGCAGTCATACCTAATCATTTTCAGTCAATTTCAGTCAAATGCAATCATTTTCAGTTATTCTCAGACTTTTTAGTCATATTCAGTCCCATTTTCACTCAGACCCAATCATTATCCATCATGCCCAGTCATATCTATTCATTGTCAGCCATTTCCATTTATTTTCAATCAGAACCAGCCATTTTCAGGCCTACCTGGTTATTTTCAGTTATTTTCAGCCAAATTCAACCATATCCCATGTTTATGTCTTTTTTAGTTATAACCTGTCATTTTCAGTGAATTTCAGTCATACCCATTCATTTGCAGCCGTTTTCAGTCAGTCATTTTCTGGCATTTTGTGTTATTTTCAGTCATGCCCAGTTATACCCATTCATTCTCAGTCATTTTCATTCAGACAGTCATTTTCAGTCTATTTCTGTCAGCCTGTATCATTTTCATTCATACACAGCCATTTGTAGTGAAGCCCAGTCATACTCAGCCAATTTCTGTCATAACCAGTCATTTTTAGTCAACCATTTTGCATCATTTTCAGTAATTTCCAATCATGTTCAGTTTTGCCCAGTTATTATCAGTATTTTTGGACATACCCAGTTTTGCCCAGTTCATTATCAGTATTTTTGGACATACCCAGTCATTTTCAGTCTTAACCCACCCTTTTTGTAATTTTCAGTTGTTTTGTAGTCATATTGACATTTTCTGTGATTTGCAGGCATTTTCTGCCATTTTCAGTCAAACTGTCATTTTCAGTTTTATTCAGTCATTTTCAACCACCCCAGTCATACCCAGTCTTTTTCAGTCAGAACCTGCCATTTCAGTCATTTGTAATCATACCCAATTATGTTTTGCGATTTGTAGTCATTTTCTGACACTTTCCATTATTTTTAGTTAAACGCAGGCATTTTCAGTTGTTCTCAAGTCTTTTTCAGTTATGTTCAATCATTTTGTCCCATTTTCATATACAGTCATTCACATTAATGCCCAGTCATAAACTATATATAATCCTTTTCAATCATACACAGTCATAGAAACATAGAAACATAGAAAATAGGTGCAGGAGTAGGCCATTCGGCCCTTCGAGCCTGCACCGCCATTCAATGTGATCATGGCTGATCATCCAACTCAGTATCCCGTACCTGCCTTCTCTCCATACCCCCTGATCCCTTTAGCCACAAGTGCCACATCTAACGCCCTCTTAAATATAGCCAATGAACTGGCCTCAACTACCTTCTGTGGCAGAGAATTCCAGAGATTCACCACTCTCTGTGTAAAGAATGTTTTCCTCATTTCAGTCCTAAAGGAATTCCCCCTTATCCTTAGACTGTGACCCCTTGTTTTGGACTCCCCCAACATCGGGAACAATCTTCCAGCATCTAGCTTGTCCAACCCCTTAAGAATTTTGTAGGTTTCTATAAGATCCCCCCTCAATCTTCTAAATTCCATTGAGTACAAACCGAGTCTATCCAATCTTTCCTCATATGAAAGTCCTGACATCCCAGGAATCAGTCTGGTGAATCTTCTCTGTACCCCCTCTATGGCAAAGATGTCTTTCCTCAGATTTGGAGACCAAAACTGTACGCAGTACTCCAGGTGTGGCCTCACCAAAACCCTGTACAACTGCAGTAGAACCTCCCTGCTCCTATACTCAAATCCTTTCGCTATGAATGCTAACATACCATTTGCTTTCTTCACTGCCTGCTGCACCTGCATGCCTACTTTCAATGACTGGTGTACCATGACACCCAGGTCTCATTGCATCTCCCCCTTACCTAATCTGCCACCATTCAGATAATAGTCTACCCTCATGTTTTTGCCACCAAAGTGGATAACCTCACATTTATCCACATTGTACTGCATCTGCCATGCATCTGCCCATTCACTCAGCCTATCCAAATCACCCTGCAGCCTCCAAGCATCCTCCTCACACCTAACTATACCCCCCAGCTTGGTATCATCTGCAAATTTGGAGATGTTGCATTGAATTCCCTCGTCCAAATCATTAATATATATTGTAAATAGCTGGGGTCCCAGCACTGAGCCTTGCGGCACCCCACTAGTCACTGCCTGCCATTCTGAAAAGGACCCGTTTACTCCTACCCTTTGCCTCCTGTCTGCTAGCCAGTTCTCTATCCACATCAATACTGAACCCCCAATACCGTGTGCTTTAAGTTTGTATGCTAATCTCTTATGCGGGACCTTGTCGAAAGCCTTCTGAAAGTCTAGATATAACATATCCACTGGTTCTCCCTTATCCACTCTACTAGTTACATCCTCGAAAAATTCTATCAGATTTGTCAGACATGATTTACCTTTCGTAAATCCATGCTGACTTTGTCCAATGATTTCACCACTTTCCAAATGCGCTGCTATCCCATCTTTAATAACTGACTCTAGCAGTTTCCCCACTACCGATGTTAGACTAACTGGTCTGTAATTCCCCGCTTTCTCTCTCCCTCCTTTTTTAAAAAGTGGGGTTACATTAGCTACCCTCCAATCCTCAGGAACTACTCCAGAATCTAAGGAATTTTGAAAAATTATCACTAATGCATCCACTATTTCTGTGGCTACCTCCTTGAGTACTCTGAGATGCAGACTATCTGGCCCTGGGGATTTATCGGCCTTCAATCCGTTCAATTTACCCAACACCACCTCCCGGCTAACCTGGATTTCACTCAGTTCCTCCATCTTATTTGACCCCCGTTCCACTGCTATTTCCGGCAGATTATTTATGTCTTCCTTAGTGAAGACAGAACCAAAGTAGTTATTCAATTGGTCTGCCATGTCCTTGTTCCCCATGATCAATTCACCTGTTTCTGACTGCAAGGGACCAACATTTGTTTTAACTAGTCTCTTTCTCTTTACATATCTATAAAAACTTTTGCAGTCAGTTTTTATGTTCCCTGCCAGTTTCCTTTCATAATCTATTTTCCCTTTCCTAATTAAGCCCTTTGTCCTCCTCTGCTGGATTCTGAATTTCTCCCAGTCCTCCGGTAGGCTGCTTTTTCTGGCAAATTTGTATGCCTCATCTTTTGTTTTTATACTATCCCTGATTTCCCTTGTTATCCATGGATGCACCACCTTCCCCGATTTATTCTTTTGCCAAACTGGTATGAACAACTTTTGTACTTCATCCATGCAGTCTTTAAATACCTTCCATTGCACATCCACTGTCAACCCTTTAAGAATCACCTGCCAGTCTATCTTGGCCAATTCACATCTCATACCTTCAAAGTTACCTTTGTTCAAGTTCAGAACCCTTGTTTCTGACTTAATTTTGTCACTCTCCATCCTAATGAAGAACTCAACCATATTATGGTCACTCTTGCCCAAGGGGCCACGCACAACAGGACTGCTAACTAACCCTTCCTCATTACTCAATACCCAGTCTAGAATAGCCTGCTCTCTCGTTGGTTCCTCCACATGTTGGTTGAGAAAACTATCCCGCATACATTCCAGGAAATCCTCTTCCTCAGCACCCCTGCCAATTTGATTCAATTTGATTGTCAGTCATTTTTTGTCTGTTTCATTCACTTTCCATCATTTTCAGTCATCCAGTAATTTTCAGTTACTTCAGTCACTTACGGTAATATTGTAGTGTTATTCAGTCAAGCCCAGTCATTTTCAATTTTTTACAGCCATGTCCAGTATATTGCAGTCACTTGCAGTCATATCTATTCATTTCCAATCATTGCTAGTCACTTTCCACTTAGATTCAGTCATTCCCAATAATTTTCAATCATAACCAGTCATTGTCAGCCATTTCCAGGCATTTTTCAATCAAAAGCAGTCTTGTGCAGATATTTTCAGTCATTGTCAGATAATTTCAGTCGTATGCAGTCATTTAAATATAATTCCAATCTTTTTCAGGTCAGTCATTCAAAGGTCTTTTTTTGTCACATGTAGCGATTAAGATACAGTTATATGCAAATTACCATACAGCCATACAAAAATAGCAACAAGACACACAAATACATAAAAGTTAACATAAATACCCACCACAGCGGATTCCCTATATTCCTCACTGAGATGGAAGGCAAGAAAGTCCAATCCTCTTCCTCTTTATTTCTCCCATCGGGGCGATCAAAGCTCCCGCAGCCGGGGTCGATGCTCCCACGATCGAGGCAGTCGAAAACTCCCACGGCTTGGAGGTCCTGATGACAGCATCTGATCGGAGACCGCAGGCTCCGTGATGTTAAGTCCGCAAGCATCTATGGTTGGCCAGAGGTCGACCCCTGGCAAAGGGATCGCGATCTCCACGATGTTACTGTCCCATAGGCCCCCGCTCTCAAAATCGGTCCCCAGCAAAGGCTGCCAACTCCTCGATCTTAGGCCGCAGTGCAGACGGAGATACGATACGGAAATGAATCGCATCTCCATCGAGGTAAGAGATTAGAAAAAGTTTCCCGCACCCCCCACATAAAAGCTAAAAAACACTAAAAGCATACATTTAACACATACTATTTAAACCCAACGAAGGAAAGGACAGAAACTGTTGGCCAGGCAGCCATTGCTGCTGCCACCCGCCATTCGGTATTATATTCAGTCACACCCAGTAATACCCAGTCAATGTAAGATATTTTCTGCCATAGTCAGTCATTGTCAGTCACACCCAGTCATTTTCAAAGTTTTCTGTCAGCGTCATATTCAATCATTTTCAGTCATCTGCATTCATACCTAGCTATTTGCAGACATTTTTAGTAATTTCCTGGCATACACAATGAATTTCAGTCATTTTCAGTCAAAGACAGTCATATCCCATAATTTACAGTTCAGTAATTTTTATTCACTTTCACTCATTGTCAGTCGTTCTCGGTCATTTTCAATCATTTTCAGTCATGCGCTGATTACAATTATTATCCGTTATTCTCAGATATACTCTCTCCTTCTCTGTCATGCCCAGTCATTTCCAGTCAATTTTTATCATAACTAGTCATTGTCAGTCATACCTGCTCATTTTCAGTCAGGTGGCATATTCTGTCATTGGCAGTCACTTTCCAAACCAGTTATCCAGGTTATTTTCAGTCACATCTCCCCATTTTCAATCACTTCAGCCACACAGTCATTTTCAGCCATATCCAGTATGTTACAGTCATTTTCAGTCATACCCAGTCATTTCCAGTAACAGTGTCGTTACCCAGTCATTTTACTTCGGAGTCACGTGAACACATGACAGAACACATGCGCGACATATCGTCGAACGCATTGCGAAGCGACAGGCAGGAGGAGCGCCGCTCCTCCAGTGTAAGTTTAAAACGGCCCGCAGGTAAGTACTGACCATTCCTGAGGTCGTTGTCTGCTCTGTTTGGTTTGTCTTACAGAGCACACCAACATGGAATCAAGGACGAAGTCCAAACGAGCCGCTGCCAGAATTGCTGCTGAGGACGAAACGGGCAGCCAGCAGCGGGCGAGTTCTCCAGAGCTGCTGACTCAAACTGCAGCCCCGACTTCAAGCCGCTACAGCCCGCAAGTGCTCCTCAGACTGGCAGCAAATCCACCCGGAAGTCGGGCAGGTTCGCTGACTCGGCTGAGTCCGGACTGGAGCACACCCCACCCACGGGAAGCGACAGTGGTCGACTATCCCGCATGGAGCGGATGGTGGAGTAGTTGCTCCAACGTGACCTGCTACAGCAGGGGCATGGTCACAGTGGGTCTCCTCGCAGACCCACGGCAGCACCCTTTACAGGGCTGCCAAATGCCTCACCCTCCTCGCAGGGGAGCATAAGAAGTTAGAACTGGGCTGACTCTGAAGAAACACCAATGCTAGGGGTGCCAGAAGAGGAGCTATTGGGCATGGTTACAAAATTTGCGATGCCTACCCAAAAAGGGCTGCCATTGCAACCGAAGTTGGCAGCCAGTATCAACTACATGGCGACAAATCAACTTCAGGAACAGGCCATTAATGACACTGCAGCCAAATACTTAGCTCCTGAGAATTGTGTCTCCCTCAACGTGCCTGCAGTTAACAACCCCATCTGGGGTAACATGAGCCCTGGCATCAGAAGTCAGGAAGTAAAACTCCAGAAGATCCTTAAACTACTGGCTGCCAGAATTACGGCCGTTGCCAGTTCAGTGGACGGAGTGGAAATGCCAAAATAGCTACAGGATGCTTTAGCACTCCTCTGTAACACTCAGTTTGAGATAAACTGTTACAGGAAGAGTGTCATCCGGCCTACACTGAACCCCAAGTTCGCGGGGTTGTGCAGACCCAGCAGTGCACAGCCGCCTACATTACTATTCGGGGACAACCTGCCTAAACAGGTAAAAGAGCTCGATGAAGAGGCAAAGGCAATAGGCATGATCAAAGTGCCGACTGCCACCAAGTCCTCATACCCGCGGCAACAGCACCCCTATGCATCCACCAACAGACCACGCTACCACAACGACAGAACACCTGCTGGTGAAAGCTCGAAGGCCATCCAACCTGCTCAACGGTCTTTTTTAGACCATGGCCCAGCACGGCCTTCTTGGAAGATGCGCCACCCCCACACCACAGCGCCTCCACCTCCCAAGAAACAAGGACAGACTAAACCAATGCAGCACCGCCGGTAACCATGGAGGTAGGTGGGTCTGGCTGCCTCAGGAACATCGCATGTTTAAATTCTTCACGGATTGGGGGACGGTTGCACTTGTTTCGGGATGCATGGAGTACTATAACTTCTGATCCTTTCATACTGCAAAGTATTCAGGGATACAAAATTGAATTTGTTCACAAACTCCCTCTTCCTGTTCAGCATACACCTAGTCGAAAGTTTGTACTTTCACAGAAAGAAAAGACAGAAGGTCATGCTAAACTCTTAAGACTCCATTCAAAAGGGGTAATTGAGAAAACCAAAAGTGAGTCTCATGAGTTTGTATCGAACATCTTCACCAAAAATGAAAAAGACAGCGGATGCCACATCATTATTGATTTGACAGAACTGAATACTTTCGGCAGTACGTCCACTTCAAAATGGAAACTTTTGTTACTACCAAACAACTAGTTTCCAGGGGATACTTCAGGGCTTGCATTGATCTAAAAGATGCATACTATTCAGTACCAATAGACAAAGATCATTGCAGATATTTGAAATTTATCTGGATGGGGCAGCTCTGGCAGTATAAAACGCTGCCTAATGGATTATCATCAGCACCCAGACTGTTTACCAAATTACTGAAACCAGCTTTAGCGTGTCTCAGAAAGCAAAAACATATTGTTATGGCATACCTCGATGACATTTTAGTCATGGGGAAAACCTTGGAGTTGGCCAAATTGGCTGTCTCAGCCACTGAGCACTTATTTCAAAAACTGGGGTTTATCATCCATCCAGATAAATCAAAGTTAATGCCTTCTACCACTATGGACTATTTGGGATTCACAATTGACTGTGTTCATATGTCTGTCACTTTGCCACCAAACAAAGCGTCAGACTTGATATAAGCATGCAACAGCCTTACTGGCATCAGTAAACCGTCTATTTGGCAAGTAGCCAGGGTAATTGGGAAGCTTGTGGCTGCCTTCCCAGCCACACAATTTTGGCCCTTGCAGTACTAAAACCTACAAAGGGCAAAAATTGCAGCACTCAAACACCATGCTGGCCATTTTGACAGGCCAATGCAATTACCAGAAAAAGCAAAATTGGAATTACAATGGTGGATAGACAATGCTCAACATTGCTCTAATCCCATCACAATCACAAATCCCTCGGTTATACTACAAACTGACGCCAGCGCTCAAGGCTGGGGAGCAACTAATACCACCTCCAGTTGCGGTGGTAGATGGAATGCACATGAATTAACCTTACTCCCGGCACTGGGAATTAATTATCTAGAAATGCTGGGAGCATTTCATGGACTCCAGGCTTACTGTTCGGACATGCACCATCTGCATGTACGCTTACAAATTGATAATACCACCGTGGTGGCTTATATTAATCATATGGGTGGAATAAAGTCGATATCTTGTAATAAATTGGTCAATACAATCTGGCACTGGTGCTTAGAAAGGAACATTTGGATATCAGCCACTTACCTTCTGGGTAGGCTAAATACAGTGGCGGACACCAGGTCACGCAAGTTTAATGACAACACCGCAAAGTGTTTGCTGATATTATAGATCGGTATGGAACACCAGATATCGACCTTTTTGCATCCAGACTTAATCACCAACTACCAACATATGTTGCATAGGAACCAGACCCTGGGGCAGTAGTGATGGACGCTTTCTCGCTACACCGGGGGGATTTGTTTTTCTATGCATTTCCCCCCTTCTGCCTCATCATTCGGGTCTTGCAGAAAATTCAACAAGACTCCACATCGGGTATTCTGGTTGTGCCCGACTGGCCTACTCACCCATGGTTCCCTGTGGTACTGGACATGGCCTCAGAACCATGCATTCCAATACCCAAAGTCCGGGTTTATTGGTACATCCTGTGACAGGGGAGAGTCACCCGTGCCATGACCGGATTAACCTATTGGTTTGCAGGGTTTGTAAAGACCACTTCTGGATTTTGGACTCTCGGGACGAACAATGAATATCATCACAGCATCGGGCAGGGAGTCCACCAAGAGACAGTACCTCACTTATGTGAAGAAATGGGAGGAGTTTTGTACCAAGACAAACACCACATATGACACAGCCACCATTACGGAAGTGCTGGAATTCCTGACAAGCATTCATTTTGATGAAGGTTTAAGCTACAGTGCCATCAACTGTGCCAGGAGTGCCCTATCCTCATATCTCGGACAAGGTTTCGATCATCTTACAGTGGGGTCTCACCCCTTGGTGTCTAAATTAATGAGGGGAATTTTTAACTCAAATCCCCCCGGGCCTAGATATTCCCAGACCTGGGATATTGACATTTTGCTAACCATGCTCCGAGGGTGAAATCCTCCCCCGTTTGGGGGTTTGAAATCTTCACGTAGTCACTCACATGACTCCGAAGTAAAATAGTAAGATTAAATGCGAATTTACCAGTTTTAATTTTGATCTTTATTTTATGAGGAGTTACGATGAGGTATTACGTGCCCTCCGCTCCCAAACCCTCTATTATAAAGGTCAACTGGTATGCTGGTTCTCTTATCTTACTTTGTTAGTCAACTCTGTTATCTGTGATTTCACACCGCTGCTTTGAAGAATGTCACGCATGCGTGCTGGCGGGGTCTTCACATAATCCCTCATCGTAACTCCTCATAAATAAAGATCAAACTTTAAACTGGTAAGTTCTCATTTAATCTTACTATTTTCAGTCATACTCAGTATATACAGTCATTTTCAATTATTTTCAGACTTTTTCAGTCATGTTCAATCATCTTGCATTATGTTCAGTCATACCCATCAATTTCAGTCATTTTCTGACATAACCAGTCATTGTCAGACATTTTCAATCATACCCAGTCACTTTCACACATGGTATTTTACAGACATTTCCAGTCATTTTCAGTTACACCCTGTCCTTTTCCATCATGCCCTGCACATAGCCAGCTATTATTAGTCATAACCAGTCAACTTCTATCATGACCAATCATTCTAAGTCATTCCCAGTCATTTTCAGTTAGCTGTTTTCACTGTCATATTCTGTCATTTTCAATCACTTTTTGACATCTTCACATCCCAGTTATTTTCATTCACTTCCTATCACCTTCAGTCACTTCCAGTCATTTTCAGCCATACAGTCATCTTCAGTTACTCTGTCGTGTTTAAGTCATATTCAGTCACACCCAGTCATTTTCAATAATTTACAGACATACCCAGTATATTGCAGTCATGATTAGTCACACCAAGTCATTATTAATCATTCCCACACGTTTTTAGGCATACCCAGTCATTATTAGTCATTTTCAGTGATGTTTTGTCATATTCAGTCATGTTTAGTCTTTCACATTCATTTTCAGTTATACCCAGTCATTTCCAGTCACGTTCTGCCATATTCAATCACACCCAGTCATTCCCATTCAGTTTCAGTCATATCGAGTCATTATTAGTCATTACCAGCCATACTCAGCTATCTTTGGTTATTTTCAGTCATTTTCCATCGTATTCAATCACACCCAGTCATTTTCAGTCATACTCAGTATATTGCAGTCATTTTTAGTCACACCTAGTCATTTCCAGTCACTTTCTGCCAAGTTCAGTCATCCCCAGCCATTCTCATCCATTTTACATCATAGTCATTATTAAATAATTTCAGTCATTCTCAGTCATACCCTATCATTTTCAGACATTTTGAATCACACCCAGTCAATTTCAGTCAGCCCTACAGCCCACCTTGTCCATGCCGACCAAGTTGTTATATTGGACTGGTCCCATTTGCCTGCATTTGGCCCATTTCCATCTAAACCTATCCTTATATTGGTCCAAATGTTTTTTAAAAGTCACAATTGTATCCGCTTCAATAGGTTCCTCTGGCAGCTAATTCCAGATTAAATCTAATTCCAGATTTTCACTCTGAGTGAAAAAGATGCCCCTGAAGTAACTCTTAAATCTTTCTCCTGTCACCTTAAGCCTCATTCCTATTCACTCAACTTATTCATTTTCAATAATACCCAGATATTTTCAGTCATCCTCAGGCATTTTGTCATTTTCAGATATTTTCAATCATACCGAGTTATTTTCAGTCATTTCCAATCATTGGCAATACTCTTAGTCATTTTCTGTCAACCCAATCATTTTCATTCATACCGAGTCATTATCAAATATACACCATGATTTTCCAACAGTTTCAGTCATACCCATAATTTTCGGTCACACCATTCATTTTCATTCATACTGGGTCTTTTTTTTCATTGATAGTCATTTACACACATATTCAGACATGTTTATTTATTTTCAGTTATTTTCAGCCATTTTCAGTCAAATCCTGGCGTTTTTCAGTATTGTCAATCATTTCCAGTAATACCTTCTCATTAACAATCAATTTCAGCATACCCAGTCATCTTCAGTCCTTGACATTTTCAGTGATAGCCAGTCATTTTCAATTAATTTCAGTCATTTTCAGTAGTATCCAGTTGTTTCCAGTAATTTTATGTCATGTTCGGCCATTTTCCTTCATAGACAGTCATTTGCAGCTATTTTCTATTATTTACTTTCACTTTCAGTAATTTTCATTCTATTTCAGACATTTCCAGTCATCTCCTGACATTTACCCTCGTAGACAATCATTTGCTGTAACTTCCATTCAATCATTTTCAGTCTGAAAATTACTGCCTATGACTGAAATCATGGAAAATGCCGGAAAATATCCGAAAATGAATGACAATGACCGAATGCAAAGGACTGGGTATGAATGAAATGACAGAAACTTACTGAATTTGTGTTCAGTCAGAAAATAATTGTGACTTAAAATTGAATTGAATACTAAGTCAAGATAATATGGCTTTATAATGAGGGGTAAGAGGTGTAAAGGGAATCTGGAGCACACTGCCTGAGGGGATGGTTAAGAGAGTATTCTCACAGTATTTACAAAGCATCTGGATGAGCACCTGAATTGCCAAGTATAGTGGGCTATAGATCAGGCGCTGGGAAATTTATTTTGTTTAGATTGTTACTTGATGAATGGCATGAACATGGTGGGCTGAAGGGTCTACTTTCTTGCTGCATGACCATGACTCTGTGGCTATCACAGCAGATAAGACAGCTTCGAAACACAAGCTGAGGGAAGTGACATCATACAATAACCACAGGGTTTGCCAACGGTAATATTTTCTCTTTTATCCTCCCATCTTCCAAGTAGATTTTCAAAGATATAAGGTGTGATAGAGCAATTGGTGCAATATTTCCATTTGATGGATGAAAGTAGTTTGCAAATATTAAATGGCAACTCGATTAATTTGATTGAGATTAGTTCAAGCATTGGGACACAATTCCACTCTGATGGTTGTATTTTCATCTTTAAAATATGGTGCTATCGATACAAGGTTAGCTTCCAGCCCATCCTTAATCAACCCTGAACAGAGAACATGCTGGCTATTGCGGCCTGCTGACGGTGGGCTCGGCACTGCAGACACTGGTGCACCTTATAATCGTGTCAAATTGTAAAGAATTTCAAAATTAATATTTGAACCTGGCCATCTATATTTCAAACACGATGAAAGACTGGCTAACAGCAATATACAATAGAGGGGCGGCACGGTGGCACAGCGATAATGTTGCTGCTTTAGAGCGCCAGACACTCGGGTTTGATGCTGACTACGGTTACTGTCTGTACGGAGTTTGTACTTTCTCCCCATGACATGCGTAGGTTTTCTTTGGGAGCTCCAGTTTCCTCCCCCACTCCAAATACATACAGGTTTGTATGTTAATTGGCTTGGTAAAATTGGGAAAAATTGCCCCTAGTGTGTGTAGGAGAGTGTTAGTGCACTGGGATAACTGGTCAGCATGGACCCAGTGGGCCGAAGGGCCTGTTTCTGTGCTCTATCTCTAAACTAAACAATAGGCTAAGGTTGGATTGTGTGAGTGAGAGCCAGCTCAGCAAAACCCACCGCTGGAAATTTCCAGACCCGGCTGGCTGTGATCACATTGAGCCTAACATTGTCTGCTCAGACCAGCAGGACAAGCTGTGCCCAGGACATTGCAGGCTGGTCCCATTCCCTCTGGATCTGGTTACCCACTGTAGCATCGCAAGGATCCGTTGTCTACTGGAATTGGGGGGGAAGCACAACACACCATTGGTCAGGTGAACTATTTGGTTTTAGAGATTTTACCAAGTTCTAGTTCTGCAAACTTGTTTTAGCCTTGCACTACGTTATATTGTTAAAAAGCAACAACTTATCCCAGTGGAAATTAGATCACCTGTGAGAAGATAACGACGTACACAAAACCATGAGAGAGAGGATACCTCTGTGGCACAGGAGATTGCAACTTGTCTGAAAGTTCTTTCATTGGAAGATGGCGATTTTTCTTTAACCACAATCGGTCACCGAGAAGCTGGAGTCAGAGAGAGACGATTCCAAGAACTGGGAAAGGATGGAGAGAGAGGAGGTGAGGGAGTATCCAGGGCAGGGAGAGGCTGTGGGAGGGAAGAGTGAAAGTGTGGTGTGTGAAAGCGCTGGGGAGGTGGGAGTTGGCAAAGAAGTATATGGTGGGGAGGGCAATGGCGAAGAGGAGGGTTGTCACAAGGGGGGGAATAGCGGGTTGTGGGACGGCCAGGAAGAGGATGGTGAGAAGCGTAACGGAGAGGAGCGGGCCGGTGAGGAGGGTGAGGGTGTGGAGGGGGAGGGTGTGAAGGGGGATGGTGTGGAGGGGGATGTTGTGGAGCGGGGTGGTGTGCAGGGGGATGTTGTGGAGGGGGAGGGGGATGGTGAGGGGGATAAGGGCGAGGACAGGGCCAATGAAAAGGGGGATGGTGAGACAGGAGACGGTCAGGAGGAGGGGAATGGTATGGATGGGACTGATGAGGAGGGAGATGGCGACGAGGAGGCAGGAGATCAGGAGGGCAATAGTGAAGAGGAGAGGGGAGGTGAGAAGGGGGACGGCGAGGCTGGTTGCAATCAGGATGCGGATAGTGAGGAGATCAGAGGAGATCAGGAAGGGGTCGGTGAGGGGGGAGGCAGTCAAGAGAAGGAAATAGGCGAGGAGGAGGGGGGCAGCCTCCTGAGGTGTAGTGTAGTTCCCTCTGAGTCCTACACAGATGACCATCCTTTCTCAGTGACCCACAACAAGCCAGGCAGTTTGAAGCCAACTAGGTTTCCTGGGGCATCGCTGGATCTGCAACATCTCAGCACTCCCGGGATCCGGCCTTCTTCTGACCATGGAGGTCATCACTGGCAGCAATCGCTGGCCTGCACACTCAGGTCAGATGACGGTTCACTGAGGATGTTCCAGGTGAAGGGCAGAGCACCTGGGCATTGCTCCCATCTACCACCCCACCCTGACCTCAGCAGGGCTGGGGCATTGTGGTACCAGGCCGATATGGTGGACGGGCAACTCATCAGCCACCTCCAGTGGCTAGGCAACGAGGTGGCACTGCCCGTCACTTCAGAGATGGAGGCAGAAGAGGCAAGACTGAGGAGCTTCGGGAACTGGCCATCCCACGCCACCATTCAGCCGGTCCGTCTGGCCCAGGCAGGCTTCTTCTACACAGGTAAGGCCATGAAACCCCTCTGGTAGCCATGCGGTTAACTTGGATGAGAGTAGTAACAGAATGCAAGAAGAATATTAATAAATACACAGCAGTAAAGGATTGGAAAACATGGGTATGAAGGTTAAGAAGACAGCTTATTCCTCAGAAATAAAAATTGTGAGCAGGTTAATGGATCAATAGTCCCAGGTACATAAGGGGAGATAAAGCCAATGAGAGCTCATGATGTGACCAGGGTCCATTCCTTGATGAATTAAAATGAAGTGTAATGTAACATTCACTCAGAACCACTGATGGAGAGCACACAGGGAATATTGTAAATAGATTTTATCTCTATGTTAAGGGAAGAGATAAGAAGTACTGGGAAGACTCCCAAAATCTTAAAAAATATGATTCCAGAATTCAGAGGTTATCACTGGAGCAAAGATTGGACATAGGGTGTTTTTAATTAGATTAGATTACATTACATTAGTTACATTTATTGTCATATTTTATCATAAACACTTGGGTGCAATGAAAATTCATATTCACATGAAGTCTATAATAAACAGTATATATGGTCATGGTAAATAGCATACAGAGATGAATGTGGAATGGCATAGTGATTGTTGTCTGAAAATCTGGAAAAAAAATCTAAGTAAAAGAAGAAAACTTATAAAAGACTCCAAATGTCTCCAAAATGTCCAAGTGTCAAGTGGCTCTCTGATGAAGAAACATTGCAATAAAGTTACATGATGGAACTTTACAAATGAAATTTTATAAACGCAAAGAATGGAGTGCGAGTATAATTAAATCGCAGGGGATTGGATCACAGTAACAGTAAGGATGCCAATAGTATGGAAAGCAGAGAACAGTATCAGAGGAACGGACAGAGAGACAGATATGGGGATGCTGAGAAGCAGATACCAGGATATGGAGAGATGGCTACAGGGATACGGAGAGCTGGATACTGGAATATGAAGAGACTGATAAAGAGAGAATCTTACTGTGATACCGGGATATGGAGGCACAGATACGGAGAGACAGTTACTGGGATATTGAGAGATGAACACCAGAATGTGGAGATGGATACCAGGATATGGATACCGGGTTAGCAAGTGATGGACACTGGAATATAAAGGACACCCAGATACGTAGAGATGGATGGTACATATGGTACTGGAATAAGATACAGATACCTGGAAAGACACTCAAAATGCTGGAGTAATTTTCCAAGAATTTTCCTGTCTGAGAATGGGTAGATTCTTTCTATCCAGAGATGCTGCCTGTCCAGCTGAGTTACTCCTGCATTTTGTGTCTACCTTCAGTTTAAACCAGCATCTGAAGTTCCTTCCTATACAGGTACCTGGATATGGATACTGCGTGCTGGGATCATGGATACTGAGAAACAGGGAGATGGCTAAAATAGGGAGAGACATGACAGATGAAATTTAATGCAAAGCGTGAATTATATTTTTGTAAGAAGAATGTAAATTAAACCAGTGCTACGGAAGTACTGGAATGGCGAAACTCTGCGCTTCCAGATTGTGGTTCAATGGGCAGATCAACACTCCACAGCTCTGGGTTCTGCAGACTGCGTGAGGGAGTGCGTCACCCTGGGTATTACCGCTGGGCTTCTCTGTCCAACAGGTCACCAGGACAACGTAAGGTGTTTCCATTGCGATGGAGGACTCCGAAACTGGGAGCTGGGCGATGACCCGTGGATGGAGCACGCAAAATGGTTCCCTCGGTACTTTCTGTGTCTGTGTGTGGCAGGCTGTAGGGCTCCGGCAGCCTTTGCTGAGTGAGTGTCTGCCTGTAAGCTGTGTGAGCATGTGTCTGTCTGGAAGGTCTCGAGTGGGATCAAACTGTGGGCATCCTTGTGGGCCTACATCTAGGTGTGTATTTGAATCTGTGTGCTCACATTTCAGCCCTGCAGTTGCAATACACCAAAAACTTGCACAATTGCTTATGATGAAAAAGGAGGCCATTCACCCATTGAGTCTATACTAACTCTCCAAGCCATTCATCAGTCTCATTCCCTCACCTATATTTCCATATTACTAATCCGCCCCCCACCCCCAACACCTCCCCATTCTCCTGTCCCCACCAACACTGAGAATAATTGCCAGCACCCAGTTATACGACCAGCAATCTTTAGGGAGTAGGAGGAAACCTGATTAACTGGAGAAGCCCCCAGCATCACAGGGAGAGCAGCAAACTCCACACGGATAGCACTTGGGGTTGGGATTGCACCCAGATCTCTGGTGCTGTGAGGCAGTGCCTCTACCCGCTGTACCATTGTTAAATGTGGTGAGGATTTCGCCAGCTTATCCAACTCTTCCTAATCATTGCATTGCTTGGTTCTGAGAAGATTCTAAGACAAGTACCCAGAGCGGGCAAGTTGTCTGGGAGGCGAGGGTGGATAGGCTGAGTTTGTATCAGCAGAACACACTGACGGGGACTTAAACATGTAACATTCTGAAGCATATTTGCCCAGTTACCTTCTTACCCTTAACATACTCGTAAAATGACTTGGGATTTTGGGTGAGGTCTCTACAATCAGTCCATTTCCTAAAACAGAGTTACAACTGTCAATGACAATCTATTGGAAACCCAGCGTATTAATATTACATTTGGGAAAATAATTCAGGAAGGAGTATTAATTGTTAATAACATTATGGTTGCTTTCTGTAACTTGTATTTACTGCTCTGTTTTGACAGCTGCCAATACTTACTCCAGGTGAAAGGGATCGATTATATTAACAGCATCCAGGAGTTGCATTCCAATATCTTGGAGTCAACGGTAGGCATGTTAACATTTGTGTGGCCTTAATCTGTTTGGCTTTTAGTATTAACATGTCTATGTACATATCTCTGTAAACATATATGCGCATGTGTGTGCATGTGTTTTATTACTGCGAAGGTACAATAAAAAACTCATGTCTAGTATGTGCTTGCAAATGCATGTATGTGTGTCAGTGTGAATGTGTGTTCGTCTGAGAGCAAGAGAAAGGGGGAGAAAGAGGAATAGAGAGAGAAAATGTAAGAGATATTGTGAATATGTTTGTATGTTTGTGTTTATATTGTGATGTGTGTGTGTGTGTGTGTGTGTCTGTTCATATGTATGTCTGTGATGGGTAGATGCATATTTGATTATATTTGGGCAAGGTGCTTCGGGATGTGTTTGTGTGTTTATGCTTCTTTTCATGTCCATCTTGCGACAAATGTTGACCTCGCTGTCATCGTCCGTCGTGAAAAGGACGCAAGCTTCCAGTGACAATCAGTATGGCCATCACTTGTGGCAATAGATGATGGTGGTAGCAGAATTAGTTCGGGATACTTCCAGTTTCCAGCCCCGCGACGTGGACGCTTCTGCTATGGGGCCGTGTTCATAAACACGGCCCCATAGCAGAAGCGTCCACGTCGCGGGGCTGGAAACTGGAAGTATCCCGAACTAATGTGCACACGTGTTTGGGGTGGGAGGATTTGTCTTTGTGCCAG
The DNA here is from genome assembly GCA_963514005.1 of Raja brachyura. The sequence continues at coordinate 31,600,726 of OY740803.1, forward strand.
GGCATATGCCTTGTACAAGGCAACTAACTCTGTGTTTTCTTGTAGTTTCAGGGTAGCTCTCAGCCCAGAGCAACTACCAGCCAAGGTATGTGTCTCATACTAAGATTTTACATAAAGTGAATGTTTGCATCAAGTTATTGTTAAAATGTTTTCTTTTGATATAATCACCCAAATCAGGACATTTGGGTAGTCTTCTTCTTCTTCTTGCTTATGGCGTGCACAGCCTAAAGTTGTAGGTTATGGAAAGACATCCAGGCCAGGACAACATCAGTTACTGGGTGGATGGCTTTGATGCCACCAGGGAAAAGCCTCAGTGGGCAGTCATTCTGTTCAGGGTTAGCCATTGCTAACAACAGAGGCCATACCCCAGTTTTTTCACGGTGGGGTCTGTGGAGTCTTGGAGTCAAAGTCTTCCAGGGACTTTAGCGGTGCTGCAGTTCTGTCACTGGCCGTGTGCGCGACTTTGTCGCCTTTAAGGGGGGGGGGGGGGTTAAATGCGGGTTTTCCCCATGCAATCCGGAGCTTTTTGTTGTCGGAGTGCGATCTATTTCTGGAGATGCATTCCGACTGCTGGTAAGCCCGTTTTTTAAAATAAATAGCCCGACTACTTAATCACTTCAGTAAAATAAAAATTAGCTCCTAATGCCGTGAACGCCGACAACGGGGACCGATTTTACATAAGTGAAAGCTGTTTATTTTTACATATTAACTTGCATTTTAAGGGGACTTTAATCAATATTTCATGTTGCGAAACGGTGATTTAGCCCCCATACGAACCGGCAGAAAATTCCCTGCCGACATGGGGTTTAAATTCACTGCAACGTTCCAATACAGCGCGTTCCAGAAAATCCCACTCACAGGCTGTTTAAAATGCCCATTAATTTACAGGCATTAAACCCTGAATTCCTTCATTTTGGCCTATAAATTAATGAGAATTAGATTTCAAAATCATGTTATATTGTGAATTATTGTGTGACTGTTAATTGGACACTTAGGCTTTAAATTTTTTTAAATTTTTTCTTAAGAAATGGATAGATGTTTAGATCTAGTAATTGAATTTTGTAATTGGCTACAATTGGATAACTAACTAATTATATGCTTTAATTTCAGGTCATCCAAGTAAGATTGTTTCATATTTGTTTCAGAATACTTCAATCTATAATAACTGAAATTTTCTTTAAGTTCTCTTAATTTTTAAGGAAGTTATGGGCTTTTGACTGTCCTCGATCACAACTTTTGTGTTAAGTCAATTGAAAAGCAATAGGAAGCAAGTTGCTAATTTCCGAGTATGAAAATGGCCCTAACTTTTTTAATACTGAAGATATGAAAGTGAATTAGGTGTCAAATTAAAGTTATTTTTATGCTTTATCTGATGGGATAAATTACAGACTTGATTTTTTAAATCTCAAAATTTTGTAACATTGCTACTCCAAGTTAGAGATTTCCAAGGATTCACCACTTATGGAATGAAGAAAACTTTGCTCACTTCATTCTGAATCATTCCCATTACTTTAAGGCCACAATCTCTTCAACTGGGGAAACATCCTCTCTGCTTCCAGCCTGTCAAACTCTGTAACAAGTTTCTAGGTTTCGTTGAGGCACAGAGACTGAGCCTAGTCAGCCTCTACTCAATCAACAGACAACACATACACACCGTATATGAGACAAATCTCAATGTATTGAACAGTTCAAATTCCTAGGAGTCATTATTACCGACAACTTCTCCTGAACTACCCATATTGAAGCAACGACCAAGAAATTACACACCATGGCCTCTACTTCCTTAAAAGGCTTAGGAAGTTTGGCGTGTCACCGACAACTCTCACCAACATCTACAGATGCACCATAGAAAGCATTTTATCAGGATGCATCACAGCTTTATTTGGAAACAGCTCCATCCAAGACTAAGAATTTGCAGTGAATTGAGGACGTAGCCCAGACCATCATACAAACCAACCTCCCTTCTATTGACTCCATTTATACCTCACGCTGCCTCCGCAAGGCCAGCAGCATAATCAAGGATGAATCGCATCCTGGCCACTCCCTCTTCTCCCCTCGCCCATCAGGCAAAAGGTATAGAAGTGTGAAAATGCACACCTACAGATCCAGGGACAATTTCTTCCCAGCTGTTATTAGGCAACTGAATCATCCTACCACAACCAGAAACCAGTGCTGAACTACTATCTACTTCATTGGTGACCCTCGGACTATCCCTTCTCAGACTTTGCTGGCTTAACTTTATTCCCTTGTCATATACCTACAGATATACACTGTAATGGCTTGGTTGTAATCATGTATTATATTTCTGCTGATTGGATAGCATGCAACAAAAGCTTTTCACGGTACCTCGGTACACGTGACAATAAACTAAACTGAGAGATAAGGTGACAGAACCACCGGTGTGGTCACATCAGGCACTGTATACTTACATTCTTGTATTCAATTCTTCTTGCATTGAACACTAACCCATTTACTTTCCTTGATACCTGCTGCATCATCATCCCAGCTTTCATTGACTGGGGTATATTTTCCCATTTTACTGCATTGTACTCCATGTAGTTGTCCATTCATTCAGTTCTTGAACCTTTTGGCATTTTCACCACCACACACCTTTGCACAGTTTTATGATTTAAAAAATCTGAAAATGTTACATTTGGTTCTCAAAACCAAATCGTTGATATAGTTTATAAATAACTGGAGGTAAATCATTGGCCCCTGTGCTACACACTGTCACTGTCGACCAACTTGAGAGGAATTGGTTTAACTTCATATTCTACGTTAACCAAGTCTCCACCCATGCAATATGTGCCTTCCAATTCCATGTGCTCTAACCCTGGTCACCTTGGTCTTACTGTTAGTCTTTGGGAATTCTTGGTGCATCTGACCAATGGGTTTCCAGCCCCTCCTTTGACTTTACTAGAATCATCCCCAGATCCATTCATGGCCAAGGATGCATCCAAGGTTCTTCACCGGAGGCTTGAACCGGTTTCACCAGTGGCCCTCTTGCTCAAATCCATGGATAGTTTCCACAATTCTTTGGACTTGGACATGAATTGGTGGCACATTATAAACTCAACTGGCAGACTGTGAAACTAGTTAGAACTAGAACGTTATAAGAGGAATCTGTTGAGCTAGAGTGCCTTCAAGGAGAGTGAGCCCCAGAGTCAGGCTAGGGAGAGACTCTGCAGGGAAAGATCAACTAACAGAATCATGTCCAGCAAGTGTCTTTTGTGAGAAATTGACAAACTGAGAAGAAGCAGTGAATCAAGATCATAGGATCATTTTTAGGCTAACCGAGCACGAGCAGAGATGCCACAGAGATGGGTACTAAGATCAAAACTGTTTACAACGTATATCAGCATGACAATGGAACGATGTGAGTGTATGGTGAGGTAAATATGCAAATGTCAAAACAGTAGGCAGAAAGCTATTGACAGGTTGTGAGTGGGGAAAATAAGTCTGTCCAGAAGAGTCTGTGCAGGTGGATATCACCTGGGAGTGACTGCTGGGGAGTGTCTGTAAGGGGAATCACTGCCTCGGAGTGACTACTGTGGGAGACTGTCTAGGGGCGACCGCTTGTCTGGGGGAGAGACTGTTTGTCTGGGGAGAGACCATCTGTCTGGGAGAGGTTGTCTAGGGAGAGACTTGGAGAGGCTGTGCTGGAAGAGTCTGTGTGAAGAGAATCTGTCCGTGGAGTGTCCGTCCAGGGTATCTGTCCAAGGAGACCCTGTCCAGGGAGAATGAATCTGGGGGAGACTCTGCCTGAGGAGAGTCTACCCAGTGCAACCTCAGTCATTGATGAGACCATACTTGAGTAATGTGCTATGTTTTGGTCGCCCAGGTATAGGAAGATGCCATTATGCTGGAATGAGTGCAGGGATTTTTTTCTAGAATGTTGCCAGGATATAAGGGCCTGAGCTACATGGAGTGTTTGGGCAGGCTCGGACTGCATTTGAAGTGCAAGAGTATCAAGATTCAAGTTTCAGGAGAGTTTATTGTCATGTGTCCCTGATAGGACAATTAAATTCTTGCTTTGCTTCAGCACAAAGAACATAGTAGGCATTGACATCAAAACAGATCAGTGTGACCATATACCGTTATATAAATATATACACGCAACTGATAAACTGATAAAGTGCAAATGACAGATAATGGGCTATTAAATGTTCAGAGTTTTGTCCGAGCCAAGTTTAATAGCCTGATGTCTGTGGGGAAATAGCTATTCCTGAACCTGGTCATTGCAGTCTTCACGAGTCTGAGGAGAGCATCGGTTTAAAGTGAAAGAGGAAAGATTTAATAGGAACCTGGGGGGTGCACACAGAGATGTTGAGTAAATGGAACGATCTGCCAGAGGAAGTAAATGAGGAAGGCATAATAAAAATAATTAAGAAACATTTGGACAGGTACATGGACAGGGAAGGTTTAGAGGAATATGGGCCAAACGTAAGCACATAGGCTCTAGCTTAGTTTGTACATCTCGATCGGCATGGACGAATTGTGCCCAAGGCCCTGTTTCAATGCTATATGATTCTATAACTCTATAACTGCATGGGGCTTGGAGAAGGTTCAAAAAAGGTTCAAAAGGTTCAAAAGGTTAATTTATTGTCACATGCAACTTTTTTGGTGCAGTGAAATTCATTGTTGCCATTGCAGCACATTAATAAGAATACCACATAACATTATAAAGGAATTTAACAATAAACATAAAAACATCCCCCCACAATGGTTGCCACTGCGAGGGAAGGCACAAAGTACAGTCCCCATCCTCTTGTCCACCCATAGTCGGGCCTACTGAGGCCTCCGCAATCGCCGCTACTGCGGCCCGATATTTCAGGCCCTACTCGCGGGGTGATGGTGCTCCGGCATCAGGAGAACCCTCTCAGCAGCTTGGGACACCTGGAACGGCCGCTTCCTTACCGTGGCTTTCGAAGCCAACAGGCCACGCTGGACGGAGCTCCACCACCGGTGATCTCGGCGAGAGATCCCAGGCTCCCAATGTTAAAGTATGCGGTGCCGACCGTGGCTGGCCGCTCCGCAGACCCGCAGCTCTGCGATCACCATGTTCACCTGCGGTCTCAGCATTCCGGAGCTCCAGCACGGCGACCCGACGCTGTGCCACTGCCGAAGCCGTGGTTCTGGCCTGTCCCATCAGGAAATGCCGCTCCAGACCCGTTGGTAGGCTGCAAGGACGGGTCGAAGATGCTGCCCGTAGAAAAGGCGCCTCTCGGACCAGGTAGGAACTAGGAAAAGCAGTTTCCCCTTCCCCCCCACCCCCCACATAAAAAAGAATAGACCTCCAAACAAAACACTTTTTAACACACTGAAAATAAAAGAAAGAAGTGAAAAGACAGACAGCTGCAGGCTGGGCAGCCATACCCAACTGGAGGGTGCCCCCTAGGAGATGCTTGGTGAAATAACCCAAGCAAATGTGTGAATATTTCTGTCATTCCTAAAAAATTCCTCTTGTCTGAGGGCAAGTGTCGTTCCAAGGTGGAGAGGAGAAAATGGGAAGAGACGATAAGAAGAGGAAGAAGCTGATGTCCTTTGTATATGTGTCTCATTTCAGCAATAAGCGGAAATGCGCAGCTGCCTCCTCTCATGCACTCCACCGTAGTTCAGAGGGCCCTGCAGATGGGGTTTGATGGCTGCATGATAGAGGCCCTGGTAAACAGCAAGTACCTGTTAACTGGGGTACAGTACGGCTCAGTCAGTGAATTACTCTCAGACCTACTGGAAGCTGAGGAGGAAGAAGGAGAAAGGAGACAACCAGTAACAGGTACAACCAAAACCATTGGTTCTTTTCCTAACCCAATAGAGAAAGAATCATGCTCTATAGGTCAGTTACGGTCGCGGGTTTCTTTGTAATCCATTAATCCATTTATAATCCATTGCAAAACACTTAAAGTTATTCACCTAAAGGCATGTCCCTGCAAGACTTCATTCCCAAACCTCAATCTGATTGTCAGTTTTATTTCTTGCAGAGGTTAACCTGAAGTCAAGAGAAGGCAGCCGTGCTCCGAATGGAAGGAGAGAGCCGTCAGCTCAGGAGCAAGGTGAGGCTGCAGAGTGTCCATACAAAGCCCATGGCAGCAGGCCAGACAGTGAAGTTGTCTGATTTACTGCTCTATTGACTCAACATCCCCAGGACAGAATGAGGTTTGGATGTGAGAAAATGGATTAAGGGGCTAGGTGGGATGTGCAGAATCAGCCAAGATTTATTTTTCTTGATGCTAGCACTGACCATTCATCGCACAGCTCTACCAGTCCAGTTCTATGGAGGGAACCATTGATATCAGTCATTCTGCTCATGACTAAACAGCCTGCTTTTATGCTTGCACATGAAGATGTGTTAGTAGGCTGAGGTGCTTGTGAGCCTGTGGTTGGCAGTGAGATCAATGTGGGTTATACTAATTACCAGTGATAAGAAATCTACTGGGGAGGATTCTTCAGGTTAGGATTTACTCGCAATTGGAAGAGAATGGGATTATTAGGGACTGTCAGCATATCTTTGTCCATGGTTGGTCATGTCTTACTAACCTAATTGAGTTTTTGAGTAGGTAATTGATGAAGGTAGGACAGTAGGTGTTATCCACATAAACGTTTGTAATGTATTAGCATTGTTTGCAAAGACCCTCAGGGTAGTCTAATCCAGAAGATTAATGTACATGGGATCCGCAATGATTTGGTAGTTTGAATTCAGAACTTTCATGCCTATAGAAGACAGAGGGTTGTAGCGACGGTTCTTATTCTGGCTGGAGGTCTGTGAGCTGTGGTGTTTCACAGGGATCTGTACTGGGACTTCTCTTGGTTATGATATTTATAAATGGTGTGGTTGTAAATGTGGAAGCTAGAGGGCAGATCCTTGCAGCGATTTTCACATCATATTTAGCTACAGGTGAAGTTCCAGAAGACTGGAAAGTGGATAAAGTTGTATAATTGTTTAAGAATGCCAGCAGAAACAAGCCAGGGAACTACAGATTGGTGAGCCAGACGTCAATGATAGGAAAATTGTTAGAGGGGATTGTTAGGGACCAGACCCATTGTTAGGGACCAGATTGTTAGGGACCAGGATCTACCAGCATTTGATAGGCAGGGAACATGGCTCAACAGGATATAAAGATTTATTTCAAGGCTGCAGCAATCTCCTCTCTTGCTTCCCTCAGTATCTTTGTATTACTTCCATTATGCCCTGGAGATTTATCTGACATGTGAAAGAACTGCAGATGCTGGTTTAAAATGACGATTGACATAAAAAGCTGGAGTAACTCAGCGGGTCAGACAACAGTTCTGGAGAAAAGGCAATCTGACATATTTTTCAAGACATCCAATATATCCTCAATTTTCACATACACAAGAATGTTAGCGCACTCTTCCCTGATCTCACTCTCCCCATGCCCTTCTCCACTGTGATTACTGATGACAAGTACTCATGGAGGACCTGACCCTCTTCCTCTAGTTCTACACATAAATTCCCTTCTTTGTCCATGAGTGAGCCTACCCCTTTCCACATCTACCCTCTTTCATGGACTTTTCAGCCTTCCTAATTCCTTGTTTAAGTTTTTTCCTGCTTCTCATATTGCTCAAGGGTCTGGTCCAGTTGCAGCTTCCTCAACCTTACATGTTAACAATCAAACCTGGGGGGACTAGAGAAATCCATTTGTGAAAATAGATATTTCTGGTCCAAATGCAAAGGCCATTACAAATCTGGGGAGCTCTCACTTTACAGGGACAGAACATGGGTGAGATCATTCTCGTAAATGGCAATAGAGTATGCTAGAGAGGATTGCTGGGGAGAAATAGTGAGTTTCGTTCAGGACACCAGCACAGAATATGTTGATATAACAATTTTTATCACTATTTAAATAAAAATTACTATTTTCTTACCAATTACTTCTTCCACCAGAAAGTGTGATAGAGACATTCTGTCAACAAATGCACCACCACATTATAAAAGCTAATCGAAGTTACTAAAAATACCATGGATGTCACATTGCTGTCTCATGAGTGAGGGAATTTGTTCCAACCACCTGGATGGTTCCAGCTACAGGATAGTGCCAGCAAAGATCAGCAAGGACATAGTATCCTATGGTTACATTGAACGTGATGGCTTCTCATCATTATAGTTAGTCTGAATATAAATGCATCCCTATATTTTTGCAGGTTTGAGTGCTGAAGAGCAACTACGCCAGCTGAAGAATGAGCGCACCTGTAAAGTGTGCATGGACAAAGATGTCTGCATCGTCTTTTTACCTTGCGGACATCTGGTGGTGTGCAGAGAATGCGCTCCAAACCTCCGGAGATGTCCCATCTGTCGAGCTCTCATTAGAGGAAGTGTGAGGGCCTTCATGTCCTAATGATCACAATCAGAGGAGAGCCTACATTCAGAGACACAAGCGACTACAATTGGCAGAATGTGGAACAAAAAACAAACTGCTGGAGGAACTCAATGCGTTGAGCACCATCTACAGGACTTTTCAAAATTATCCTGAGACAGACAATTAATAGCAATGTTACAAAATTTTGAGATTTTAAAAATCAAGTCTGCAATTTATCCCATCAGATAAAGCATAAAAATAAGTTTAATTTGACACCTAATTCACTTTCATATCTTCAGTATTAAGAAAGTTATGACCATTTTCATACTCGGAAATTAGCATCTTGTTCCCCATTGCCTTTCAATTGACTTAAAAGCTGTGATCTAGAACAGTTAAAAGCCCATATCTTTCTTAAAAATTAAGAGAACTCAATGAAATTTTCAGTTATTATAGATTGAAGCATTCTGAAACAAATATGAAACAATCTTACTTGGATGACCTGAAGTTAAAGCATATAATTAGTTAGTTATCTAATTGTAGCTAATTACAAAATTCAATGAGTAGATCTAAACATCTATCCATTTCTTAAGAAAAGATAAGCTTTTTTTAAATTGCCTAAGTGTCCAATAACAATCACACAATAATCCACAATATAACATATTTTTTAAATCTAACTTTCATGAATTTCTGGGCCAAATGGAAGGAATTTAGTGTTTAATGCCTGTAAATTAATGGCCATTTAAATCAACTAGCGAGTGGGTTTTAGTGGAATGCGGTGGATTGGAACGTTGCGGTTTGCGGTGAAGTCGGGAGGAAAAATACTGTTGGTTCATACATTTTTTTGGACCCCATTTCGCAACATGAAAATATGATTAAAGCCTCCATAAAAACCAACTTTTAATATAAAAATAAACTGTGTATCTTTTTTTCTCCCCTACGCAAAATCCTTCCCGTTGTCGGCGCTCACGGCTTTTGAAGGTGATTTTTAAATTACTCTAGTTAATAAATAATCTAGCCTAATTTAAAAATACCTTCATGAATGAAATGTCGGAGCGATTTTTCTTCCGCAACGAAATCGCCCGACATGGATCGATTTTCCCTGTCTGTTGAAAAACGGCACTTTAAGCCCGCCCCCGTCTGAAATGCGCCAAAGTCACACACACGGGGAGCGGCAGAACTGCAGCACTGCTCAAGGTAAGTTTTTTAACATACCTACAATTAACACGAACAAAAGGATGTAAAAGACAAAGAGTGGGAGCAGTTCCAGAAATATGCACAGGATTTTGTATGGTGCAAATGAATCCTGATCATTTAGAGGGAAATAAGTGAATGTAGTTCTGCGATATGATGAGGAATACAAACATGTTTGATTGAAACATTGAACATAGACATTAGTAATAAGAATGTCTTTACAATTTGAATGTATAGGATAATTGCAAATTGACCTGGTTAACCAAAGGTCTAGTGCTAAAGTCATAGGATTGTACATCATAGAAACAGCCCCTCTCATAGAAACATAGAAATTAGTTGCAGGAGTAGGCCATTCGGCCCTTCGAGCCTGCACCGCCATTCAATATGATCATGGCTGATCATCCAACTCCGTACCTGCCTTCTCTCCATACCCTCTGATCCCCTTAGCCACAAGGGCCACATCTAACTCCCTCTTAAATATAGCCAATGAACTGGCCTCAACTACCCTTTGTAGCAGAGAGTTCCAGAGACCCACCACTCTCTGTGTGAAAAAAGTCCTTCTCATCTCGGTCCTAAAGGATTTCCCCCTTATCCTTAAGCTGTGACCCCTTGTCCTGGACCTCCCCAACATCGGGAACAGTCTTCCTGCATCTAGCCTGTCCAAGCCCTTAAGAATCTTGTAAGTTTCTATAAGATCCCCTCTCAATCTCCTAAATTCTAGAGAGTATAAACTAAGTCTATGCAGTCTTTGTCATAAGACAGTCCTGACATCCCAGGAATCAGTCTGGTCAGAACCTTCTCTGCACTCCCTCTATGGCAATAATGTCCTTCCTCAGATTTGGAGACCAGAACTGTACGCAATACTCCAGGTGTGGTCTCACCAAGACCCTATACAACTGAAGTAGAACCTCCCTGCTCCTATACTCAAATCCTTTTGCTATGAAAGCTAACATACCATTGGCTTTCTTCACTGCCTGCCTACTTTCAATGACTGGTGTACCATGACACCCAGGTCGCTCTGCATCTTCCCTTTTCCTAATTGGCCACCATTTAGATAATAAATGGCCCAACTCGTCCATGTTGACCATGATGCTTGTCTAAGCTTGCTTTAGGACTATATCCCTCGATGCCTTTCCTAGCAAAGTACCTATACAAATGTATTTTAAACATTATGCATTTGTGCCCTCCACTTCCTCTGACTGCTCATTCCAGATAATCACTACCCTCTGTATGAAAAACTTGCCCTTCAGATCTCTTCTAAATGTCTCCACTCTCACCTTAAACCTGCGCCCTCTAGCCTGCCCAGAGAAAAAAATTCAGACCATCTCAGAATCAGATTTTATTCGCCAACTATGTTTTGCAGCATATACGAGGAATTTCACTGGCCAGGTCAGTCAAACAATTAAAAGCAACAGACTCAAAACACATTTGAACATGAACATCCACCACAGTGACTCCTACACATTCTTCACTGTGATGGAAGGCGAAATAGTTCAAGTCCTTCCTTTTGTTTTTCCTCGGTCGGGGGCCTCGAGCCCCCCGTTGACGGGACGGTCTTGACTCCCGTAGCCGGTGGCGTTCGGGCCCTCGGTGTCGAGGCGTTGAGCTCCTGCATCGGGGGGTTGTCAGCTCCCCCGCGCTGGGCGATCGAGCCTCGCATCGGGGCTGGTCGAACCTACTAAGATGTTGGAGCTCCCGACTAGCCTCACCCGAGAGTGTGAACCCTTGATGGTAAGGCCGCGGTGGGAGCGATCCCAGGCAAGGGATCCGCTCCGATGTTAAATCCGCGCCCCACTGTGGGGCTCACAAAAAGACGAAAAAACGAACAGACTGCCGGCAGGGCTGCCATTTACCCTGGTGGTCTTGACCCTCATATCTCTTATATCTATGCCCCTTTTATAAACCTCTATACTCTTCAATCTTCTATGTTCCAATGTGAATAAACCCATCCTATGCAATCTCTCCTAATAACTACAGCCCTCCATACCAGGCAACATTCTGATGATCTCTTCTGCACTCTCTCTATTGCTACCACATCCTTGTTGATGGTTTGGCAACCGGTACTGTAAACAAGTGCAGCCTCACCAACAACTTTCTTTTAGGAAGGAGGTGAGGAAACATTTTGTTAGTCAGAGGGTGGTGAACCTGTGGAATTCTTTGCCACAGAAGGCTGTGGAGACCAAGTCAGTGGATAATGTTAAGGCAGAGATAGATAGATTCTTGATTAGTATAGGTGTCAGAGGTTATGGGGAGAAGGCAGGAGAATGGGGTTAGGAGAGATAGATCAGCCATGATTGAATGGCGGAGTAGACTTGATGGGCCAAATGGCCTAATTCTACTCCTATCACTTATGACTTCATAACAATTTGTACAACTGCAACATGACGTCCCATCTCTTATACTGAATGCCGCGGCCTAAGAAGGCAGATATACCAAATGCCTTCTTCATTGCCTTATCACCTGTGTCTCCACTATGGTCTTACAACCCAAGGTCACTGCACATCAGTGCATCTAAGGTCCCTGCCAGTTACTGCCCCCAACAGAATTTGACTTTCCAAATGATCAGGAAAGAGAGAACATATGACAAGTGTGTGAGTCGTAACACAGGAGAAATGTTAAATATAGGAGAACTGAAAAAAATGACCTAGGGTATAGATTCTCAGCTACAAAAATCAAAATGATTTTGTGAATTTATAAATTACAAAATGTAAAAGAGCTGCCAAAATGTAAATCTTGGCGGGGAGCTGGAGTGTTAGATGTATATCGGAAATGGGAATGTAGTTGTGGTGGACCGGCTACAGATGAGATTCACCAGCATCTTATGGTTCAGTTATGAGGCAAGAGTGAAGAGGCAGGGTCTGTTTTCCCTGGAGAGACGAGATTGAGGGGAGATGAATGAGGTGTATGAAATTATGAGGAATATGGATAGAATAGACTGCAGGAATCTTTTGCTCATATCATTTAGATAAAGCTAGATGACATGTATTTAATGTAAGTGGGAAGAGATTTGGAGGTGCTCCGAGGGGGACCATTCTCATCCAGAGCATAGTGAGCACATGGAATACACTGCCAGAGAGTTGTGCCAGCTGGTCGCTGACAGCGTTAAAGATGTGGGCAGAAGACCACAAGCCAGGTGCTGGAAGAAGGGATTAATACGGTCAGGTGCCCATTGGTCATTGTGGATGTGGTGGGCCTAATGATCAGTTTCCATGCTGAATGAGTCAATAACTACTGGAAATACTTAACATACTCAACATGCAACAGTGTGAAACTCATGCAGCTTTCGTACTTTTATGCCATGAATATTTCACATTTTTGTAACAAAAGTAAATGCTTTGCAAGGTACCCAAGTGGGCAAAGAGCAGGCTGACGTTTTGCTAAAAGTGGATGAGGAGGAGGCACTCGAAGGGTTAGCACTTCAGAGTGGGTGAACTGAATCCTCGTTTTCTGAGGCTGGGCAGCTGGCAATAGGAAACAATGCTGTTGCACTCTTCTTAAACACAAAGCCAGCCTGGTAGCCCAAACATCAAGCCTCTTTCTTAAAATAAAATTGAAATAAGCTTGGCAAGTACAGGCAAATCAGCCCAATGGTGGTGGAAAGATAGCCTCATTAATTTGGGTTAAAATTGCCACTTAAAATATGGTAAATGCAATTTAGTTACAATTTGTTAAATGCACCTTGTGTTTTATGAGTTCTTGATGAAGTAATGGGGTGGGTAGAGGATGGTAATAGTTTGCTGTTAGTTATGGACTTTCAAACATGTCTGATGTATTGGACCATATAGTAAAATTAAAGCTCATTGGATTAAAGAGACAATGACCACACTGATGTAAACTGGCTATGGTACAGAGGAGAGCACAATGGGGAATATGCAGAAATTTACACTTTTTGATAGTGATAAATGGCCTTCATTGGACATACATTTAACAATCCAAAGCAAACAAATTATATGTGTGGGAAATGTAGTAACATTGAGGAGAACAATGAAGTGGCCAGAGACAATGCAGAATAAACTTAATGCCAAATGCTTAACTGCAAGAGAGGAACTCGCTATCAAAACATGGAGGGGACGGGGGACAGAACTTTTTGGTGGCCGCGCGCGCAATCGCACACTCACACACACACACACATGCGCGAGGCTTCATGGGGTCATTCCAGCGCTAAACAAAGATACTAGAGGAGTCGAAGCGCTGAAACATTCGCAAGTCAATTGTGTTTTGCATCCGAATCTGGTTAAAAGGTTCGAACAGGCAATTAAAGTAAACCTTTTTTTTCATTCATTTGACACGTTTGACCAAATAATAAATTGCTAGTATCTTTGGTGCTAAACGGAGCTCAACTCTGCCTGTCTCGCCGGGTTAACTACAGCCCCGACTGGACTTACGGGAAACCAGCGCTGCTTCTCCGCGCTGGCCATCTTTCCCACAAGCCCAGGCAGGTTAACCAGGCAGAGTTGAGCTGGGTTTAGCGCTGCTTCTCTGCGCTGGCTGTGGGCCTGGGGGTACAGCTCGCGTCTGACTCCCGACCTCTCTGGCCAACGGGGGGGGGCACTCGGGTGGGGACGGGACAGCGCCGGAGACCAGGCCAGGATCGATCCTGGCTGTGGATGAGGCGCAGGTCTGTGCCGCGTCTCCCCCCTCCAATCATCGCACTGAATCATCATGTCCCGCCCAAATTGCCTGCTGACTGACGTCTCTCTCGCCCAATCGGCGCCCTCGATCAGCAGTCCCACCTCCACTTATTCGCGGAAAGCGGAGATTTTAAAATCCGGATGACAAAAACTTGGGGGGAGATGTCCCCCACCCCTCAAAACATGGGGGAGACGTGTCCCCTCCCCCCCCCCCCCCTGTGTTTTCCGCCCCTGCATAACTGAAACAGGCACTGGATCACAGAGATCTGGGGTGTGTCACGCATTCTTGATCCGCGGATGATGAGAGGTTTATTGAAGGTTTTTTTGTTTCTAGGCCTTTTGTAACTGAGCAGAGAGCACCAAAGCCTGGAGGTTTTCCATCCCCCCTCCCCACTTCATTTGACCTGTCCACCCCACACACTGGACCCATACACCCACTCATATACATTCCCCCCACACCATCTTCCACACACCCAAGCGCACGCATTCTACTGCACTGGCACCCTATAGGCCCACCTGTTGACATATTCCTCACACACCTATCCCATACACCCACCTGCACACATAGCCCCACACAGCCACCCCATGCACCCACCCATACATATGGTCCCCCACACAGCCTCCCCATACATGTCCTATACGCCTGTTCCCTGCACAGCCTATCCCCAAAACACCCGTCCTGTGCACCTATTTTTCACAACACTCTTACACTTGTCCTGAACAACTGTTCCCCCAACCCTGTTCCAAACACTGTGTACACATCCCATACTCCTGTTCCTCCCACACCCTGACTTCATACACCCGCCCTATACACCTATTCTCACAAGCCATGTCCCGCCCCATAGCTGCCCCATAGACCTGTTCCTCCCACACCCTGTGCCACAATTTTTTCACACAGCCAGTTTAGGAAACATGCGCGTGTGGAAAGAACAAGTTGAATAGAACTAAGGAAAGGATTCTCGTGAGTCCACTCATCAAGTGGTTTCGGCCTGAAGATCCTTACCAGAAAGGAAAATGAAGGAATGATTAACCAACAGTGGCACTTAACAAGGAGGGGTTCAGAGAATTCCATCTCCTGCAGCTGGGCAGTGAAATGAATGATCAACGTACACCGCTCATGTGTCTATTCGTATCTGAAAATGGGCACAGGTGTCCCAGGAGAAAGACTGGCCAAGGGAGCTGCAGTGAATGGGTGTGAGAGGAAACTCTTTGTGCTTGGAGCTCTGGCTGTTTGTTGTGATCAATTCAAACACAGAACTGATGTAAAACTGCTGCCACCTGTGCCTAGTGTATCTGAGAGCTGCTGCACACTGCTCATTCTGATGCATCAGCTAAACACTTAGTCCAACACAATGTAAATATGTCAATGTACAGACATACCAGTCCTAGCATTATCAAGAATCAATTTCAACTGAGCTCTCGTAATTTTGTCTGGATTATAAGGATGGGCAGACGATCAGTTGCCGGAAAATCGGTGTTTAACCTGTAGTGTATACAGTGGCTTGCAAAAGTATTCATACCCCTTGAAATTTTCCATATTTTGTCACGTTACAACCACAAACGTAAATGTATTTTATTGGGATTTTATGTGATAGACCAACACAAAGTGGTGCATAATTGTGAAGTGGAAGGAAAATGATACATGGTTCCCAAATTTTATTACAAATAAAAAACTGAAAAGTGTGACGTGCAAAAGTATTCAGCCTCCCCGAGTCAATACTTTGTTGAACCACCTTTCGCTGCAATTACAGCTGCAAGTCTTTTGGGGTATGTCTCTACCAACTTTGCACATCTAGCGACTGACATTTTTGCCCATTCTTCTTTGTAAAATAGCCCAAGCTCAGTCAGATTGGATGGAGAGCGTCTGTCAATAGCAATTTTCAAGCCTTGCCAGAGATTCTCAATTGAATTTAGGTCTGGACTTTGACTGGGCCATTCTAACACATGAATAAGCTTTGATCTAAACCATTCCATTGTAGCTCTGGCTGTATGTTTAGGGTCGTTGTCCTGCTGAAAGGTGAACCTCCAAGATTTTCTTCCAAGGTTTTCTTCCAAGATTGTCCTGTATTTGGCTCCATCCATCTTCCCATCAACTCTGACCAGCTTCCCCATCCCTGCTGAAGAAAAGCATTCCCACAAAATGATGCTGCCACCACCATGTTTCACAGTGGGGATGGTGTGTTCAGGGTGATGTGCAGTGTTAGTTTTCCGCCACACATAGCGTTTTGCATTTAGGCCAAAAACTTCAATTTTGGTCTCATCAGACCAGAGCACCTTCCTCTACATGTTTGCTGTGGCAAACTGCAAACGGGACTTCTTATGGCTTTGTTTCAACAATGGCTTTCTTCTTGCCACTCTTCCATAAAGGCCCGATTTGTGGAGTGCATGACTAATAGTTGTCCTGTGGACAGATTCCCCCACCTGAGCTGTGGATCTCTGCAGCTCCTCCAGAGTTACCATGGGCCTCTTGGCTGCTTCTCTGATCAATGCTCTACTTGCCCGGCCTGTCAGTTTAGGTGGACGGCCATGTCTTGGTAGGTTTGCAGTTGTGCCATACTCTTTCCATTTTCGGATGATGGATTGAACAGTGCTCCGTGAGATGTTCAAAGCTAGGGTTTTTTTTTATAACCTAACCCTGCTTCAAACTTCTCCACAACTTTATCTGTGTGTTCCTTGGGCTTCATGATGCGGTTTGTTCACTAATGTTCTCTAACAAACCTCTGAGGCCTTCACAGCACAGCTGTATTTATACTGAGATTAGATTACACACAAGTGGACTCTATTTACTAATTAGGTGACTTCTGAAGGCAAATGGTTGCACTTGATTTTATTTAGGGGTATCAGAGTAAAGGGGGCTGAATACGTTTGCACGCCACACTTTTCAGTTATTTATTTGTAAAAAAATTTGAAAACCATGTATCATTTTCCTTCCACTTCACAATTATGCGCCACTTTGTGTTGGGCTATCACATAAAATCCCAATAAAATACATTTACTTTTGTGGTTGTAACGTGAAAAAATGTGGAAAAGTTCAAGGGGTATGAATACTTTTGCAAGCCACTGTAAGTTAGTTGATGGTTGTCATGGACACATGGACAATGAAAACATTTATTGGTTCCTTTCTTTTCCATATTTCATGCTGTTTCTTCAAAGAATTCCAATAAATCAGTCAAACATTATTTCACTTTCACAAAACTTTTGCCTGATTACATCGAATTTTTCTAAATGATAATTTGTCTGAACTGTAACATCTTTAATATTTCTAAAATGTCATTGTCCTATCAGGGACACATGACAATAAACTCTCTTGAAAATATTTCTAATATTTTCCCAGTGACAAATGTCAGGCTAAATGGACTGTAGTTTTCTGCTTTTTTCCCCCAATCAAATTGAATCTTTGGAAAGTTAAAAGCAATGCTCCTGGCCTGTTGAGCCCCAGGGTGAACTTCAGCACAATCCTGAGACTTGTCAGCTCATAGCTCTAATACCTTCCTCAGTAACATAAACATTTTACCATGATCACTTGGCAGGTGATTGATGTATAGGGCCGGAGAGGGGGCGGGGAATAAGAGGTTAAATTTAAATAATGGATTGACCGTTTTAAATGAAGATGAGAATTTTTTTGCTCAGAGGGTGGTCAGTCTTTGCAATTCTCCACGTGGAAGGCATAGGAGGCAGGGCATTGGGCTCGTTCAAAACAGAGATGAATAGATATCTGGACCAAAAATATAGGATTTTTGATCTGAAATAGTGCAGGAAGCTGACGCTGAGGTCAGCAGGCTTGTCCTTGAAGCGGACACAAAGAACCAAAGATCATAGAGCTCTATAATCTTTGCAAAGAACGGCAGAGGTTCAACTCTTCAGCAAAAAAAAATACAAAGTGCAGGAATAACTTAGCCTGACTCGCTGAATTACTCCAGCACTTTGTGGTTTTTGGTCTTGAAGCAGATGAGTTGTCTCGCTGCCGCTCCACCTCACATCCAGCTTTCTTCCAAAATCCTATAGGATATTTGCTTTCTCCTACAATTATCCTGAAGGATCTCGACGTGAAAAGCCGCCTGTCCAAGTTCTCCAGAGATGCTGCCTCCTGACCCGCTGAGTTACTCCTCCACCACGATCTATGCAAGACTCGTCCTGCTCCTGTTAGAATTATGTTCTAACATCCTTACATTCCTGTACTTTGCCGATACAACATTTTAGCTTCTCTTTGTTGTTCGTTCCGCACGCTCTCCGGGTTTCTCTCGTCACCTTCAACCAAAGGCCCTACAGGATCTTTGCCTTCATCGACGCTCTGAATTTCCCAGTGCGCACGCGCACCTCCTGCGCATTGTGATCCTCGGTTGACGGTGTAACCTCACTGCGACTGCGCCCTCTCGAAGATAAGCATTCTGGGAAATCGTTGTTTGCTCCGGTTGTCCCTCGGCATTCTGGGAGTTGTAGTTCCGGCGCCATCCTCTCGGCAAGACGGGGCCACGCAGGCGCAGTGCGGAACAGTAGCCTGGGACTCGAATGAGCAGTAGTGCTCTGGGGTTGGGTGTGCGCATGCGCGGTACGCTGGGGGAATCGGGTGAGCGCTGACACACTGTGCCGGGGGCCGGATGTGAGCAGGCGCATTGTGCCAGGGGCCGGATGAGCGCAGGCGTGGTATGGCGGGAGCCGGGTGCGCGCAGGCGCGGTCTGCCGGGGACCGGAGCCGGGCCGGGCCGGGTGGTGGATGGAAGAGGCGAAAGGCCCGAGCGGATCATTGATGGCGGGTCACGGCCCTGAGAACTGGCTGTCCCGTTGGGAGCGGCAGTGCCTGGACGAGGACGAGCGCCAGGGGCTCTTGCCGGAGAGCGGCGCCGAGACGGATCCTCAGAGGCAGCGGCTGTGGCTGTCGTTCCAGAATTCGGCCGGCGCCGTCGCCCAGCTGTACAAAGGTGGGGGGAGGGGAGAAACGGGGGGCGAGGGTAGAAGAGGGGGGTGAGGGTTGAAGGTAGAAGAGGGGGGCGAGGATAGAATAAGGGGATAGGGAGGAAGTGTGGGGGGGGAGGGGGAGAATTAGGTTGTGGGAGGGGATGAGGAAGAAATTGGGTGGGGGGAGGGTACACAAGAGAGGGATGGGGAGGGGACACAGGAGTGTGGGGGGGGGGGGGGGTAGGTAGGAGTAGGTGAGTAAGGATGGGTGAAAGTGCAGGGGTGGGAACAGTTTTAGGTGGTGGCTGGAGCCCATGGGTCTTCATCAATGCCATGGGACAGTTATTTGCAGTTTGTGCAGTGGTGTCCGTTTCAAACCTTGCGGTGGGGAACATCAGTGGTTTAATTGAGGCCTCCAGTTCATACAGTTCTCCTTCTTTCAGATCGTGTTTACGAGCAGCAGCTGGGTATCCAGAGCCTGTGGAAACCATTTCAGGCTGCAGCTACTTCTGTCACCTGCCTCTATAAAGGTTAGTGTGCCTATTCACTGTGGAACTGTTGTTGTGATATGAGACTGCAGATGCTGAAATTTTGAGCAAAACACATAGTGCTGGAGGAACTCAGCAGGACAGGCAGCACCAATGTAGAGATTGAACAAGCTGGGTGTCATGGCAGAGGCTGGTGATGAAAAGGTTGTAGATGTTGGCCATCTCGGGGAATGTTGCTGATTATCTAATGAGGCTCTATAGGTAGAACCTGAAAACAGGAAGGCAATGGTGACTTTGGGACTGTATTAAAGCGCCCCCCCCCCCCCCCCCCCACCTTCTCCTCCTCCTCCCAAGTGGGAATTTGAGAAGTGTAGGGAGATTACAGATGCCTTTAAAAATAATAGGTTGGTATTTGTGGGAAGTTAGACTATCCCTAATATGAACTGGGTTTCCCTGCATGTAAAAGACCTTGGATGGGATGGAATTTGTAAAATGTGTTCAAGAAAGCCTCCTTAATCAATATGTAGATCGCCTGACAGGAGAGGGTGTAACGATGCATCTCCTCTTAGTAGATGAGGTAAGAGTGGAGGATCACTGTGGGACCAGTGGCCATATTGGTTATAAAGTAGTTATGGAAAAGGATCAGGCTGGTCTTCAAGTTAAGGTCCTAAATTGGGGAAAGACCAAATTTGGAGAGTCTGTTTTAGGTAATGGGAACAACTGACAAGTGGTAAACTTTCAAAGCTGAGATAGCAGGAGTACATTATCAGCATGTTCCCATTATGATAATGTGTAAGGTTGGCAAGTTTAGAGAGCTAAGGTCATAAGGCATAGTAGAAGAATTAGGCCATTCAGCCCATCAAGTCTACTCCGCCATTCAATCATAGCTGATCTATCTCTCCCTCCTAACCCCATTCTCCTGCCTTCTCCCCATAACCTCTGACACCTGTGGTTGAGAGATGTTGAGCGTCTCAACTGAAAAATGGAGGCATACATCAGATTTAGGCAATCGTGATCGAGCAAATCCATACACCAGTATAGCATGTTTGTGTAGACCCAAGAAGACTATCAGGAGAGTAAAGAGAGAACATGAAATGCATCAGGCAGGCAAGGTAAAGGAAACTCTAAAGAGATTCTGCAGGTTTTTTAGGTGTTTAGGGAAAGAATATCAACATGGCAGTGTTTGTGTAGAGCCCCACAAGAGATGGGGGGGAGATATTAAATCAATATTTCCCATATGTTTTTACTGAGAAGGTTATGGAAGCTGAGGAATTGAGGGAAATTAATTATGATGCCTTACATCAGATGCAAATAACCAAAGAGGAGCTATTAGCAGTTTTAAAGTGGATAAAATCCCCAGTGCCTGACCAAGTGCATACTAAACATTGTGGGAAGCTCAGGAAGACATTAAGAAGGCCCTTGCAATGATATTTGCATCATACCATTATTTAAGAAGAGCAGCAAGGACAAGCCAGGGAACTACTGGCCAGAGAGCTGACGAAGGTGGTTGGAAAATTGTTGGAAGGGATTCTCTGGGACACAGTGTACTCGCATTTGGAGTGGCACTTACTGATCGGGTAGTCAGCATGGCTTTGTGCGTGGGAAATTGTGTCTCGTGTATCTGTTGGAGCTTTATAAAGAGGTCAAAAGAAAATTCATGAGGGCAGAGCAGTCAGTGGATGTTGACTATAGAGGTCCTTCATGGTTGACTAATCTGGAAGGTTAGATCACATGGAATCCAAGTTAAGATAGCCAATTGGATTCAAAGTTGGTTAGGGGGTAGTTGTGGAGGGTTGTTTTTCTGAATGGAGGCCTGTGATCAGTGCAGTGTTGCAAGGGCCAGTGCTGGGTCCACTGTTATTTATCTACATAAACAATTTGGAAGGCAGTGTAGTTATAATTGTTGGTAAATTTGCAGATTACACCCAAGGTGGGGTAGGACACTTCTTTCTTTGTAGCATAGCAGACTGAGGGGTCACCTTATTGAGGTGTACAAGATCATGAGGGGCATGGATAAAGTGAATGCTCACAGCCTTTTTCCAAGGGTAGAATATTCTAAAACTGGAGGGCTTATGCTTAAGCTGAGGGGGGGGGGGAAGATATTGAAGAGGGACCTCGGAGGCAACCTTTTCATTCAGGGTGGTCCATATCTGGAATTAGCCACCAGATGAAACTAGAAATTAGTAGAGTTACAAATTTCAAAAGACATTTGGACAAATATGTGGATAAGTAGAATTTAGAAAGAAATTGACCCAATGTGGGCTGGCGCAAAATGCCTTCTTGGTCATCACAGGTAGTTGGGCAGAAAGGCCTGTTTCGTGTCCTCTAATGTAACATACAGTTTCTCGCATTTTTAGCTTGCAGTAACAAAAGTACACATGGTTATGAAAACGATTTTTTTAATCTTGGAGGAAAATCTTTATTTTATGAGTTTTGTGACCCTGCGTTTGTGAGTCTGAAACACTCTAGCTCCCAACCCAGTTTTCTCCAATTTCACAGTGTTTTTTATAACATCATTTTCTTTAATGCCAAGCTTCTTGAGAATGCAACTATTGCAGAACTACTTGTACATGGGTTGCATACCACAATTTATATCTTGGCTGATGTTGCAGAGACGGGCATCTGGGGGTCATCCCCAGCGACCCCAGGTGCTGGCCCGTCACCATATCTCCACGTGCAGTATAACACTGATGACAAGCAGAAGGCTGCACCGCTTAGAAATCTGAAATAAAAACTAAATGCCAAAAGCACTCGGCTCTGTGGAAAGAGAAATAGTTGGGCTTTCAAGTAAAAAAAAGAGTAAGTTAGTATAAACTTGCATTGTAGTTAATAGATGATCATACAATCTATGTATAAAATACTGTAAACAGGATTTAAGACATGCCCAGCAGGTTGGTATGTATTAATGAATAGGGGGGGAAACTGATGTATGGCTTGCAGCAGAAATGGTCAGTTCTGGTACAGATGCAGAAAGGGTTTCTTAAACTTACGGAATTCAGTATTGCAGCCTTGAATATACTCGGAAGGAAGATGAGATACAGTTACTTGTTAGGGTTGGGCATCATTATAATAATGCAGAATACTTGGATAGAAATTAGAGTAGAATGTTGCAGCAGGAAGCCCAGGGTCACTGCTGTAGGCAGTGCATAGTGCTCCACAATGTGGCCACCCAATCTGCATTGAGAGACTACACTGTGAACTCCAGATAAAGTTAAGTAAATTGCTGCTCCACCTGGAAGGGCTATTTGTATCCCAGGATAGTGGGCAAGCAAGAACAAAAGGTGCTGGCATTGGATGTCTCACAGTGGAATGGAAGGTGCCATAGGATGGAGAATGGTTGGTGGGATGAAAGAGTGAACCCAGAAACGTTGAAATGATGTGGATAGATGGTCTGAGATATGTTGGGTCAAAACCATATATTTAGTTTCTGATTGTTATCAAGATTCCAAGCGATAGAAATTGTGAAGGGTGATGTGTTCAATGCAGCACCGAGTGCAGAGGAAGGCGAGGACCTCGGGAAATCTGTCCAGGAGAAGAGGAGGATGAAAGTGGAAGCGCAGGAAATGGATGGTCAATGTGAAGGGTTCTGTCCACAATGACAGAGGGGAAGCCATGATCCACCATTTGAGAGTTCCCTATGTGAAGAACCCCAGAATGGGACAGAGGCGGAGGAACTAGGAGAATGGAATGGAGTAGAGTGGGAGAAGGTAGAATAAAGTTTGTGAGCTTGAAATGGATGTCTGGTGCTAGCTTATCTCATGAGATAGAGATAGTGACATGGAGATCCAAAAAGAGAAGGGAAGATATGGGTTGTATGAAAGTGAGAAATTGATGAAATTGGTAGCAAAAGTGTTGAAATTTTCAAGTTCATTGTGATGAACCTTTCCCCTTCAGATGGTCTTGAAACATACCGAGCAAGCTTGGATTTGGGTGTGCAAGGAGGCTATCAAAGGCGAAATAAGGAAATGCTGGCCTGGGCGAAAAAAAGGAGACATGTCATACACCGTGAGGACTTGCTCAGCTTCCTGTGCAGGAAGTCACCACCATCAAGAAGCAGCAGACTGGCTCCTCGGCTAAACATCCCCTCAGGACTGGGAGTGCAGGAGGATGCAAGCAAGACTGCAGAGGGTGACCTCCAGGCATTTACTGACGCCATTGCCGTGAACGGTAAATGAAAGATTTTCTGCAAGTTCTCGAGTTGACCTTTACCTCAACATTCTGCTCGCATGCTACTCTTTTTGAAGACTGAGGTTATGACCTGGTTATGGACAGCTTTGTACTTTGAAGGGTAAAGTCACGGTGGATAGTACGTCCCAATGCCTTCTTGCTATTTTATTTTGTTTAACCTCCTTCACAAATTCTTTCATGGTTTTATCGAAGCCACCCCCCAGTTTTGATGTTCAATTCTAGCGTCCTTTGTCAAATTATTGCCTCCCTCCACTGCTCTCCCCTAGCCCGCACACACCCTTGTTGCTTGAGCGTTCAGAACAGTTTTCAATCATAGTTCCTAGTCTCCATTGTTTTCCTCCCACCCTGGTTCTCCTTCTCCCCTCTAGTTTGAGCTCCCCAACTTCTGTACCTTGGTCCTCCTCACCCTACTTAAAAGTTCAAACATTCTGTTTTTTAAAATCATGATTAAATGTTTTGACAACTCCAATTGTATCCCTCCTTCTAGCAATCCTTATCATCCCTATAATCATTGACATTCACTTCCCCTCCGAAAGTGCGAACATGTGGACAGCAATGGGCTACTTGACCCCTCAAACATGTTCAACGTTCAATAAAATCATGCTTGGTCTAGTCTTAAACCAGCTTTTTGCCTAGTTACGATAACCTTTCATCCTCATTCTGCTGTAAAATATTCAAACACTTTATGAAATGCCTTCTTGAACTCAAACCACAGTATATCCAACATTCCATACTTATCTATTGCTCATGCCTTCAAAGAATGGCAATACATTGATCAAACGTGATTTTCCTTTCTCAAAACCACGCTAACTTTGTCTGATCACTGACATTTTTTTAAAGTATCCTGCCGTAATTTAGAGATATACAGCATGGAAACATTCTGTGGTCCAACCTGTCCAAGTTTCCTATTCAAGCTAGTTACACTTGGCCCATATCCCACACATAATTACTATCCATATAATTGGCCAAATGTCTTTTTAATGTCACAATTGTACCCACCTCTGCCACGTCTCGCATGTTCCATGTAAGCACTCACTCTATGTATGAAAAATTTGCCCCTTGTTTTAAAAACAATGTTCTTCTTGCCTTAAACTCATGTCCCTTGGTTTTAGGTGGTCCTTTTCTGGGGAAAGGACTGGCTATTTACCTTGTCAATGCCCCTCATCCTTTTATAAACCTCTGCAAGGTCACCATTCAGTTTCCCACATACTGGAGAGAAAAAAAATCTAGCCCCTCCTTTTTATCTAAACCCACCAGACCTGGTGACATACTTGCGATTTTTTTTTTGTTGCACTATTTCCAGTTCTTCCTATAGCACGGCAGCCAGAACTCCACACAGTAAATTCCTAATGTGGTCCTACAGTTATCTCGTACAGCTAGAGTTGTACAGCACGGAGACAGGCCTTTCGGCCCAATTTGCCAATGCCAGCCATGGTGCCCCATCTACACTAGTCCCATTTGCCCCTGTTTGGCCCATATCCCTCTAAACCTTTGCTATCTGTGTACCTGCCCAAATTTAAATATTGTTATTGGAGCTACCGTAACTACCTCCTCTGGCAATTTTATCTCCTTACCTTAAACCTATGTCCTCTGGTTCTTGATTACCCTACTCTGGGTAAAAGACACTGTGCATTACCCTATCTGTTCCCCTCATGATTTTATACACCTCTATAAGATCACACCTCAATTTCCTGCGCACAAAGGAATAAAGTCCTAGCCTACACAACCTCTAGCATAACCGCTAGAATAAAGTCCTGGCCTAAATACAGCTCAGACCCTCCTGGCAAGATCCTTGTAAATCTTCTCTGCATTTTTCCTGTGTAATTACATGGCAGGGTGACCAACCTGAACACAAAATTCCCAGAGTGGCCACAGCTATGTCTTGTACAGCTGGAACGTAATGTTCCTACTTTTATACTCAAAACTGCCGTCACTATCCTATCTATTTTTAGTGGATTATATACGTACTCCCAGATCCCTCTGCTCTACAAAACTCCCCAGGGCTGCACCATTCACTTGAATGCCTTGCTCTGGTTTGACTTCCCAAAATGCAACACCTAGTACTTACCTGAATTACACTCCATTTGCCATTCCTCGGCACACTTGCACAGTTGATCATGATCTCGCTGTAATTCTTGGCAATCATCCTCACTCTACAATACCTCCTATTTCAGTGTCATTTATAAACTTGCTATTCGTGACTTGTACATTCTCATTCTAATCATTGATATAGATGGCTTGCAGCAATGTGCTTAGCACCAATTCCTGACACACCACCAGTTACAAGCCTCCAGTCTCAAGTAACAACCTTCTGCACTCACCCTCTACTTCCAACTATGAAGCCAATCTACATCCAGTTAACGAGTTCTCGCTGGATATCATGCAATCTAACCTTACAAAGCAGCCTATAATGCGGGACCTTATGAAAAGCCTTACTGAGGTTAAGCTGAGACTACATCTATGAAACTGCCCTCGTCAAACTTCTTTGTTACTTATTCAATAAACTCAGATCAAGCTTGTGAAACACAATCTCCCACACACTAAACCATGCCCACTATCCCAAATCAACCAGTGTTTCCAAATGTATATTATCCATTGGAATGCTCTCCAGTAATTTGCCTGCTGCAAATGTTGGGCTCATTGGTCTGTAATTCCCTGTTTTTTTTTGCAGCCATTAAATTGAGGCAACATTAGGCATGGTCCAGTCTTCTGGCACTGCGGCTAACAGTAATTCATGTATCTCAGCCAGGGTTTCTGCAATTTCTTGTACTGCCACAGTGTCCTTACTTGGAAATACCTGATAAGGCACCAGAGATTTATCTTCATATGCCTAAGGACATAGCACCTCTTCGACTGCAATGTGGACTATTCTGAAGACATCGCCGTTAACTTTTCTAAGATTCCTAGTCTTCACGTCTTTCTCCATGGTTAAAATAGAAAAGTATTCATTGAGGACCTTGGCCATCTCCTGTGGCTCAGCATATAAATGACCACTTTGGTTTCTATGGGGTCCTCTTTTCTCTCTCTAGTTACCCTTTTACCCTTATAAAGACTTATACTGTGTACTTTGGTTTCCCCTTAATCTTATCTGCCAGGTGCATCCCATGCTCCCATTTTGCCATTCTGTTTTCCTTAATCCCCTATACTCCAGAGATCCACTTGATCCCAGCTGTGGATACCTGCTCAATGCCTCCATGTTTCCTGGTCAAAACCTCAGTTACTCGTCATCCAGAGTTCCTTACTCATGGATGCCTTCGCTCTAACAGGAATGTTCAACTCTCACTTTTAAAAGCCTCCCACTTTCCAGGCATCTTTTTGTCCACCAACCTACTCCATGGAACCTTTGCCGGTTTCTGTCCAATACTATCAAAGTTGTCCTAGCCCCTATTTAAAACTTTTAACTTGTAGACCGTCACAGGCCTTTTCCATAACTATTGTAGAAATGAATACAACTGTGATCACTTGTCTCAAAATACTGGCCTACTGACACCTTGATCATCTGTCCTGGCCTATTTCCTAAGAGTAGGTCAAGCTTTGCCCTCTACCTTGTAGGCCCCACTATAGCCTGAGAAAACATTCTTTAACACAATTGACAAGTTCATACACATCTAAGCCCATGGCACATTGGCAATCCCAGTGTACATCAGGAAAATTCAAATCCCGTACTATGACAAACCCATTAGTCTTGTAACTGTCTAAAATATCCTCTCATATTCGTTCTTTTAATTCCTCTTGACTATTTAGGGTCCTATAGTACAATCTTTCCATAGTTCCATGCAGTGAAGAAAGCAAATGGTATGTTAGCATTCATAGCGAAAGGATTTGAGTATAGGAGCAGGGAGGTTCTACTGCAGTTGTACAGGGTTTTGGTGAGGCCACACCTCAGATTCAGATTCAATTGTCATTGTCATTGTCAGTGTACAGTACAGAGACAACGAAATGCATTTAGCATCTCCCTGGAAGAGCGACACAGCAAATGATTTGAATAAATAACAATAAGTGTACGGGGGGGGGGGGGGGGGTGATTGGCAGTCACCGAGGTACGTTGTTGAGTTACCTGGAGTATTGCGTACAGTTTTGGTCTCCAAATCTGAGGAAAGACATCCTTGCCATAGAGGGGGTACAGAGAAGATTCACCAGACTGATTCCTGGGATGTCAGGACTTTCATATGAGGAAAGATTGGATAGACTCGGCATGTACTCGCTGGAATTTAGAAGATTGAGGGGGGATCTTATAGAAACTTACAAAATTCTTAAGGGGTTGGACAAGCTAGATGCTGGAAGATTGTTCCTGATGTTGGGAGAGTCCAGAACAAGGGGTCACAGTCTAAGGATAAGGGGGAATTCCTTTAGGACCGAAATGAGGAAAACATTCTTTACACAGAGAGTGGTGAGTGTCTGGAATTCTCTGCCACAGAAGGTAGTTGAGGCCAGTTCATTGGCTATATTTAAGAGGGCGTTAGATGTGGCACTTGTGGCTAAAGGGATCAGGGGGTATGGAGAGAAGGCAGGTACGGGATACTGAGTTGGATGATCAGCCGTGATCACATTGAATGGCGGTGCAGGCTCGAAGGGCCGAATGGCCTACTCCTGCACCTATTTTCTATGTTTCTAATCCCAACAAGATGACTATCCCCTTTTTATTTCTAAGCGTTACCTGTTTAGCCTCACTGGGCCATCCTTCAGTAATGCCATCTTGGGCTACTACTGTGGTGTTCCCCTTGATCATAAAGCAACTCTCCCTCCAAACTACCCTCTCCTCCCCCCCCCCCCCCCCCCCCCCCCCCCCCGCATCTCAATCACTGCCTGTAGCACCTGTACCCTGGAACGTTAAGCTTCCAATCCTGATCCTCACTCAGACAGATTTCTATAATGGCTGTAATAGTCCCACATAACTGTCCATACCCTGAGTTTAGTACATCTGTCAGGCTTTTTGCATTAAAATAAATGAAATTGAATCCTACAAATGTTCCTTGTTCCCTGCCTGTCCTATCTATCGAACCTGCCGTAATTGTCCAATTCCAGCCTGCCACCTACCTCACTACTACTTTGGGTCCCATTCCTACGCCAAGCGAGTTTGAACCCCCAGTACCACAATATTTGCCTCCATCCAGTTCAGGTGCGACCCATCTATCGTGATGGATTTTGAGAGCCCTATTCTCTCCCACATTATGCTTTTGCACTAAATATATATTGTTAGAATCTTCTTTACCGTATCTGCCAAACCTACCTCATGTCCCCTTTTTGTCCAGCTGATTGTTCTCAAGTATACTCGCACATTCTCTATACTTAAGAGAATTACTTGTTCCACTTGCATATATCTGACCTGCCTCCTTTTACATAACCAGTGCCACAGTATCCCTCATCAGCCAGCATTCCCTACTCCTGCCAACTTTGCCCCTCACTCTAACATGAACATTTTGGCCCAGAACTCTCATTATCTTATGCTTAAAAATAATTTTAAAAAAAAGATAAATCTTGCATATCAAACATTTCCTTACCTGCAAATAAGGTAATCAACTTTTGAATGTTCCTGATTTAATACCATCAACATTTGTCTTCTCCCAATTCAGGTCTTTAACTTTTGTTATTTTTATAATAGTAATCCTTTTCCATCACTATTTAAAAAATAATAGAATTATGGTCACTGGTCCTACAGTGCTTCCCTGCTTTGCTTTATCTCCCAAGAGAAGGTTGAGCTTTGCCATTCTCTCAGGCCATCTACATATTGATTGAGAACATTTTCCAGAAAAGCATTGGAGATTTGGACCTATTATTTCTACCACTTTTACGATGATAATCCCTTACTCGGTTATAGCGCACAATCGGCAATAACGGGCACCATTCTCCCCTCTCTTCCCATCCCCACCCCGATATGGTCTGTTATAACAAGTGGGTTACTGTACAGATAACAAACAACAACTGACCCAGCACTGATTCCTGTGGCACACCACAGGCCTCAGATCAGAAAAGCAGCCCACCTCTACACTGTAACTCCTTCCCCCAAATCCATTTTGAATTGGGGTGGCACAGCGGTAGAGTTGCTGCCTTATAGTGCCAGAGACCAGGGTTTGAACCTCACATGTTGCTGTCTGCACAAACTTTGTGCATTCTCTCTGTAACCACGTGGGTTTTCTCTGGGTGCTCCAGTTTCCTCCCACACTCCAAAGGCACGTAGGTTGATCGACTTCGGTAAGATTGTAAATTGTCCCTAGTGTGTAGGATAGTGCTAGTGCACGGGGCGATCGCAGGTCAGTGAGGATTCGGAAGGCCGAAGGCCTGTTTCCACACTGCATCTCTTAAAAAAAAAAAGTAATCAATTTTCTAATTATCATCCACTGCTCTGTCTCTTGCTAATCTCTTCAATAAACACTCATATTTGTGAGACATGATTTCCCAAGACCAAACCCCTGCTATATCTAATCACCTGCTACCTGTATAAATGCTAGTAATTCCTGTCCCACAGAATTCCTTCCAATAACATTTCTAACATTGAATACAGGGTCACCCACCAGCTTGCAGCTGCATATTGTCTCTAACTATGGCTAAATGTATGTCTCCAGTCTGGAGGCCTGTAGTTGTAAACAGTGGTACAACTCTGGGGTACAAGTGTATGGGGTACAACTCTAAGCGATATATATTAGGCAGCCTATTAGGTACATCAAAATGGCCGCTGCTGCTTTTGCCCATATACAGTGTCCCAGTGTATCCCCCAGCTTCAATCTGCCTCATCCTGCAGGGGAATATAGTCCCTTTCATTATCCCTCAGCTTGCTCTATCAGAGTGATGGTTATTCCGAGGTCTCTCAGCTGTGTCCCCGCAGAAGGCTACAGTAATTGATGTGCAGAGGGAGAGACCATTGCTGACATTAAAAGTTTCTGTTTGCACTTGCTGTCCTGTAGGCCTCAGTGGAGCCATGGCGAACGTCAGTGTGGCGCTCAGGAGCACCTGGGTCCCCGTCGCATACGGGCAGCAATTCTGCCTCAGCGCGCCGACGTAGCAGCCTGCAGGATGTGGACCTAAATAGCTTTTATTGCAGAAGAGATGGCCCGGCATCTGGAGAGCTCAAGAAAGAGAGCTCCGGCCCAGTGTAATGATGTTATCACTGAGCCTCCCAGTCACAAACGAAGCCGCATGCTTTGAAGAGACACAGAGAAAGCTCCCAAATGACTGGAGGTAATCCTGCAGCAGGCGCCCGGCAGACGTAGGAACCAAAAAAACAAGTAAACCTTTGGCCAACTTTGGAGCAAATGTTTATAATATAAAAGTGTATTGTGATTATTTCAATATTGCCACACACTTGTACTTGAAAATGCAATTCAGAGTGCATTTTGAAGGGCATTGTGAAGATTTCTATCTGCACCTTGCCCAAATAGTGCATTATACATCATCTTGGTAATTTTCCTTTGGCACTTTATTTAATGGAAGTTTGGAGACTGATTTGTGATGGACTGGCTCATAGGTACCCGATCCTTCATCTTCAATCTGGTGCCTGTGCCTAGGACCACGACCAGCCCTCCCTTCCTGATGTTAGTGTTCTGCTTTATTTTGTAAACCAGGAATTCAGACCTAGGACATGAAGGTGAACATAATTTTCAGGTATGTTTTTTATGGATGGCATAGGAACGGCAGGTTGACGTGTCACTTCTTCCCTGAGGTTCTAAAAAAAAATGGGGCTAAGTTTGTGTAAAAACCAGCAGTTAAGGGTGCTGAGGGTGGTTGCTCTCTGGCTTATCTGCAAAGATCCCGGTATTATGTGCCTGCTTTCTTGTTCCTTAATGTCTTCATTTAAAGCACATTTACCTTGAATCTGCATCTCAAAGGTTCAAAGTATTAAGAGTGTGGTACATGTTTTTAAAGCAATGTGACTCTGGAAAAAGCCGTGCTTGAATGTTCAACCTATCGAAAGGTCAAGGAATTGAGAATGGTTTCAAAGTATGAATTATATCTGTTTGGAATTGTGAAAAACTTTAAATTGCAATGCTCTGGCTAATCACAGTTGTGAATCCATTAAATACTGACGCAACAAATCTTTCAACTTGTCCAGTTTCTCATTCCTTCTGTGAAGAAGAATTCTGAAAGGATATGATTCCAAGACTTCATCCCCCATCTCGGATAACTGGTTCTTCTTTCAGTCTGATTGTATGAGGGTGAAGTGTTGTACCTTGACTTTGGCAAGAGCCTGACATCGACCTGTTGAATCACATTTGATGTGCACACAAACATATTTGCCTCCTTGTATCTTGCTAGTGAATATAGGCCAATATTTTACTTGAAGATGCCAGGTGGATGTATTTACACCAGCAGTGCCCTCCATAATGTTTGGGAGAAAGACCCATCATTTATTTATTTGCCTCTGTACGCCACATTGAGAAAATATCACATGTGGTTAAAGTGTACATTGTCAGATTTTATTATTGGGTGTTTTTATACATTTTGGTTTCACCATGTAGAAATTACAGCGGTGTTGATACATAGTCGCCGCCCCCCCCCCCCCCCCCCCCTCTTTTCAGGGCACCTTAATGTTTGAGATGCATGGTTTCACAGGGCTATGACAGAAATATTTCAAATGTAATTAGAAACGGGAATAGTGCCGGAGGATTGGCGTACTGCGCATGTTGTTCCTTTGTTTAAAAAGGGTTCAAAGAATAAACCTAGCAATTATAGACCTGCTAGTTTGACGTCAGTGGTGGGAAAATTAATGGAAAGGATACTTAGAGATAATATATATAAGCATATGGATAAACAGGGTCTGATCAAGAATAGTCAACATGGATTTGTGCCTGGAAGGTCATGTTCTGACAAACCTTGAATTTTTTGAAGCGGTTACTAGGGAAAATTGATGAGGGTAAAGCAGTGGATGTTGTCTATATGGATTTCAGTAAGGCCTTTGACAAGGTTCCCCATGGAAGGTTGGTTATGAAGGTTCAATCTTTGGGTGTTAATGGCGGAGTAGCAAGATGGATTCAACAGTGGCTGAATGGGAGATGCCAGAGAGTAATGGTGGATGGCTGTTTGTCAGGTTGGAAGCTGGTGACCAGTGGGGTGCCTCAGGGATCTGTGTTGGGTCCACTGTTGTTTGGTCATGTACATCAATGATCTAGATGATGGGGTGGAAAGTTGGATAAGTAAGTATGCAGATGATACTAAGATAGGTGGTGCTGTGGATAATGAAGTAGATTTTCAAAGTCTACAGAGAGATTTGGGCCATTTGGAAGAGTGGGCTGAAAGATGGTAGATGGAGTTTAATGCTGATAAGTGTGAGGTGCTACATCTTGGCAGGACAAATCAAAATAGGACGTAAATGGTAGGGATTGAGGAATGCTGTGGAACAGAGGGATCTAGGAATAACTGTGCATAGTTCCCTGAAGGTGGAATTGCATGTAGATAGGGTGGTAAAGAAAGCTTTTGGTGTGCTGGCCTTTATAAATCAGAGCATTGAATATAGGAGTAGGGAAGTAATGTTAAAATTGTACAAGGCATTGGTGAGACCAATTCTGGAGTATGGTGTACAATTTTGGTCGCCTAATTATAGGAAGGATGTCAACAACAATAGAGAGAGTACAGAGGAGATTTACTAGAATGTTGCCTGGGTTCCAGCAACTAAGTTACAGAGAAAGGTTGAACAAGTTAGGTCTTTATTCTTTGGAGCGCAGAAGGTTAAGGGGGGACTTGATTGAGGTCTTTAAAATGATGAAAGGGAGTTGACGTGGATAAGCTTTTTCCCATTGAGGGTAGGGAAGATTCAAACGAGGGCATGACATGAGAATTAGGGGACAGAAGTTTAGGGGTATCATGAGGGGGAACTTCTTTACTCAGAGAGTGGTGGCTGTGTGGAATGATCTTCCAGCAGAAGTGGTGGAGGCAGGATCGATTTTAACATTTTAAAGTAAAGTGGATAGGTATATTTACGGGAAGGGAATGGAGGGGTATGGTCTGAGTGCAGGTAGATGGGACTAGGGGAAAATAAATGGTCGGCAAGGACTGGAAGGGCCGAGAAGGCCTGTTTCCGTGCTGTAATTGTTATATGGTTTGTAATTGCTCAGGTGTGTTTAATTGCCTCCTTAATGCAGGTATAAGAGAGCTCTCGGTCTTTCCTCCAGTCCTTCCATCACCTTTGGAAACTTTAATTGCTGTTTATCAGCATGAGGACCAAAGTTGTGCCAATGAAAGTCAAATAAGCCATTATGAGACTGAGAAATAATAATAAAACTGTTAGAGACATCAGTCAACCTTAGGCTTACCAAAATTAACTGCTTGGAACATCATTAAGAAAGAGAGCACTGGTGAGCTTACTAATCGCCAAGGGGCTGGCAGGCCAAGGAAGACCTCCACAGCTGATGACAGAAGAATTATCTCTATAAGAAAAATACCCAAACACCTGTCTGACAGATCAGAAACACTCTTCATGTGTCAGGTGTGGATTTGTCAATGACCACTGTCTGCAGAAGACTTCATGAACAGAAATACAGAGGCTATACTGCAAGATGCAATCTACTGGTTAGCTGCAAAAAAAGGATGGCCAGGTTACAGTTTGCCAAGAACTACTTAAAAGAGCAACCACAGTTCTGGAAAAAAGTATTGTCGACAGATGAGATGAAGATTAACTTATATCAGAGCGATGGTAAGAATATGGAGGAGATAAGGAACTGCCCAAGATCCAATGCATACTACCTCATCTGTGAAACACGGTGGTGGGGATGTTATGGGCTGGGCATGTATGGCTGCTGTAGGTACTGGCTCACTTATCTTCATTGATGATACAACTACTGATGATAGTAGCATAATGAATTCTGCAGTGTATAGACACATCCTATCTGCTCAAGTTCAAACAAATGCCTCAAAACACATTGGCCGGCGGTTCATTCTACAGCAAGACAATTATCCCAAACATACTACTAAAGCAACAAAGGAGTTTTTCAAAGATAGAAAATGGTGGATTCTTGAGTGGCCAAGTCAATCACCTGATCTGAACCCAATTGAGCATGCCTTTTATATGCTGAAGAGAAAACTGAAGGTGTCTTGCCCCCAAAACAAGCATAAGCTAAAGATGGTTGCAATACAGGCGTGCTGGATGTCCATGAATCGCAGACTTCAAGCAGTAATTGCATGCAAAGAATATGCAACAAAATACTAAACATGACTACTTTCATTTACATGACATCCCAAACATTATGGTACCCTGAAATATATTGGGGGGGGGGGGGGGGCACTGCTGTAATTTCTACATGGTGAAACCAAAATGTATAAAAATGGCCTTTATTAAAGTCTGATAATGTGCACTTTAACCACATGTGATTTTTTTTTATTTTATTGCAAATCCCAAATTGTGGAGTACGGATGCAAATAAATAAATGATGGTTCTTTGCCCCAAACATTGTGGAGGGTATTTTAACTATGCTTTATTCTCAAGCAATATACAGGATCACAGGACATTAAGATTTTTGAGTATAATAGATTATTAGAAATTTACAACCATTGTGGTTAATATCTTTTACATGGGTCATTGAGAATAATCTCTGAAAGGTTTAATTTAGAGCGCCAGCGTGGAAACGAGTCCTTCGCCCCACCGAGTGTGCACAGGCCACTAATTCTATCCTGCACACTAGGGATGATTTACAGAAGCCAGTTAACTTACAAACCCACGTGTCTTTGGCATGTGGGAAGAAACCGGAGCACCTGGAAAGAACCCTCACGGGAAAGTGTGCAAGCTCCATAAAGGCAGCTTGCAGTGTCTGATGCTTTCTATGATGCATCTTTAGTCATATGCAAGTGCTTCCCTCATTGCAATCATGCACTTCCTATCTGTTGGAGGTCTTTGATACATTTCCTGATTGTGAAAGTTGCTGGTGATATGTTGCTTATCATTTGGCTTGAGATTTATAGGTAACATTGTCAGTCTTGCATTTGATCAAATGGGCACTTAGCCTCCGGTTTACATATACAGGTTCTGCTGGGTGATGAGAGCCAGCCCCCTGGATCATTCGTACGCCTCCAATCAGTAGGTAATTTAGCACAGTTCTCACTGAGGCCGTTTTCTTGTTTGAACGCTGATTCCAACACTGCTAGCAATATAAAATCCTGCCCTTTCAATTTTTCTGTATTGCTGAAGCCTTCCAATCCTGGTAACATCCTTGTGAATCTTTTCCAGACCATTTCCTGTTTAATTGCATGCTCCCTAGAGCTGGGCAACCAGAAATGTACAATGTCTTCCAAGTGCCTCTTCCTTTCATAGTTTCCTTCATCTAGTATAGTTTATTATCACGTGTACCAAGGTACAGTGAAAAGCTTTTGTTGTGTGCTACCAATCAACAGAAAGACAATAAATGATTACAATTGAGCCCTTCACAGTGTAGATACATGATAAAGCTGGTAAAGTCTGATCAAAGATGGTCCAAGGGTCTCCAACGAGGTAGATAGTAGTTCAGGACTATTCTCCGCCTGTGGTAGGATGGCTCAATTGCCTCATAACAGCTGGGAAGAAATCGTCCCTGAATCTGGAGGTGCGCGTTTTCAAACCTTTTGCCCGATGGGAGAGGGACGAGGGAGTGCCGAGGGTGCGACTCGTTCTTGATTATGCTGCTGATCTTGCGGAAGCAGCATGTGGTATAAATGGAGTCAATGAAAGGGACAAGGGCCACAGCAGAGTTCTCCACTGATGTCCTTCCTTGCTATTACACTGGTTCCCTCTTTTACTCATTCCCCTTTTTGCCTATACTTGCCAAAGATCAAGTACCACAGCGTGTCCAGTTCCCACCCCTAGTTAACGTGCACTTGCGTGTATTTATGTGACAGTCTGCATCTGTTTGTGCAGTTAGTTGATGTCATACAGCATGGAATTAGGCTTTTCAGTACAACTCATCCATGCTAACCAAGAAGTCCTATTTATCTAGGTTTAGCTCGTATACCACTAAACCTTTCCTATTTATTTATTTAAGTGTTGCTATTGTCATCCAATGTATTGTGAATACATTTCACATTGGGACACAATGTCTCCCTGATTGCCCCTTTCACACTTAGTCACCCTGGAATGATTTTACACTGTGATCCTGCTCCCCCCCCCCTCCCTCTCTCATCTTATCCTCCACCCCTGCCTTTGAGTTTCATGTCTCTGCACTGATCTCTCATGAGAGTGTTAACCTGCATTGAAAAGGAAGGCAATAATCAGCGGTCATCGACATTACTGTTTACGGGGAAATCTACCTGATCAGCTTGAATCTTTCGAAGAGGTGGTACATTTGATGAGGTCTGTGTGGTTGATATGGGACTTCGTTAAGGCCTTTGACAAGGCTCCACATGGGAAAGTGGTCCAAAAGGTTAGATCAAAAGCGATCTGTGGGAAGTTAGCAAATTTAATCCAAAGGTGGCTTCATAATAGAATACAGGGTGATGATACAGTTGCTTGTGTGACTGGAAGCCTGTGCAGAGTACTGTACCACAGGGATTGGTACTGTCACCATAACAATATATTCTAGATTGAAGATTTGGATGTGAATAAAGGAGGTACGATTATGTCTGGTGATGATGACATTCATTGTTTTGATAGTAAAGTACAAAATGATGTTGATAAGATAGTCAAGTTTATTGTCATATGGACAAGTACAAAGAACTATGGGTACAAATAAATACTTGCTTACAGCATCACAGGCACATAGACTCAGACAATAGTCAAAAACAAATTATACATACTACAAGACAGTGAACAGACACACTGTACAAACAAATGGTCAGGGCAATGGCAGGCCGAGTTTAATCGTGATAAGTAGGTGATGCACTTTGGCGGGTTCAATAAGGGTAAAATTAATAGCAGGGCCCAAGGGGGGGCCTTGCTGTCTGGATCAGCGACTGAAGAAGGATCCCAACCCGAAACATCACCACACCATTCCCTCTCCAGATGCGGCTTTACCTGCTGAGTTCCTGCCACATTATGTTTTGCCATACAAATCCTGCAGGTGGCAGCACACGTACAGTGCCCTCCATAATGTTTGGGACAAAGACCCATCATTTATTTATTTGCCTCTGTGCATCACAATTTGAGATTTGTAATAGAAAAAATGACATGTGGTTAAAGTGCACATTGTCATATTTTACTAAAGGCCCCTTTTATACATTTTGGTTTCACCATGTAGAAATTACAGCTGTGTTTATACATAGTCCCCCACCCCCCATTTCAGGGCACCATAATGTTTTGGACACATGGCTTCACAGGCGTTTGTAATTGCTCAGGTGTGTTTAATTGCCTCCTTAATGCAGGTATAAGAGAGCTCAGCACCAATTCTTTCATCCAGTCTTTCCATCACCTTTGGAAACTTTTATTGATGTTTATCAACATGAGGACCAAAGCCAATGAAAGTCAAAGAAGCCATTATGAGACAGAAACAAGAATAAAACTGTTAGAGACATCAGCCAAACCTTAGGCTTACCAAAATCAACTGTTTGGAACATCATTAAGAAGAAAGAGCACTGGTGAGCTTACGAATTGCAAAGGAACCGGCAGGCCAAGGAAGACCTCCACAGCTGATGACTGAAGAATTCTCTCTATAATAAAGAAAAATCCCCAAACACCTGTCTGACAGATCAGAAACATTCTTCACTCTTCAGGTGTAGCTTTGTCAATGACCACTGTCTGCAAAAGACTTCATGAACAGAAATACAGAGGCAGCAGTGCAAGATGCAAACCACTGGTTAGCTCCAAAAATAGGATGGCCAGGTTACAGTTTGCCAAGAAGTACTTGAAAGAGCAACCACAGTTCTGGAAAAAGGTCTTGTGGACAGATGAGACTAAGATTAACATATCAGAGTGATGGTAAGAGCAAAGTGTGGAGGAGAGAAGGAACTGCCCAAGATCCAAAGCATACCATCTTAACTGTGAAACACGATGGTGGGGGTGTAACGGCCTGGACCTGTATGGCTGCCGAAAGTACTAACTCACTTATCTTCATTGATGATACAACTGCTGATGATAGTAGCATAATGAATTCTGAAATGTATAGACACAAGTGTACAGTCAAATGCCTGAAAACTCATAGGCTGGCGGTTCATTCCACAGCAAGACAATGATCCCAAACATATTGCTAAAGCAACAAAGGAATTTTTCAAAGCTAAAAATTGGTAAATTCTTGAGTGGCCAAGTCAATCACCGATCTGAACCCAATTGAGCATGCCTTTTATAAGCCGAGAAGAAAAGAGGACAAGCCCCCAAAACACGCATAAGCTAAAGATGGCTGCAATACAGGCCTGGCAGAGCATCTCCAGAGAAGACAACCAGAAAATGGTGATGTCCATGAATCGCAGACTTCAAGCAGTCATTGCATGCACAGGATATGCAACACAATTCTAAACATGACTACTTTCATTTACATGACATTGCTGTGTCCCAAACATTATGGTGTCCTGAAATGTAGGTGGGGGTGGGGGGACACTGTATAAACACCTCTACACGGTGAAACCAAAATGTATAAAAATGGCCTTTATTAAAATCTGATAATGTGCACTTTAACCACTTGTGATTTTTTTTTCTATTACAAATCTCAAATTGCGGCAAATAAATAAATGATGGGTCTTTGACCCAGACATTATGGAGGGCACTGTACGTGAAGCTAACCAGTGGTTTGCATCTTGCACTACATCTGCTTCAACATCTCGGGGCGATGGGCGGAGACATTGCCCGTCTCCCCAGCTCAGTAAAGGACAGTTCATCTCATCTCAGAACTCAGCATCAACAGGAAGTCGAGGGGAGACCAGCGGGCAGCAAGTGTCCATCCTTTACTCCCTCTACACCCCTCCTACGTTACACCTCTTATCTCCTACTACCCTCTCTATACAAAGTGCAGCTGCTGTGAGCCAACAGCAAGGTTAGGCAGGAGTAAAGTTCCAATCTGAACCTCGGGTGCGAATCTGCACCTTCAACGTTCCTGTTTCTGAATATGCTCAATAATCTGTATCAAAGCAGTGACCACCTGTTACAGGTGAGGTCATTAACAGAGCATGTCCTATTGTGAGAAAGATGGAACCATCTCCCACTCATTCATGGAAGCCTTTTGATTTCAATTTTACTTGTGGGAACAATGTCCACAAACATTGGAGCAGCGGATAAACTGGGCGAGACATGGCCTGCATCAACTGCCATGGAGGTGTGTCAGGGAAACAGGTAGTCACGTGAAAAGCATTGGCACAAATTGGGCAACAGGAAGGGTTGCTCCAGAATAGTCCCAGGTGGAGGCTCCAGGGGAGACCGGCTGTGCTGTTTACTCGGGTATAAAGGTTAAGACAGAGGAGACCAGTCGGCACACACCAACCCCTTTGAGTGGCAGAGGAGAGGTTGGAGGTCAGGGAGGGGGATGTGGAGTGGATCAGGGAGGGCTCTGGAGTCCCGGGAGAAGGGGATCAGAAGGTGGCCAGATAGTCGGGATCCAGGAGGAAGATTTGGGAGGTCAAGGGGGAGGGTCGGGGAGTTGTGAGGAATATAGAAACATGGAAAATAGGTGCAGGGCCCTTTGAGCCAGCACTACCATTCAATATGATCATGCTGATCATCCAAAATCGGTACCCCGTTCTGGCTTTTTCCCCATATCCCTTGATTCCGTTAGCCCTAAGAGCTAAATCTAATTCTCTTGAAAACATCCAGTGAATTGGCCTCCACTGACTTCTGTGGCAGAGAATTCCACAGATTCACAACTCTCTGGATGAAAAAGTTTTTCCTCATCTCAGTCGTAAATGGCCTACTCCTTATTCTTAAACTGTGACCCGTGGTTTTGGACTCCCCCAACATCGTGACCATTTTTCCTGTATCTACCCAATCCTCTAAGAATATTATATGTTTCAAAAAGATCCCATCTCATCCTTCTAAGTTCCAGCAAATACAATCCCAGTCGACCAATTCATTCGTCAAATGTCAGTCCCGCCATCGCAGGAATTAACCTGGTGAATTTAAACTGCACTCTCTCAATATCAATGATGTCCTTCTCAAATTAGGAGACCAAAATTGCACACAATACTCCATCTGAGGTCTCACCAGGGCACTGTACAACTGTAGTACGACCTCCTTGATCCTAAACTCAAATCCTCTCGCGATGAACGACAACCTGTCATTAGCTTTCTTCACTGCCTACTCTACCTGCATGCTTACTTTCAGTGACTGACATACAAGCACACCCAGGTCTCGTTGTACCTCCCCTTCTCCTAATCTGACACCATTCAGATAATAATTTGCCTTCCTGTTCTTGCCACCAAAGTGGATAATGTCACATTTATCCATATTATACTGCATCGGTCATGCTTCTGCCCACACACACAACCTATCCAAGTCACACTGCAGCTTCATAGCATCCTCATCGCAGCTCACAGTGCCATCCAGCTTTGTGTCGTCTGCAAACTTAGAGATATCACATTTAATTCCCTAATCTAAATCGTTAATATATATTGTAAACAACTGGGGTCCCAGCACTGAGCCTTGTGGCACCCCACTAGTCACTGCCTGCCATTCTGAAAAGGACCAATTAACTCCTCTCTTTGCCTCCTGTCTGCCAACCAGTTCTCTATCCATGTCAATACCCTACCCCCAATACCATGTGCTCTAATTTTTCACACTAATCTCTTGTGTGAGACCTTGTCAAAGGTTTTTTGAAAGTCCAGTTCCACCACATCTGCTGGCTCTCCCTTGTCTATTCTAGTTGTTACATCCTAAAAAAATTCCAAAAGATCAGTCAAGCATGATTTCCCCTTCATAAATCCATGCTGACTTTGACCGATCATATCACTGCTTTCCAAATGCACTGCTATAACATCTTTAACAATCGACTCCAGCATCTTCCCCATCACCGATGTAAGGCTAACTGGTCTATAATTCTTCCTTAGTGAAGACAGAACCAAAGTACTTGTTTAACTGTTCTGCCATTTCCTTGTTTCCCATTATAAATTCACCTATCTCTGAATGTAAAGGACCTACATTCATCTTCACTTTTACATACCTAAATAAATATTTCCTTTTTACATACCTAAAGAAACGTTTACAGTCAGTTTTTATATTCCCCTTGGAGCAGAGGGGGTAGGGTGGTCAGGAGGGGGGAGGAGGGGGGGGTAGGGAGGGTCCTAGCGGGAGGTTAAGGAGTTGATTGGTGGGATGCCAGAAGAACAGCAGGCCGAGTGGTCAGGCAGGGGTCGAGAAGAGTCAGGAGAGGACTCAAGGGTCTAGTTCCAAGCTGCATGGCTCCTTCATGCGCAGGCTGCATACTCATTGGATGACGGATCTTCATGGTCACAGGTGGAAGGAGAGGTCGTCGGAGGGTGACCTGCAGGAGAGAAGCAAGAAGCTTCACTGAAGGTGAACCAGTGGACAGCAACATCACAGCCCTGCCAAGAGAAGGAGGGTTCAAGAGAAAGGGAAGAGGGAGGGGGGAGGGCTACGAAGGGGAATGGGGTGGCAAAGAAAGGGGGAGGACAAGAGGGAGTGAGAGGGAAGAAGAAGCGGTAAGCGTGTGGATAGCGGGGTTGGAAGGGGAAGAGAGATGAAATGAGGGGGGGAGAGATAAAGAGAGACAGGGGAGGGGGGAATTAACCTTAATGCGGGTGTGCAAGGCCCCGGAAGTCGGCACCAGTAGATAGCGTCAACACCTAACATCAGTGCTTGCTTACTCCACCGGCCACACAGACCCAAACCCTGCACTACACACCCAGCCCCTCCATGTACCCCCCTCCCACACACCGTGCCCTGTCCTGAGCTCCTCCGCCACACATCGTGCCCTGTACCCCCCCAAACCACTGTGCCCGCCCTGTACCGCTCCCCCACATACTATGCCCTGTTCTGTATCCACCCCACACACCAGACCACTGGCCGAGCCCAATCTCTCTCACACACACACACAGTTCTCCATTTCACCAACACTGCACCAAGTCACTGCCAGGACCCACCTCACACACTGTGTCACGGAACAGTTCACGGTCTCACACGGGACCCCTCCCTGCAGTGCACCATTTCACTCCACACATCCAACACCCAGCCACCATGCACTCTTTCCAAAAGATACTGACCCACCCCTCACGGCCTCAGCTCACACACGACAGCGTTCAACACTCCAGTCACCTTAGATTCTGCACCCTTCCACCCCCGATTCTCAGCGAGAGGGAAAGTTACCATCAAATAGCGGGTCCGTCCGGGAGACCTGCGGCGCCACACGAAGGCAGCAGCTTCACATGTGGAGGCTCTTCCTGCAGTCTCCTGTCCTGTCGCTCCTGTCACCGCCGCGCTGCCCCGGGTGGCGGCGATGGTGCCAGGGCTCTGTGGGGATGTGCCGGCCTCGGGTGTCGTTGTTCTCCGCAACCCCGGAGAGGTGGGCTCGCCGCCGGCCAGTGGAGGGTCCGCACCCGCGGGCCGACTCACAGATCCGTGTCCTCCAACCTGTCGGGCTGCCCCAGCGCCTGCTGCCGCCTCTGGACGCCCTCCAGGATTTTCTTCCTGGGCCCCAAGGGAATTTTGATGCTTTTCAGATCTTCGTTGGAGCACAGCGTGAGCGCTTCCAGGTCGATCTTTTCCTTTTTGAAGGTTGGCACGAAATCGAACATGCTGAGGGAGGCCAGGAAGGTGTCGAGGGGACTGGTCTCCGGCTCAAGGTCGTCGTCGAGGCCCAGGTCGAGCTCCTCCCATGGCAACCCGTCCCGGGCCTGCTCCTGCAGGCTCTGTGCG
Source organism: Raja brachyura (assembly GCA_963514005.1). Next base: position 31,644,116 of record OY740803.1, read on the forward strand.
CTGCCGATGCTGTCGTCCATGCTGATGGACCTCTGGAGACGGCTGCGCAGCCTGATGTCCGAGCCCCTCAGCCCCACCTGATCCCCATTGTGTTCCACCCCGAAGAGGCCGCCGTTGACATAGTTCCTGCGGAAGACCATGGTGCCCAGGCCGGGCCTGTTGAAGAGGGACTCGTGGCCCGAGTCGGTGCTGACTTCGGAGTAGGCGGTGTCGGCCTGCAGCCCCGGGTCGCTGGCGGCGTGAGACATGGTGTCGCCCTCGGCCGCGAACATGTCCCGCACGTTGCAGCGCGGCCTCTCCCTGGCGTGGCCGCCGCTCTCCTGTTTGACGAACATCACGTCGTTGCTGAGCTGCAGGCCGGAGAGCGAGCGGACGCTCTTTCGCCCATCCTCGTATATTTTGAAGCTCCCGTCCACCTGCTTCTTCCTCTCCAGCTTCTTCTGGATCTTGGTCTTGCCCTTGGTGGTGGCGTTGAGCGTGGCCTGGGAGTAGGGCAGGGCGGCCGCCATGGACAGGCGCTGCAGCTGGCGGCTCAGCGAACTGCTGGCCGAGCTGCTGAAGCTCATGGTGTCCGACGAGTCCAGCTCCCTCTTGTACCTCTTCTCCATTCTCTGCTGGTGCTTCTTCTGCAGCTTGGCGCACTCCTTGATGCGCTTCTCCGCGTCCCGGTAGGCCCTTTGCTTCAGCTTGCTCACCAGCTTGGGGTTGAGGGCGCTCTGCTTTGCAGCGATGGAGTCCAGATAGCGGATGCACTCCATGTGGTTCTTCATGGCCGCCATGTCGAGTGGGGTGTGGTAGTCATTGTCCAAGCACCAGATGTTTGCCCCAAAAGACACCAGAAAGGAGAGGATGTCGAGGTGGCCGTTGGAAGCTGCCAGGTGAAGCGGAGCATTTCCCCAAATGTCACACTTGTCAGGATCACCCCTAGAAAGGCAGAAGATACGGCATTACACACATACATTACGAGATTTGTCAAAAGGCAACAAAAACCTTGCAGGAACTGTGATTTAACAGATCCAGAGGAAATATGCTGAGGGAAAAAACATTGATCAAACATTTGCATTGGAGAGATCAATGCGACCCAGAAATGCAACATGGAACTGGAACATAGACACAAAGTGTTGGAGTAACTCAGCATGTCAGGCAGCATCTCTGGAGAACAAGGATGGATGATGTTTCAGACAGGACAACACGGGAACCATACTGATATATTCCAGGGTTATCCTCGGCTTCTGAAGGTTGTCATCTTCCAAGAATCTGAAGATTCTGAAATGGTTTCCGCTGACAAGCAAGTTTAACCCCAGGGTACAAGGAAAAGGGGGAGAAAAGACAGAGTAGCCTGGCATTAGTGGAAGGGAAAATGCTGGTAGGTATTGTTAAAGCAGACAGCAGATTTGTCTAAAGCTGAAGAAAGAGATGTGGAAGGTTTAAAGGGAATCTGATGAGAATTCATTAAATCCGGAGGGTGATTAGAATCAGGAACACACTGCCTGTGGGGGTGGTGGAGGCAGAGACCCTCACAACATCCAAGTCTCTGACAAACACTTGAATGGCCAAGCCCCTTTAGACCATGGACCAAATGCTGGTAAATGGATCAACACAGGTTATGGGCCAAAATGTTTGTTTCTGTGCTGTGTAACCACAGTAACTGGACACTTAGAAAATGATAAAAAGGATGGGGCAGAGTCAACGTGGTCGAGGTGGGAGTTTTCTGTGGTTCCAGTCAGCGAGATTAGAGGAATCTGGCTGCGGGAATCTGAACACTTGAAGACCATCAATGTGACACACAAGAGTTCAATAAACAAACTTGGAGCACTTGCGTTTCTGGGGTGTACATTCTCATCCAAATCGTTCATATGATTGACAAAAAAACAATGAGCCCAGCACCGAACCCTGAGGCCCACCACTATCACAGGCCTGCAGTCTAATAAACAACCTTCCACCACTACTCTCTGCTTTCTACCATGAAGCCAATTCTGTATCCAGTTAGCCATCTCTCCCTGACTCCCATGTGATCTAACCTTCCAGGGCAGCCTACCATGCTGTACATTACCATCTGGCGACGCTGTATACGGTCTCAGTGTACCACTGACAAACACGTGTACTGTATCTGAGATGCTTATCTAATACTAAGTGCTTATGTATAGTGATACTTGTACTGAACTGTACAAAAATGAATTTCACTGTACCTCAGTACATGTGGCAAATAAGTACCATACCATTACCAGAGGCCTTGCTGAAGTCCATATAGACTATGTCTGACCCTGCACACATCGACCTTCTTGATTACTTATTCAAAAAATCTCATCCAATTTGTGACACACAATCTCCCACGCATAAAACAATGCACACTATACATAATCAACAAATGCATAAGTTCATAAGTGATAGGAGCAGAATTAGGCCGCTTGACCCATCAAGTCTACTCTGCCATTCATTCGTGGCTGATCTACCTTTCCCTCTCAATCCCATTCTCCTGACCTGTCCCCATAATCTCTGACACGCATACTAATCACTAATCTATTCATCTCTGCCTTATAAATATCCATTGACTTGGCCTCCACAGCCTTCTGTGGAGGCTGCCTCACTATCGTTAATAATCTTGTTCATTAATTAGATCTCTTATTTATTCAAAATAATAAATCAGCCCAGTTTATACAACAGCCCATCCTAATAATTTAACTCAGCATCATTTTGGTGAGTGTGTACTGCACCGTTGGTGCCCGAACTGAGCAGAGTGGTCCCAACGGAATTCAACCAGAGCTGTGCACTGGTCCGAATCTCTCACCTGCCCCCTCTTCTATGAAAGGCCAGCATGCGCATTAATTTTTCTGATTGCATTTGATACTCGTCCAGCAGTGACACAAGTGTATGAGCCCTTACTCCAAGTTCTAATTTAAGCTCCTAAGCAGGAAATGTAGTCTTTTCAATATGACCTGCTTTTGAATTTGAAGTAAAGTGGACTGGGATATGGGGTTGTTTTATATCAGACAATAACCTTTGGGCAGATGATAGACCAAAAAAGTGGGAGTAACTCAGCGGGACAGGCAGCATCTCTAAAGAGATGCTGCCTGTCCCGTTGAGTTACTCCAGCTTTTTTGTGTCTATCCGGTTTAAACCAGCATCTGCAGTTCCTTCTTGCACAAATAACCTTTGGGCAGATGCGAAATGGGGAATGATGTAATAAGGGTGGATCAGGGCAGACTCTGGATAGAAACCAAACACATGACGTACTGGAGCTAATACACACGATGAATGGACTGGGCATTTATGGGACACGAGGGTTTAGAATGATTGAGTGTCCAAAAGGCTGTGTGTGTAATTGGAGAGGCTTCGGTCACGGTTTACTGGACCAGGGTTACATAATGGAATGTACAATCAGCCATCCCATCAGCTGTGATCCCAGTTATTGTAGCATGGTACGTCTTAAACCAGGCAGTATTGGATGTTTCCTTTAATGTCTGAATCTTTCCCGTGGTCTCGAGCCCACAGATAAGTAGACATCAAAGGAATGCAACAAAAATAGGCGTATCATAGTGGCGATTTCATTTTCCTAAATATTAACTGTGATTCCCTGTGTGTCAAAGGCTCCGTGGAATGGGGGGAGGGTTGGAGTGTTGAGCTACATCTCCTGGGGAAAGTAGCCAAAGTATTTTAGAGATAGTGACCATATCTCTGTATATTTAAAAGTGGCAAAAATAGTCGAAAAGGATTGGCAAGATGTAAAATTGCAAGTCAGTCTACACCTGCACACAGGGGAGCATTCATATGTGAAATAACAAGGTTTCACTGCCAATGTGTTTCTGTCAGGCTATGGAAACACTGGATGTGGAGGGCTAGTGAAGGTTCGCTAAAGATTACAAAGGAAGCATATGACAGGTATAGGGAGCAAATGATGGGGCTGGCCTTCAAGAATGTAAAAACAGTGGGGGAGCTCTATAAAAGGAAATTATGAAGGCTAATAGGGTTTTCAAAAATCACATGGTCACAAGGTACCATGGGATTTTGGCCTTCATTAGTCAGGCAACAAATGAAGAAGTAGGGAGGTTATGCTCCCTCTGTATAGAACTTCAGTCAGACCTCTGCTGGAGCACTGCGTGCAGTGCTGGTTACCGCACTATAGGAAGTGTTGGAGGGGTTGCAGAGGAGTTTCACTGGGATGTTGCCTGGGACAGAGTGTTTCAGTTATGAAGAGTGACTGGAGGCTGGGTCTGTTCTCCCTGGAGCAGAGGAGGTTAAGAGGGTACATGACAGGTGTAATATTATGGACAGGATAGATTGTAGGAAACGTTACCCCATATCAGGATAGATAAAACTAGAGTGGACATAGGTTTTGGGTGGGGGGTGGGTGGAGATATAGAGGGGATGAAATGCTGAGGCTCTACAAGGTGCTGGTCAGGCTGCATTTAGAATATTGTGAGCAATTTTGGCCACCATATCTGAGGAAGGATGTGCTGGCTCTGGAGAGGGTCCAGAGGCAGTTTACAAGAATGATCCCAGGATTGAGTAGGTTAACATATGAGCATTTGACTGCACTGAGCCTGTACTCGTTAGAGTTTAGAAGAATGAGGGGGACATAATTGAAACGTACAGATTAGTGAAAGGCTTGGATGTGGAAAGGATGTTTCCACTAATGGGAGAGTCTAGGACTAGAGGTCATAGCCTCAGAATTAAAGGACATTCTTTTAGGAAGGAGATGAGGAGAAATTTATTTAGTCAAAGGGTTGTGAATCTGTGGGATTCTTTGCCACAGAAGGCTGTGGAGGCCAAGACAGTGGATATTTTTAAGGCAGAGATAGATAGATTCTTGATTAGTACGGGTGTCAGAGATTATGAAGAGAAAGGGGTTAGGAGGGAGAGATAGATCAGCCATGATTGAATGGCGGAGTAGACTTGATGGACCAACTGGCCTAATTCTGCTCCTATCTCTTATGATCTTATGATACGAAGAGGAACATTCTTCACCCAGAGTGGTGAGTAACTGGAATGCGCTGCTTGTGTGTGAATGGTGGAACCGGGTCGCTGACAGTGCTTAAGTTGTTTCTTAATGAATACTTCAATTACCTACAATGGACAATGGATCAAGTGCTGGGAGATGGGATTAATATGGAAGGGAGGCCTCTGGTCAGTGTGGATGAGATGGGCCAAATGGCCTGGATCCATGCTGTATGATTCTATGATTTCACTAATTTGTCTAATAACTTTTTATTTCATACAAAACCACCACCACTACCACCTGGGAAAAGTTAAATTCTATATGGAGTAAAAAAACTAGGAATTCTAGTCTTTAACATTTTCTCGATCTTAATATTCTGTGAACATATTCTCCAAATTCCTCCACTATTCCCAGCAATGCTCTTATTTCAGTTGTCAAAGTGCATCAACATGCACCCACGGTGGGATTGCTGTGTGAAAATTGGCTCTCATATGTCCCACCTTCTATTAGCAACACTGAATGTATTTTTAGCAAGTCTTCACGTTCTAATTTACTTGTACACTTATCAGTCTGGTAGATATCCAAAATAGAAACCCCTCCCCCTCTTTAAGCATGGTGGGAATTTTTTTTCTAAATGAATAATTTATCTAGTGCAGTAATTCATTCTTCATTAGTTCATTAATTATTTAGCCTAAACATTGCAGGTCAATCGGGAAAAGGACCCAACATGACGAATGCAACACAGGGCGGTACTGGGCAGAGATGTGAGCCATTGCCAGCAGGCCCAAGCTCAACTGCTCCGCATCTCAGGTTTACCAAAAGGAATCAGAGTGTAGGTTACAATTATCATCATTTCTTGGCAATAAACAGCTAGCAAGGAATCAGATTACAGCACAATGTAACTTGAACAAATGCAAAATTCTACAACTTGACCACAAAGATAAGTGCATCTATCTCCTGGGTTCAATAAATACTACGGGGTTCTCGAACGTGAAGGTTTTTTAATTAGCCAATGACTCAGCAGCCATGGAGACACACAGATCGGTAACATGTCCTTTGGCCCAACTTCTCCATACAGAACAACTTGCCAACCTGAGTTATCATATTTGCCCGGGTTTGGTCCATATCCCTCTGACCTTTCCTATTGATGTGCCTGTGTAAATGTCTTTTGAACATTGTAACTGTACCCACCCCTACTTCATCCTCTTGCAAAGTATTCCATATACCTACCACCCTTTGTGTAAAAAAAAGTATGCTCTCAAGTCCCTTTTAAATCTTTCCCCTCTCACTTTAAACATATGCCCTCTAGCTTCAGGTTCCCCCTATCCTATGGAAATGATCATAGCTTATCTTTGCCCCTGATGATTTTATACACCTCTATAATACAGCCTTCTATGTTCCAGGGAATAAGCCGCAGTCTCACCTGAAGCCCCCCAGTCCCAGTCTGCACCCTCTCCTGCTTAATGATATCCTTTCTGTAGCTTAGCAACCAGAACTGCACACAACACCCCCAAGTGAGGTCTCACCAACAACTCGTACAAATGTAATAAGATGTCCCAACTCTTGTACTCAATGCCCTGACCGATGATGGCAAACTTATCAAATGCTTTCTTCACCCTGCTTACTTGTATCACCACTTTCAGGGAACTACAGTGCCCTCCATACTGTTTCCAACATTTTTATATCCTGCTGTGTCCCTTCATATCCTTCCTCAATATCCATAATTCCACCAATTCTTGCGATGACTGCAAACTTACTAACCAGCTTATGTCCAAGGTGTGTATATACATCACAAACAACAAAGATCCCAGCATCATTCCCTGTGGAATAACACTGGTCACCACTGCACATTATCTCCCATGGTTAAGCCGGTTCCAAATCCAAACAACATATTCACCTTGCATCCTCTGCATCCTAACTGGCCTTTAAATTGCAGAGAGTTGTGGAAATAGCCCAGTCCATCACACAGACCAGACTTCCCACCATTGACTCCATCGATACACGGTACCTCAGAAGAGCAGCTAACATAATCAAAGACGTCCCAACCCGGTCATTCCTTCTCCCTGGTCCCACCCAGTAGAAGGTACAGAAGATTACAATGCTTACCATTGAATCTACTGACACAAATCTCACATCCACATTAAGTGCCCTTCAAATACTTATCTGGATGCTTGTAAAATGTCACAAGAGTATCTTCTTCCACCATTAACTTCCCGACAAATGTGACAGCACATTCCCGACTCCAAATACCTCTGTGTGAAAACCTGGAGCCTCTTGCATGCGGGCTCGCTCAATAGACTATTTCTGAACACTAATAGGGGATTGTGCTTAGGTATGGCAATTCTCTACTGGTCTACATGCAGAAAAGGAATTTCACTCTGCATTGGCACTTGTCTCAATAAAGAATCAATGAACCATCGAGTACTGGATACAGCAAAGACTGGGAGAGGACAACATCCCAGCCGGAATGCTGAGGACCTCCACCTCGAACAAGCTGCATATCTTGCCAAGCTGTTCCACTATAGTCGCAACACTGGCATCTCTCTGACAATGCAGAAAACTGAACATGTGCGTCACTCACAAAATCCAAGCTGGGTAACAGGAACATATAAAGTAGAAACGAGTCGGTCCCCAGTCTGCTCCAACTTTCAGTAAGATCACCGCTGACAGGGTTAACAATGACAACCACAACTCCACATTCACCAACCCATCCCCCTAGAAATTTTCACCTCCACGTTATCAAAGAATCTAGCTGCTTTAAAAAATATTCTGAGTCTCAGCTTCATCCATAGATTATCTGAGCTTTAGTATTTAGTTTTAAAATGCTAGTTTTAGATTCTCCCACAAGAGCAAAAATTCTCTCCATATCCAATCACTCTATTCTCAATATCAACAAAATTATTAAAGCTACGATACACAGTGCTGTCCAGCAGCATTCGCTCACCGATATTGTCCGCTTCCGATTTCACCAGCACAGCCTGGGCCCAAACGCGGACCAAAGAGCTGAAGCCTTGAGGTGAGGTCAGAGTGACTACCATTGACATCAAGGCAACGCTTGACCAAGTGTGGGATCAAGCAGCCCTGGAAAAACTGAAGTTCATGGGCATCGAAGAGAAAGCTCCAGTAGTTGGAGTCAGATCTGACACTGAGAAAGATGGTTGTGGTTGTTGGAGGCCAATCATCCCGGTCTCAGGACATCAGTGCAGGAGTTCCTAAGGGCAGTGTCCTGGGCCCAGCTGTCTTCAGCTGTTTTATCAATGACCTTCCACCATCGTACGGTCAGAAGTAGGGATGTAGGCTGATGGTTGCGACTTGTTCAATTCCATTTATAATGGAGCAGCCTGTGCAACATTTCAACAAAGTTTAAGTGAACCCGTGACATTCATGCCATGTGAACAACCAGCCAATGATCAGTTGCAACACCAGCAGGTTCGACCACCTACCTTTGTTATTAAACAGTAAAACCATCACTGAAAAACCCACCATCAACATTTTCAGGGTTAACATTGACCACAAACTTAACCTGACCGGCCCAATAAACACACTGGCTTCAAGAATAGGTCAGTGACTGGTTGCAAAGAATGGAATTTAAATTTTCATTGATACTTTTTGAATAAACATACGAAATGAAAAAAATGGGGGCGTCGTGAGAATGAAGAATACGGTGGAGGCAAACGGGCTTGGCTCAGAAGGAGAATTGTTTTTATGCTCCTTGAACTTGGGGAGATGCCGACTTGGACGGATAATCGGACTGATGGTACGGAGTGACCGGGGAGGCTCAAGTAATGACTGCTGCTGCGATTGACCAGGTTGTAATGGATGTAGAGCCATCAGTAGCAGCAAATATGCAAAAGATGGATTTCTGAATGAAGATTTCAAGAGATAATATTGACTAGAAAGGAGAACAGCAAATGGAAACGCATCAGTTGATGGAAGACCATGGTCTGTCCTCCAGTGGGTAATCAGCGTGTTGGTATTGTTCCCCAATGAGTGTCGCTGTGTGTGGGACTGTTCTCCAGTGATTGGTGCGTGTGTGTGTGTGAGACTTCCCAGTGAGAGTGGGCATATGAGGGACTTATCTCCGCAAGGGTGGGTGTGCATGTTTTGTGTGTGTGTGTGTGTCCGTGTGTGTGTTTGCCCAATGAGGGTCACTGTGTGTGGGACTGTTCCCCAGTGAGGGTGGGTGTATGAGGGACTTATCCCAACGAAGGTGGGTGTGCATGTGACCGGTCTCCCTTGAGGGTGGGTGTGTGCAGGACTGTTCCCCAGTGATGGCCAGTGGTTGTGCAACTGTTCCTCAGTCAGAGTTACTGAGGAACTGTATACTGTACCACATTGAGAGTGACTGCGTACTGAACAGCAACCTGGTGAAAGGCAGCTCTACAAAGTGTAGAACAAAGGAATTTTTAATCATTACAATCACATTTGGTTCAAAACAGCAACAAATTGATTGTTGGAGGTAAGTGTTTCTGTAGGAATCTCTCAGTCACCATCTCAGCCTCCTTACTCCTGTTACTTTAGCTTGAGACTAAGTGTATTGGCTGATCTACCGTTACTGTGTCTGTGACCTTTGAGTCTTTCTCTCTTATTAATGCTTGACTGCACTCAGCATGTTAAACCTTGCCGTCTGTTTTATTAACACATCGACTTCAAGCTGTCCCTGAAGGTCACTCATTTGAAGAACGAGCAACTACAACGTCCTAATTGATTCAAACCCGACTTGCAAAGAATCTCCTTCCTTAAAGCAATCCGGATTTAGAACATAGAATAGTACAACACACGAACAGTCCCTTCGAAGCAATACGTCCATGCTGAATATGATGGGAATTGAAACTAATCTTCTCTGCCTGCACATGATCCATATCCCTCCATGCCTACATATTTATGACCCTAACCGAAAGCCTCTTAAGCACCAGTTATAAATCTTCTACCTCCACCAATGGCAACACGTTCCACCACTCTGTGAGTAATAAAACTTGCCCTGTAAATCTTCATTAAACTTTCCCCCTCTCACAGAGCAACGCCCTCGTCTTTGACATTTCCACTCTGTGAAAAGGATTCCCACTCTCTATCCAATCTGTGCTTCTCATAATTTTATAAACTTCTACCAGGTCATCCCTCAACCTCCAGTGCTCCACAGAAAACAATCCAAGTCTGTCCAACCTCTCCTTATAGCTAATACCCACAAATCCAGGTATAATTCTGATAAACCTCTTCTGCACCCTCTCCAAAGCATCCATATCCACCCTGTAATATGACAATCAGAACTGTCTGCAACACTCTAAATTCAGCTCAACCAAAATCATATAAAGCTGCATCATGACTTCCTGACTTTTATACTGAATGCCCCATCCGATTAAGGCAAACAAACCATATGCCTTCCTTGCCACTATCTACATTTGTTGCCACTCTCAAAAAGCTATGGACTTGGACACCAAGATCCCTCTGTACACCAATGTTGTTCAGGGTCTTGCCATAAACTGTATACTTTCTCCTTACATTTGACCTTCCAAAATGCAACAACTCACACTTCTTGTATTAAACTCCATCTGCTATTTCTCTGCCCATATCTGTAACTGATCTATATATTTCTGTTTGCTTTGACAGCCTTCTTCTTTGTCCACAACTCCACCACATTTTGTGTCATCTGCAAAACAACCATCAACATTTTCATCCAAGCCATTATATATATCCCAAACAACAGAGATCCCAGCACTGATCCCTGAGGAGCACCACTGGTCAGAGACATTCCTTCCAACATTACCTTCTGTCTTCTATGGGTGAACCTGATCGGAATTTAAACTACAAAGTCGTGAATTCCATTCATTTTAATCTTTTGGACCAGCCTACCATGAAGGACCTTCTCAAATGCCTTACTAAAGTAGCCCATGTAGACAATAACCAGTACCCACCCCTCATCAATCACCTTCATCAGCACCTCAAAGAACTTAATACAATTTGTAAAATATGACCTGCCCCAGAAAAACCACACTGACTACGCCTAATTAGTCCATTCTCTTTCAAATGTGAAAATATCATAACCCTAATTCCCCCCTGTAGACTTTTCTACTGTGATATCAGGCTCATCAGATTACAATTTCCTGCATTGTCTCCATTTAAACAAGGGCACAACATTGGCTAACTACCAGTCCTCTGATGCCTTGCCTGTAGCGAGAGAGGATAGAAAGATCTTCATTAAGGCTCCAGCAATGTCTTCGCTTGTCTTTCTCAATAATCTGGGATAGATCACATCAGGTCCTGGAGAATCCTCCTTAATGCTCTTCAAGAGACCCAACACCACCAACTTGATTTTCAAAATATCCCAACCCTTTCCCCTGTCCATCCCCCCCTTTTCCAACCCCATTCGCTTCCCCTCACCCTCTGCTGACGATCAGCCGCATCGCCTCCAGGTTTCCGTGGTGAGCCGCCCATAGGGCGTGGGTCATTCCGTCCTCATCGGCCGCGTTCAACTGCCGCCGGGTGGCTTCCCTTAGCGCGTCCATGCGGCCGTCCCGGGCCGCGCCGCGCAACCCGCCGTTCATGGCCGGCTCCCCGCCTTGGCATCCGTCTCCGTCCAGCGGCGGAGCGGAGCGGAGCGGAGCGGACCGGCTCCCAAAGCGCACACAGCGCCGGCTCCGCCCACGATCCACCCACCCTGGCGCTCCCTCCGCCCACAATCCGCCCACACGCGGCGCTCCCTCCGCCCACAATCCGCCCACACGCGGCGCTCCCTCCGCCCACAATCCGCCCACACGCGGCGCTCCCTCCGCCCGTGATCCGCCCACCCTGGCGCTCCCTCCGCCCACAATCCGCTCTGAATTCTGCAAATTCAAAAATCATCGAAACCAACATTTATTGTCGCCCCGTTAATTCGTTCAATAACTTTGCACAAGAGCTAAGAATGTCCCTCCCACGGTTATGAGCCTCGACTTTGTAGACAACTCTATTTGGCACCTGTTTAAAAGTCTTCTAGCCGTCTGTGTGGATTAACATTATTACCATCGCCCGCTCCATCAGAGTGATGCATGGGCACTCTATTATTATTGAGGAGCGTTCCTCTGTACCCCACCACAGTTCTGTAACTAACATATTGAATATGAACCTGAGGGGCAACGTGTTCACAGAGGGTGTTGGGTATATGCAATGAACCCTCTGAACCTCCTGAATTTTGTAGTCGGCAGGGCAGTACTCTGCATATCGCCAACTTGGACAATTTTACTTTTTTTTTTAAATCAAGCCAATTAATCTACAAACCTTTACGTCTTTGGAGTTTGGGAGGAAAGGGAAGATCTCGGAGAAACCCCACGCAAATCACGGGGAGAATGTACACACTCCATACAGACAGCACCCGTAGTCGGGATCGAACCCGGGTCTCTGGCGCTCCACCGCTGTGCCACCGTGACGCCAGAATGAGCTGCCAGAAGAGCGAGGAGAGACAGACACCACAACAATAAAAGACTCTTGGGCAGCTACATGGGTAGGACATGTTTAGAGCGATGTGGGGCCAAAGGCAGGCAAATGGGACTTTCTTAGATGGAACATCTTGGATGAGTTGGACAGAAGGGCCGTTTGGTCACACTGTATGACACTACATTGTAGCGACACCTCGTCATTGGTCGGGACTGTCACGGGCCCGGGGTTCGTTCTGGGGTGGGGCTTTTGTGAGTAATTAGTAGTTCGTTCTCCTTGCATCGATAGGAGTTTTAATAGTTAGTTGTTGACTAGATACGAGGTAGTTCGAGCATTTGTTGCGATTAATAAAGAATATTTCGCACAACCCGCCTGGTCTCACTACATTGGTGACCCCGTCGATCCGAACGCTTTCCGGGGCCGATCATGAACGCCGCCGAGAAACCTGACGCCAACCCCACCCGGCAGAACGCGGTTTCGCCTAAACTGCCCGTTTTCTGGGCAGTCCAACTCCCTGTGTGGTTCCAACACATTGAGACCCAGTTTCAAATCCGGCAAATGGTCGCGGATTCCACCAAGTACTTCTACTGTGGTCAGCGCGCTCAAGCAAGAACCCGCCACCCGATTGCTTCCTTACCTCCAAAGTCCGCCTGCCGACCACAAGTACGAGGGCCTCAAGGCGCTGCTGCTGCTGCTGCTGCTGCGCACTTTCGGGCTCAGTGGCGATCGCGCCGCCCGGGTGCCACCCGCAAGCCGTCGGTGCTTTCACTGATGGACGGCCACCAGCCTTGTCGCCTCTTCGAGCAGGCTTTCCTCGAGCAGATGCCCGACGACATCCGCCTGCTCCTCGCCGGTAGCGACTTCACCCCCCCCCCCCCCCTGCAACTCGCCGAGCGGGCGGACCAGCTGTGGCTCGCCAAGCAACAGGACGGCGCTTCCATCAGCCCGGTGTCTACAGCCCCGACGGTCCATTCCACCTGCTACCAACAACACCACGCCGCAACCGACTGCAGCGGATCCTAATAAGCGCCTGTGGTGTTACTATCACCAACGCTGGGGTGCGGGGGCCCGCCGATGCCGTGCTCCCTGCTCGCAGCTGGGAAATGCTTTGGCCGCTAGTCCACGCTATCGCGGTCGGCCCGAAATATCGCCTCTACATCTGGGACCGCCACTGGCCTCAGATTCCTCATGGACACGGGGGCCCAGATCAGCATACTTCCCACTTCCCCCCCCCCCCCGTCCCCGTCCGTCCGGGGTCGACACCCGTTCTGGTAAGCGAGGACCCACCCTGACCGCCGTCAACTGCAGCCCCATCCGAATTTATGGGATTCGTACGGTTCCCTTTGTTTTCGGCTTCCGCCATTTCACGTGGCCGTTTACCATCTCCCAACCATTGTTAGGCGCCGATTTCCTACGGGCCTACTCTCTCAAGGTCGATCTCAAGGGCCAGCGCCTCGTTCATCCCTTCCAGCATGAATCGCCGCGGCCCCCTCCAGCCCGCACCTCGGCTCAGTGTCTGACGCGGACGATGCGTAGGTGGAGGCGATTCGGCAGTTTCCCCGGCCGGGCACCGTTAAAGGGCTCCAAGAATTTGTGGGCATGATCAATGTTATCTCCGTTTTGTCAGCCTCCCGGATTATGTGGTCTTTGTTCCGGTGTCTGGCAGGCAAATAGCGGGACCTGGTGTGGGATGCGGAGACCATGGCCGCTTTGACAGGGCCAAGGAGGCGCTAGCTAACGCCACTAGTCAAGTCAAGAGAGTTTATTGTCATGTGTCCCAGATAGGACAATGAAATTCTTGCTTGCTGCAGCACAACAGAATATTGTAAGCATAAATACAGAACAGTTCAGTTCAATTCAATGTACATGCTCATGCACCCGCGGGCCACTGCCCCTACCGCCCTCACTGTCTACGCTTCTGACACTGCTGTTGGGAGGGTCCTGGAACAGTTCATCGATGGTCGCTGGTAGCCACTCGCCTTTTTCTGCCGGCACCTGCACCCCCCCGAGCGGAATTACAGCACTTTTGACCGTGAGCTCCTGGCCCTCTATTTGGCCAGTGTTTGGCGATGTCGTATTTTCGACTCTGGCCACGGTTTAGCCCATCCTTCCATCCAAGCAACTACTGCATTGGTGGCGGCCAAGTTCGTCTGGCAGAGCCTCCGCAAGCAGGTTGTGGCCTAGGCCAGGGCCTGCATCCCTGCCAAACGTCCAAGGTCCGTGCGTGTGCGCGCCTCTCCATTTTGTTGTCCCTCAGCACCGGTTCAACCACATCCACATCGATCTGGTGGGTCCCCTGCCGACATCCCGAGGTGTCAACCACCTGCTCACCATTGTGGACCGTTTCACGCGGTGGCCCGAGGCCGTCCCACTCTCTGACACCTCCGCCATGAAGTGCACGAGCTCTCATTGCCCACTGGGTGGCATGTTTCGGTGTTCCCGCTGACATATCCTCGGACTGTGGTGCTCAGTTTACCTCTGCGCTGTGGTCGGCCATGGCCCAGCTGTACAGCGCTCAGCTGCACCACACTACAGCGTACCATCCCCAGGCCAACGGCCTGGTTGAGCGTTGTCACCGGCACCTGAAATCCTCATTGGAGGCACGGCTCGCGGGCCCTGATTGGGTGGATGAATTGCCATGGGTTTTGCTGGGGATCCGCACGGCCCCTGAGGCAGATTCGGTCATGTCATCCGCTGGGCTGGTTTATGGCTCCCCGTTGACGGTACCCGGTGATTTTATTCCAGCGGCACGGGGGCAGCAGGTACCCCCTTCGTTTGTGCTGATGCACCTCCGTGAGAAAGCGGGCAGGCTGGCCCGTGTCCCGACAACTCGCCACGGGGTTGCTCCATCCTATGTCCCACCTGCCCTCAAGGACTGCCAATTTATTTTCCTCCGCAGGGATTCGCACCGGACTCTACTGCAGCGCCCTTATGAGGGCCCCTTCCAGGTGTTGCAACCCGGCGCTGCGACCTTTGTTCTGGATGTCGGGGGCCGGCAGGAGGTCATTTCGGTGGCCTAATTCGGACTCCCGCTCGTTTTCTTTCCTCTGGTTCTGGGGGGGGGGGGGGTGTCCTGTAGCGACACCTAGTGGTGAAGCTGGGCATTCAGAACCCTCGTCATTGGTCGGGACTGTCACATGATCGGGGGTTCGTTCGCGGGCTTTTGAGAGTAATCAGTAGTTCGTGCTCCTCACATCGACAAGAGTTTTAATCATTAGTTATAGACTAGGTACGCGGTAGTTCTAGCATTTGTTATCATAAATAAAGAATATTTCGCTCAACCTGCCTGGTCTCACTACAACATGTACAAAACAGATTAATTCCAGATTCCACTAATATATTTCCCTCAGCATCAACTGGTGTGACTCCAACCGTGACTGCAACACAGTTCACAGGAACCCTGGACTGCAAGTTTTGTTTTACAAAAGCTATTTGGGAAGATGAAAAGTCAATGCTTGAAACAACATCAGAGAAGTTGCACACTGACCCCGGTCACAATGTTTTTTCCAAAAGTAAATTTTATTCAGAATAAAAAGCATATACAAAACAATTTTTTTTCACACATTCTCAATGTCTATATATTTAATAGTGTCCTACTCAATAGCCTTCTTGTTAACCCCCTTACCACTCATGTGGCCTCTTGGGGTAATAGGCCATCCCTTGTTTGAGGTGTGTCCCCACCAGACTCTGATCCTCAATGTCCAGTAATGGAAGGACCCTAGACTGTGGTCCTCCACACAGCCTCCAAGAGCCTTGGCTTTGGCTGCACCAAGCTTCAGTGAGTCCCTCAGCATGCACTGCTGCAGTCTGGAATGGGCCAGCCAGCAACATTCCCTGATGGACATCCCATTGTGCTGGGAGAACAACAGATTTTTGACAGATCCAAGAACACCTTTCATTGAGTTGGTGATCTTCCAGCAGCACTTAATGTCCATCTCTGAACAGCCCATGAATCAGTAATTCCATTGTTTGGGATAAACCATGACAAGGACCCTTGTATCATTCTCCAGACACTCTTTGGAAGAGGTGGGCAACTATCCCAAGAGCAGTATGCATTGGTAGCAAGACTCTGAACATACAGGAGAGTCTGATGGGGAGGGTCCCTCTCATTGCCATTGAAGCAAGGTCTTGGTACTTGTTGGTGAGTTCTGGTGATGAGGCATTTCGCCAGACAAGCTGAGCCGTCTGCTCAGAGAACCAAGTCAAAGTCCTTGTCCTACAAAGTAGGATGTTCCACTGCCCGATGGATTTGTGGTCAAAGGTGATGGTCTGGAACAACGTTTCCACAGAGGACAGGTGGTGCTTCAATGTCCAGCTGACTGACACATTGCGTGGGATCAGTGCCAGGCCCATCCCTTGCAACAGTAGGTACTGGTAGAACCTCAGCAGCTCGTGACACTTGGTGCCCACATGCATTTCACACAACCTAATGCAGCCACACAGAAGGGGGCAATCAGGATGAGGGCAACAAATCAAGACACAAAGTGCTGGAGTAACTCAGTGGGTCAGGCAGCATCTCTGGAGAATCTGGATAGGTGACGTTTTGGGTTGGGATCCTTCTTCACCAGTCTCCATAAGAGCTGCTGCCTGACCCGCTGAGTTATTCCAGCAGTTTGTGTATGTTTTTGTAACGCAGCATCTGCAGTTCCTGGTTCCGCAACCAACATAGCAACCTCTCCAAACATATTATTCAGAATAAAAAATATATACAAACAACGTGCATACATTCTCTGTGTCTGGACATTCAATAGTATCATGTATAGTTATGTTCACACCTATCTTTACACAAAACACCTTTGACACTCATGTGGCCTCCTGGGGTAATATCTCTTCCCTTCTTTGAGGTGTGTTCCCACCGGGCCCTGCCTCTTGATGTCCAGTAGTAGAAGGACCTGGACTGTGGTCCTCCCCCACAGAGCCTTGGCGTTGGCTGCACCAAGCTTCAGAGCCTCCCTCAGCACGTATTCCTACAGTCTGGAGCGGGCCAGTCAGCAACATTCCCTGACGGACATGTCACTCAGCTGGGAGATGAACTAATTTGGGGCAGTCCAAAGAGCGTCTTTCATCGAGCAGATATTCTCCCAACAGCACCTGATGTCTGATCTGAATGGGTTCCTGGGAATAGACCAATAAATCATCAAGTGCTCTGTTAAGGAGCTGTTCAGAATGAACCGTGAAGCAGCCCTTCACAGTTACATCTTGTAAACTCACCCAATGGAACACCAGCCTCACCAGTATAAGGAAACTAGCACAGCTGCAGACCCATCCCTTGATGCCAGAGCTTTTACTCTGCAGCAGCTGTGTGCTGCTTGCCCTGGAGTGTTTCAGTCAGATACAGTATAAGGGATTTTATTCCCATCTGTCACCAGTTTGTAATACAACTCAATAATGCAATCATTTCTACATTGTATTAACAGCCACAACAGGAAGAGTAACTACTGAATATTCGTTTTCTAAACTGTGTGGAAACTTCACAGAACAACTGCATTGATAAACTTCATTCTGATTAACACTAATTCATCAAGCCTTCAAACTGCAAATGATGCCCCAGTAAATCATTCTCACAAATCACTCTCCATTATTGCCACATTCCCAAACTTCACACAGCTCGATGCAAAGTTTATGAAGCTGTCACTCTCACTGATTGAGATGTTGGAGATAAACTTCTTCCAAATCCCATGGCCTCACAAGCTGCCAGTATAAATGCAGGGCAGATCAGACATTGTGACCTCGGCAGAGACAGTCCTTCTCACAGGCTCAGCAGGTAAGTCATTAGAATCCGCTCAAATAGTTAATAATGATCTCACAGTGCAGGGTTACACAAAAAGCTGGAGAAACTCAGCGGGTGCAGCAGCATCTAAGGGGCGAAGGAGATAGGCGACGTTTCGGGTCGAGACCCTTCTTCAGACTGGGCTGGGCTGCATCTCACAGTGCAGTCTAGGCTCAGGGAGGAGATTGGGGAGGCGGACAGGGAGGAACGATGAGAAGGAGGAGAGGTTGAGATGAGGAGCTTGGTGAAGTATTCGGAGCAACAGGATATGACAAGAAGAAGTCGCATGAATAGGGAGAGGGACATGGTGAATAACAATGGGCAGGACAAAACGGATCTGAGGAACAGAGTGGTGAGCTAGTGAGGAATATTATAAGAATGGTACAAATAATTTGGTGAGGAGGAAAAGCTGGAAATGGTAACGAGGGCTGTAGGATGCCGAGAAGAGGTGTTGGGATACATTGTAACATGATAATGACCATCAGGATGTGGTCAGATGGAATGGTTGTTTTTGTGCAGAATGTGGAGAGAATAGTAATTTGGTGACTGGGAGATTGGGAGAGATTTGGGGGAGAAAGTGACCAGGGACACAGTGAGAGGACATAGAGTCATTATGTCATACTGTTCAGAAACCACATTCTTGCTCATTTGCTACCATTTATACAAATCCCTTTTTCCTGCATTAGGTCCCTATCCGTTCTACACTATGCCCAATTAAGTGTCATTCTAAATGTCTCTTAACTGTCATGATTGTATCTGATTCCACCAAATACAATCACATATCAATCACACTCTGTAATACTCCTTAAATTCCCTTTAAACCTTTTCTCACCTAAAACATGTGCCCTTTTGTTTTGACACCCCTGCCATGGCAAAATGATTCTGACTATCTACCTTGCCTGTGCCTCTTACAATCCTTTATTCTAATAGATCATCTCTTAGCCTCCTTCGCTCCATGGAAAACAAGCCCAGTCTATCCAAACATGTCCCATATCTAAAGACCTCTAATCCAGGAATCAATCTGGTGAATCTCCTCTGCAATCTCTCCAGCAAAAACTCATCTTTCTTATAGTGAGGTGACCATATCACCACTTGCGGTCTAAACACTATTTTATAAACTTGCAAAATAACACCCAAACCTTTATTGTCAATGTTCCGATTTATGAATACCAAGCGTACAGAACGGTTGCCACTTTCAGTGAACTATGAACTGAACCTCATATCTCTCTGTACATAAAGACTCTTCGTGCCCTTCAATGTATTGTGCACAATCTGCTCCTATTTTACTTGTTTGGGGCAGACAGTGAACAAGGCCAGGAATTGGGTGAGGGGAATATTCTGATGGGTAGAGTGAGGAATATACATAGATCAGCTGAGTTAGTGCAGAGACAGAGCAAACAATGTTGTACAACGAAATTAAATGGAAGGGGACAATGAGACTACAGTGTGGAGGGCAGGGAGAGCGAGACGTGGGGTGAGGGAGGGATGTGGAGAATGAGGAGAGATGGAGGAGGGTGTGAGGGCCGGAGGGGAAATGAGGTTTGGAGGAGGGAGTAAAGGACATAGGGGAGGGAGTGGACAGGAAGGGGGGCATGGTGGGAGGAAGTCGGACATGGTAGGAGGGATGTGAAGGAAGTGGAGTTGTGAGTGAGGGTTGGAAGAGGAGGTAAAGGACAGGGAGGATGGAGTGAGGTATATGGAGGAGGGGAAATGGAGAAGGGAATGAGGGTCAGTGGAGGAAGTGACGGTCGGAATAATGAATGATGGATGGAGAGAAGGAAGTGGAGAGTGGGGGGTGAAGCAGGGAGAGGGAGAAGGGTGCGATGATAGAAGGTGTGAGTGATGTGGGGAGGTGGAGGAGGAAGGGTTGGCAGAGGGAGTGATGACTGGAGTAGGGAGTGAGGGTTGTGGAGGAGGGAGTGAGGGTTGGATAGAGAGTGAGGAAGGTAGAAGAGTGTTCCTCAGTGAAGACTGTTGAGTGATGAGATGGGGGGATGTGTGCTGAGGAGGTGACTGGACTTTGTGTGGTGCTGACCTCTTTCCGTATCATCAGGCCTTGAGCCTCCAGAGAATGGGTGAGGTGAGGAGCTGTGGAGGAGATAACGAGATCACAGAGGGAGCTGTGCCTGCAGAAAGCGAGGGGAGGGGAAGCTGTGGTGAGCATGGAGTCGCCCCTTCTCCACATCCTCACTCCGACAAGCTCCAGAGGCAAGGGGGCAGACTGCTTTCTGGACTGTTGGCTGCAAACATCCTCTTCCTCGGCGCTGCACTGATCTGCGGCGGAGTTTTGAGTGAGGTGCCAGTGCATGAGGACGAGGTGATGGTGATGCTCACTGCAATGATGGTCTTCGCCATAGTCTGGATGGTGGTCTACATATCGTGCACAGCCCGTCACCGTACAGCTCCTCTCTACAAGGATCCCCATGCAGCGCCGGTGTGGCTGAGAGGTAAGAAAATAAAATACAATAAAAAGGAACTTGCAGATGCTGGTTTACACCAAAGATAAGTCAGTGGGTCAGGCGGCATCACTGGTGAAAATGGCTAGGTGACCATTCTGAAACGTACAGACCCGAAAGGCCACCTATCCATTGTCTTCACCAGGGAGAGGGAGATGCTCCCTGCTCCGCTGAATTACTCCAGCATTTTGTGTCTATGAGAGGGAAGGAACACTGCCTGCTTCCCGCCTTCATTTTTGGCGCTGATTCGACCTACAGATTCGTGGCAGAATGACCTGAAGTGGGAACTGAGCCTCAAACTGACGCGGTAGAGAGGAAGTAGTGGAGAGCTTTAGGAGTCACATTGAAATGTGAGCCAGCACACCGAACTGAACCGTGAGGAGACAGATGGTGCTCCCACCATTTCCAAAGTCCAGAGTAGTCATTTGTCAGATGTAGCGGATATGAACTTGAACAACGAGCGTCTTTACCTGCTACAGCTTTACAAGGACATTAAACACATCAAACACCATCAGACGCATTAAATTATCGGGTATTTTAAAGTGAACTACACCATGCTAGTGCAAAAACCAACATATTTTGTGCAACCATAGTAGGCAGGGTGGTTCAAGAACCTGATGGCCAATGGGAAGAAACTCTTCTTGATAATAAGAGTTCTCAGGCTCTTTCGTCTTCTTTCCGACGGTAGCAGTGAGCTGGGAGTGTGGCTGGGTGGAGGGGGTCTTTGATAATATTGGCTGCCTTCTTGAGACAGCGCTTCCTATCGATCAATTCGGTGGTGGGGAGATCAGTAGCTGTGATGGATCGGGCAATGTCCATCATTTTATGCAGCCTCTTTCATACTTGAGCGTTCAAAGTTCCGTGATGCAACCAATCAGTGTGCTCTCCACTGTAGAATTGTGGAAGTTCGTTAGATGATTCAGTAACATGCCGAATCTCTTAACCTTTGAGCAAGATGTTGGTGACCTTTCTGTGTGGTTGCATCAATATGCCGGGCCCAGTAGAGATCATTAGAGATGTGCACAGAACTTGAAGCTGTTGACGTACACAACCCTTGGTAAAGGTTCTTGCAGGACCAGGAGGTGCTTCTAAAATAGTATTGGAGCATGGAGCCTCCTGTCACTTCCTCTCCAATTACCTGCTCCCTGAAGCCCAGTTTTGGTTTCACCTGGAGCACTCGACCTCATCACAGCCTGGGTGCAAACATGGACCGAACAGCTGACACCAGCGCTGAGATGAGAGTGACCATGCACAACACCAAAATAGTGTTTGACCAAGAGTGGGATCAGGAGGCCCTGGTAGAACAGTAATCACCGGAAAACATTCTCTGCCACAGAGGGTAGTTGAGGCCAGTCCATTGGCTATATTTAAGAAGGAGTTAGATGTGGCCCTTGTGGCTAAAGGGATCAGGGGGTATGGAGAGAAGGCAGGTACAGGATACTGAGTTGGATGATCAACCATGATCATATTAAATGGCGGTGCAGGCTCAAAGGGCCAAATGGCCTACTCCTGCACCTAGTTTCTATGTTTCTATGTCAGACCTCACCCAGAGGAAGATGGTTGTGGTTGTTGGAGGTTTATCATCCCAGCCCCAGGACATCATTGCAGGAGTTCCTGGGCCCAGCCATCTCAGCTGCTTCACCAATGACTTTCCACCAGCAGAAGATGAGAAGTTGGGATGTCGCTGATGATTGCACAATGATCAATCCCATTTACAACCACTCAGCAGCCCGTGAATGAGGGCAGCAACACCTGTGAAAATATAACCTGCTGAGTATTTCCACCACTTTCTACTTTAACTTTTGCATTAAAGCACAGGCTGCTTTCCCAAGGTACTTTAGTGCCATGATAGTGCCAGGCATCCTTAGTAAGGATGGGGTAATAGTTGTTCAAGAGTATATTTGATATTTAAGAACATTTGTTTAGATAATTGGGTGATTTTGTATCATGGTGGTGGGTTTGTTCTGTGTTGTTTTGTACTGTGTATATTATTCTTGCGGTAAATGTATTTTTGTTTTAAAACAATTTTAGTGCCAGGCAATGACCATCTACAACAAGGGAGAGTTGGGGTTGCTGTGGGGATGAATGTTGAAGAAGCACATGGAATGTAATCAGGAAATGTGATGAGTAACAGTAGCAGACCAGGGTGTACTCATTGACAGGGGAGAGGCTGAGCTAAGATACAGATGGATAACATGGCCTGTCTTGATGTAGACAGAGGATGGCAGTTGTCACAATCTGGAGAATTCAATAGTAAGTTCAGAACGCCACAAGGTGCCCTGGCCTCAGAGATATTATTTCTGTCCCATCCATCTCTGCAGCTTAAGACTATCTCACCTGTCGCCCCACTCTATGTTCTGACCGACAGGGGGGCTACTGGTGCTTGGAGCATGCAGTGTTCTACTTGACATCTTCAAGCTTGTCCGTGCTGCTGGATTTCCTGGCTGTGAGCATCCGATTAAATTCCTCTTCCCCAGTGCTGAGATCCTGTTTCTATTTACACAGGTGAGTAATGTGAACACACTTGAATTCAGGTAGTAGTTGAGAGCACCTGGGAGGGCAGTAATGAACCTGTCCCTCCTACCTGTTTATGGACAATGTCACCAACCACTCCCTGTGTTTTATTCCCAATCCAGTCCTACTTTCTCTGGGTCCATTCCAAAGACTGTGCTCAGGTACATCAGCATTTCACCAGGTAAGGGCATATGTTAGTCTCAGATCTCCTCACCTCTACCTCTGTAGCCAACCCTCCCCTCCCTCCTCCACCACCCCTTCTACCCGCACCATTTCATTCCCTCTACCTCTCCATTGCTTCTACTCTCTCCACCTCTTCTACCCAAACCACCCCTTTACCTGCACCTCTTGCACTATTCCCTCCACTCCTTCCATCTCCCCATTCCCTCCAACAATCACTGAATATGGTAGCAATGGTGTTCCAGCGTTGAACTTTCAAGTGCCAAACACCAACTCACCTCCTACTTCCCTCTGGGCTGTGATTCCATTACTGCCCATCAGACCATCGTCTCCCACACACTCACAGGCTTCATTTCCTCAGATCTTCTCTCCACACCTTCAACCTCAATTCCCCAGCCCCACACAGCCCACTTTAACTTCCTGCCCTGGATCCACAAACAGGACCCCCAAGCAGACCGACTTTCAGCCGGCTCTGCTGCCCACCAAAGTTGTTTATTCCTGCTTTTCCTTCACCCTTTCTCCCCTGGTCCACCTCTATTGTCCTCTGACACTTCAATAGTTTCCACATTCTTGGTCCCAACGAACCTTGTATGTTCATGCACAGATTTCAAATAACATTGAATTCTCCAGTTTTGGATCCTAGGTAATTCCATTCTCCTTTAGTCAGTTCAGAGGACCATTCTCCTTGTATCCACAGCCTCCTGCAGCCACCCACTCACTTCTCACAGTGCGATCTTCAATTAAACTGCACCAACATCCCATTTTGTTGACTCCCCTCTTCACACATATTCTCCCTTTCGTCGTCTCCCCTCTCAAAACATCTTAAAACCTGCTTGACAGTAACTTTATCAAATTCTGACTGAAGATCATTAACTACTTCTCTCCCAACATACACTGTATGGCCTGTTGCATATTTCAATCATCTTCAGTTTTTATTTCCAATTTCCATAATCTGCAATATTTTAGTTTTGGATTATTGGATTTGTATCTTCCATCTCCATTTATTTTTTTGTGGATCTACCTGGGGTGGGGTACCCATATAAAAAGCGGGTGTAAGCCACACTGTTAGCGCATGTGCCCCATGGTCAGAGTGCACTGTGGTTTCTCAGCTGGTGTGCTGTGACCCACAGGCCGATCCCTTGTTTGCAGGTGTGGGCTGGCCATTTCCTTGGTCACCAACCTAATGCTGTGGATGTCAGCTGCCGCAGAAGAGTCACTCCATCACACAGGGGTACAAGGTGAGAAAGTCCCTGAAAACCAAAGTCGAGCCCTCACAGGTAAATATGGACAGCTCTGTGAAACTAATCTAGACTCATTAATGGGCTCAAAAAGAGGCAATGAGATACCTTTAGCTATTAAGAATATCTTAAGAACAAGAGTTGAGACATCTTGTTAAAACCGTACAAGGCAACGGTGAGACAATTGTAACATAAAGGATGACATTAATCTGGACTGCATGGAGAAAAAGATTCACAAGGATGTTACTGGGTCTGGGGATCCTGGGTTATCAGGAAAGGCTGAATGGCGGGTGGTTTATTCCCTGGAGTGTTGGAGGCCAAGGGTGACCTTCCAGAGGTTTATAATAAAGAACGTGAATGGTCAGTCTATTTTTCTCTGGAGTATTGGACTCAGACCCAACTCACCAGTGCTGTACCCCAGTGTTACATCGACAGACGCCCCATCGACACGGTCCCTCAGTGTCATGGTCACAAACCTGTCCACACCAGGACTGGACCCCAGTGTACAACTGTACCCCAATGTTATACAGTGAAAGATCGGTCCCCACCGATACTGTACAATACAGATTTGTTCCCAACGGTACTGTACCATATAGACCTGTCCACGCCAGTACTGTACCCCCGTGTTATATTGAGACAGACCCATCGCCACCAGTACTGTACGCTGTATACGTGTCCTCACCAGTGCTGAGTGATTCTCTATCTAGAGCTTTTCAGCGTATTACATCCAGAGACCAGCAGTGTATCTCCGTGTTATTGCCATTGGGTACACAATGGTTGAGAGGTGAATGCTGAAAGGCTCTTCCTCCATTGGAAGGAGACCCACGGGGCCGTGAAACATTGCCACCCCCGGTGTTGTGTCTGGTGATAGCCCGGGACAGGAGCCGGCTCGGGCATTGAATAGACTGTGTTCTTCTCCCGCAGATGCTGCCGGCGATGGTTGTGTGTGCTCGACCCGTGTCTGCCGCATCCTCCAGGCCGCCTCGCCCTACTTGTACCCTTTCAACATCGAGTACAGCTTGCTGTCCTCCGCCCTCTGCTTCGTGATGTGGAGGAACGTGGGCAGAGCGGGCGGCGGGAGGGCGGAGGCCGAGCTGAAGCCGGCCCGAGGCATCGCAGGTCCGGGTCCGGGTCCGGGTCCGGCGCTGGGAGCCGCCGTGCTCCTGGCGGGTCTGGTGGTCTCCGTCGTGTATCAGGTGGAAGTGAAGGAGGCGAGGACGCGGAGCCGGGCCCTGCTCGCCTACTACACCTTCCACAGCGCGGCCCTCGCCCTCATGTCCGCCGCCTGTGTGCTGGGCTCGGCTGACCTGCGGCCGGCGGCGGCGGCGGCCACTGGCTCCCATGGCCGGGGCCCGGCGGGGAGCCTGGACCAGGGGCTGCTGCTGGGGGCGGCCGCGGGCCCGCTGCTCACCTGCTACTTCAGCCTGGTGGCGGTGGTGTGGAGCCGGCGGCCCGGGCCGTTACACGCACTCAGCCTGGTCTTCTCGCTGCTGAGTGTCGCCCAGCACTCGCTCCAGAACCTCTTCATCCTCGGGGCTCTGCGCTGGGTGGATGCCGGACCCACTCTCCCTTCCGACTCTCCCTCCCACCCTTCCCTAGAAGCAGCGCTGGACTCCGGGCCCCCTCTCCGTCCCGCCTCTGCCTCCCTCTCCTTCCCCCAGGCGTCGCTGAGCGCCGGATTCCCCCTAGCACCAGCCTCTACCCCGCACCCCTCTCCCTCTACCCTCCACCCCTCTACACACACTGCGCCGGGATCTTCCCTCCCGGGGACTTCAGCCCCTGTCAGTGTCCCGGGGACCGTCGCCTCCAGCAGCCCCGAGAGCCGGCAACGTCCACACCGGCCGCCGGGCGCCCGCCGCCGGTTGCTGAGGGAGGTCTCCTCGTTCCTGCTGATCTGCAACGTCCTTGTAAGTTGTGGAAGTTCCACTGTGTGTGTCGCGCTGTTTCCGTGTACAACGGGGTCTCGCAAGCCACCGCGGGGCAACGCCAAGAAACTCCCTTCCCCTGGAACATTGAGCTGCCCTTCGTTCAACAACGCTCCAGTCATTGCCGTAACATTGTAACGCCAGGTGGCAGCCCACGCTCTCAGCTCATAATGAGTATCCTTGCATTACAGTAAATGTCATGAGTCTGTCAGTGCCTCATCTGCCCCTGCACTTGGATGGCCAACTACCGCACTGCTACTGAATTGCCCAACCCAGGCCAAATTAGACCAAACTTGCCCGAGTATTGTGAGCAGCCCAGCCTGCAAGGATATTAACTCCCATTCTTCTTGTACAAGTCCCACCTGGCCTAGAAATGGTCCTAGTTACCCAAGGACCTTAAACTCTCTGTCCTGCACCAGCTCCTCAGCCACACATTAATTTGTCCTGTCCTACTTTTACCCCAGCCAACACCTGAAACAGGCAAGAATCCAAATCCAAAGGGTCCTGCTCTTTAACCTTCTGCTTAACTCCCTAAATTCACTCAGCGGTCCTCATCCCTCTTCTATCTGTACCGGAGTCAACATGTGCTGACGATCTGTGGCTGTTCTCCCTCCATCTTCAGAATAAGGTGGCTGTTCCACCACTGAGAGGCCATCCGGCCAACAGGATCCAACACTTGTTGAAAGGGAAATGACAGAAGGGACTCCCCACACGCTGCCTGTACTGACTGCCCTTCCAGGCGGCGATCCTTCCTCTCTCTGTTCCATATTTGTGATGTGACCAACTTGCTAAACAACGAAACATAGAAAGTAGGTGCAAGGGTAGGCCATTCGACCCTTTGAGACAGCACCACCATTCAATATGATCATGGCTGATCATTCTAAGTCAGTACCCCGTTACTGCTTTCTCCCCATTATTCCTTGATCCTATTAGTCCGAAGAGCTATATCTAAATCTCTCTTGAAAACATTCAGTGAATTGGCCTCCACTGCCTTCTGTGGCAGAGAATTCCACAGATTCACAACTCTCTGGGTGAAAAAGATTTTCCTCATCTCAGTCCTAAATGCCCTACCCCTTATTCTTAAACTGTGACCCCTGGTTCTGGACACCCCCAACATCGGGTACATTTTTCCTGCATCTAGCCTGTCCAATCCCTTAAGAATTTTATATGATTCCCATGCACAAAGACATGCTGACTATCCCTAATCAGTCCATGTCTGTTCAATTGCTGGTAGACCCGGACCCTAAAAATCGCCTCCAACAATTTTTCCACCACTGATGTCAGGCTCACCAGCCTGCAGTTCCCTAGCTTGTTCATGCTGACTTTCTTAAATACCAATACAACATCAGCCACCCTCCACTCTTCTGGCACTTCACCTGTGGCTAAATATGAAGCAAGTAATGCTACAAGAACCTCCATAATATCCTCCTTAGCTTCCCTCAAGGTCCAAGGATGTACTTGGTTAGGCTCCGGGGACTCACTCATGCATCTTAATGTGTTTTAAAACTGCCAATACGTCCTCTTTGGTAATCTGTATACGATCTAAGACATCACACCTCTTATGTCAATTCCATGATCTTTTCTTCCCATCTCATATGGTTCCACACAAAGCAAGCCATACTGATATTTAAGGTGACTATTATTTTCCTTGCCACCATTTTATTCTTCATATAGCTGTAAAATCTCATGACTTTTCTTCACCTTGCCTGCCACCATTCGCTTCCTGTTTCTAACTTCTACCCATAAAGCCTCACTGAATGATTCAAAATATCCTGTCTGAGCACTGTTGTTATTAACACTACGGTGTTAAATTGCATATCTTCAGATTTGTAACGAACACTAACTGGGCCCAGAATGCCCACCATATTGTCCACTTAGTTAAATGTTCACAGACAAACCCAAATGCACTGATGCTGTAAAACCTTTCTAAATTCAATGCACTTATGGGTTTAAATGCAAGTACAGTCTCTGTGTCTATTATCATTTAACCATTCTAATAGAAGCACTTATGTTTTGGTTTTAACAAAGCCATAACATGCATATTTTTATGGGTTAACCTTTGCTTTTACGTGGACTGTGAGAAGCTGTAAATGTAATAGAGAGGTTCCATTTCCACTTCTTATTGCTATTGATCCACTGTTTACTCAATATACGTTTTATTAACTTCCATTTGGCTTCAGGGCTTTTAACTCTGGATAAAACCTCTGGTGGTCTGCGGTACTGATATCTGCATAATGATTGAGACAGCCAGTCAGAGATTGATAAACATGATTCCGTGTAGGCACTTCTGTGCAGCAATGGCCTAGAATTATGTGAAGAGAAACACAGAGTATGTTAAATTGCATGGAGAAATTTAGACAGAGGAATAAGCAGGGGAAGAAACTATGGCAGGGCTTTACAATCTTCTTTGGATTGGCAATGAATGGTACCGTGTGCAGAAATGTCTTTGTTTAGTTTTTAGTTTAAAGATACAGCAAGGAAACTGGGCTTTTGGCTCATCGAATCCATGCTGATCAGTGATCCCCGCACGGTAACACTATTCTACACACACCAGGGATAATGTCAAATATACCAAGTCAATTAACCTACATACGGTCTACACATTTGCCACACACCGTTCATTCCATGGCGGGTCCATGCACAGCTCCCGCTGCTCTGTGCTGCCTGACAGGAGCTGTGGCCAGTCATCTGTTATGCAGGTGTAGTCAACAGAAACAGTGGAAATGTTCCTGATCTTCCACATCCTGCAGGAGTCAAAGTGTCGTGGTGCTCCACAGCAATGCAAATACCTGTCTGCCTTTGGCTCACTTTGTGCATGTCGACCAAGTTGGTATACTGGACTCGCATTTGTCCCACATCCTTCTAAACCCTTCCTATCTATATGCATATATATGTCCAAATGTCTTTTGAAAGTCGTAATTCTTGCCACTTCTGTATTTACCCTTTGCCCTGGATTCCATGTCCCTTACCCCCATCCCGTCTACGAAGAAAGAGAAAAAACACCCCTCCCCGTCACAACTCTCACCAACACCCGCTCTTTGACCTCAACAACAGCACTTTGACTGCACAGCCCCTTTCACTTGGCCCCTCCCAAGATGGCCACTCCCACGCTACCTGGCACTCCTTTCCTATCCCGCTCTCAACACTCCTGCATGCCACTGGCTTCAGAAACCAGAAATACTGAAAGGAATCAGTCAACATTGAGAAGGCAGATGTGCTCTATTTCTCACTGCCCACCCCATCCATACCCTCTGCTCCCAAGCTCTTTAACCCTGGGTTCAGCCTTAATGGCAACATGGCCTCACCACCTGAAGCCCCTCTCTTGGTCTTGCCCCATTCACGATAATCATCCTCTCCCCCTCCTCCCAAGTCCTGCCGTTGAGCTGCCTCTACATCAACTGCACATTCATCACCTCCTCGTACACCTTTGGAGCATCTTCTAGTCCCCAAAATGCTCCAATTCCCTCCAGAAACCTCTCCAACTTTCTTTCTTCCATCTCTCCTTTAAAACCTACCACCTTGATCAAGCCTTTGGTCAACTATTCTTTTGCTCAGCATATTGGAGTGATGGATTCCATCCTCTGAACCACCGTGAGATATTTTCCTCCTTTAAAGGAGCAACACTAATTCACACTCTGTTGTTTCGGAAGTCCTGTCACCCTGTCAGCTGCCCTATCCCAGGAGCCCATGACCTGTGGGGTGGGGTGATTAGTGACAGTGTGAGGTGTTACGTGAGGTTCAAGGGGGTCAGTAGCAATGGCGTTCATTGGGGAATTGTCCTTCATTGAGTTGGTTTCCCAAAGAGATGATGGAGGTTGTGAATTCTTGCTTTTCCTTCCACAGTTTTGGGCTGTGTCTGCATTTGGTGCTCGGCCACACTTTGCCAACGGCATTGAGGAGAAGTTCTACGGCTTCCAGATGTGGGCCGCCATCGTCAACACGGGCCTGCCCTTGGGAATCTTTTACAGGATGCACTCAGCTGCCAATCTCTTGGAGATCTACCTCACATCCTGAAGTACAACTCAGGCGCTCCCTGAAATGACCTTCCACCTTCAGTCAAACCTTGGGGGTCGTTTGCTTGTCACCAAATAGTATGTGAACGGGATCTTTCATGTAGGTAGAACCGCCTCAGTGAATTCCCACCAACCCCCCATTCTTACCCTCACCGTAACAAGCCTTCATCCCAATTACCTCAATGACACCTTGCCCTCTAGGTTTCCTTACTCCTACCTACTTTGCCCTTCACTCTAACAGGAACATGCATTCCCTGATCTCCCACTATCACACTTTTAAAGCCATCTCACTTTCTGGATGTCCACTTGCCTACAAACGACCTACTCCAAACAGCGTTAGCAAGTTCCTGCCTAAATACCATCAAAGTTGGCCTTGCTCCATTTCAGAACTTTAACTTGTGGAAAGCCCTGACTTTATCCATAACTGTTTTAAAGCTAATGGAACTGTGGTTGCTGCTCCTGAAACGTTTGGCCATCAATACTTCAGTCACTTGCCCTTCCTATTTTTGCAAGAGTTAATCAGGCATTGCCCTCTCCCTTGCAGGCCTTCACATATTGTGTGATGAAAATTTCCAGCACACATTTGACAAATTCCACCCCATCTAAGCACTTGGCAGTTTGGCAGTTCCAGTCCGCAGTGGGCAAAATAAAACCCCCTATGACAATCCTATAAGTCTTGCAGCTGTCCGCAATCTCAAAGCATATTTGTTTGTCTAATTCTCATTGACTATTTGGGGGACTTTTGTACACTCCCAACAAGGCCATCATCCCCTTTTTATTTTTCAGCTCCATCTATATAGCCTCACTGGACAATCTGTCAGTAACATTATCTCAGACTACTGCCACAATACTCCTCTATCTCACCAGTAACACCTGTACCCCTACATCTCTTATACTCCTCAAGTGAATCATTGGATCCCAGATGCCTGCACCTGCCTCTACCTCCTTTGCCACGGTTTCCACATCACGTTGATGACGCATGTCATGGTACCCAGGGAAAGGTCCACAATTGAGAGCCTGCACTCTGTGATCCAGCTCCGGCCAAACTGCAGGTAAACTATTCACTGCTGGATGGTGGAAGAGGTGGATGATAGAACATGAATGACAAATGAAAGATAGTGGAGTCTGGGGATATGGGGAGAAGGCAGGAACGGGGTACTAATTATGGATGATCAGCAATGATCACATTGAATGGCGGTGCTGGCACGAAGGGCCGAATGGCCTACTCCTGCACCTATTATCTATTGTATAAATATGCCAAGTAATGCAAAGGGGTTTGTATTTGAGATACAACATTGTATTTGTTGAATAAAACTGTTATTAAACATGCATCTTAGATTTTTCTCATGTCTATTCAGCACATTGTCAATCTCTATGGTCTGATCTATGGACTTTAGAGATGCAGGGCGGAAACAGGCCCTTCATGCTCCAGTGGGAGGTGGCAGGCCGATGGTGCCACCAGTGTGGGTGCCTGAGGAAGGCAGGCTCCTGGTTGTGGTGAGGCAGATGAGCAGTGACCCTGGCAACTGGGTCGGCTGGGACACGGCTCATGTGGGGACACGCGAGTAGGGTAGAGCGTTTTAAAGCTAATGTAACTGTGGCTGCTGCTCCTGAAAGGTTTGGCCATCAATACTTCAATCACTTGCCCTTCCTATTTTTGCAAGAGTTAATCAGCCTGCCTGCTGAGGGAGGGGGGGGGGGGGGGGGTGGGGGTTGTGGTGGCAAGTGATGGGTCGCAGCTGCCCATCACCAGCTGGGGGGCAACGGACTGCCAGTCATCACCCAGGGCAACAGTCAGGTCCCCGAACGGCTCCCAAATCGATACCACACCCACACCACTCCTCCACCACTCCCCACCCAACCCCTCCCCTCCCCACTCACACACCACCCCCAGACCACTCCCCACCCACTCCCCTGCCCACCCACTTACCAGTCCCCTCCACTCAAACCCCCACCCCACTCCTCCTCCCACACATCCCCTCCTCACCTACACCCCTCCAATAAAACCACTCCCTACTGCTCCCCACCCTCCCCGCTCCCCACCCACACCACTCCGCCTATTTCTCATTCACTCCGCACAAACTTTCCCCTACAGCCACCTACGTGAGCGCCAGTAAATGACCAAATGTGACCCAAAACGCATGGAGCCAAGCTGTCAGGAGTTTATCGCGCCGGTACGTGTCACTGTGATTTTTGACTTAGCCAGGCAGAGGCTTGGCCCTGGGCGAAGTAACATGGTTTCCTGTTGACCTTAGGTTACCTGGCACTTATTCCAGCTGCATTCGCTGTCTCCGATACTCTAAATTACTTTATTGTCCTTTCAAATGGATACAGATATTAAAAATTAATTTATAAACAAACAGCTCCGACTAATTATTCACAGACTGCTCTGATCAACCTCTGTCACATTTACCATATGTCTTTGTGTCGGTGATCTGCTTCGTGCCCTGTAACTCAGACCACTGGCCGGTATCCACTGCAGACAGCGAACCCCGTCCCACGTGGACTCTGCTGGGGAACAACTTCCCACCAGGTCCTGAAGAAAACCCTCTGTAGTGGAGAGTGGACGGAGTGGAGAGCAGGGCGGTACAAAGGCACATGAGCTCAAAAACCAGTGGCAGGCCACTCTGGGGCAGGCTTTGCTTGCCGAGATTGGGGTAAATGTGGGTCTCTCCTCCACTCCCCGCGACCTGGACTGGACCTGACGTGACCAAGGAGGAGGCCGCCGGCTGGTTCACGTTGGGAATGGATGATACTCGGGCTAGCCCGGACTCTGGCCACTCGGCCCATTGACACATCCCTGCACCGTGCAGGGATCCTGCGCCGTTCCCGCTTCCAGTGTTCCGCGATGTAATATAACAAGATTTGCTTTATTCAATCTATCAAGTTATGTATCTGACTGGTTGGCGAAAGCAGTCCAGTCATCATTGAGGGGCAGGGAGAGGGCGCGGCCACCGCTGTGGAAACTCACTCTGATGCTGACTCCGGGTTTTTGCGCTCGGATTCACTGATCGACGGACTGCCGCTTGGACTCGTTTATCTGAGCAGCGGCGAGGTGCGGTCCCTGGCGACTCTCCAACCCCCTTTCACAGGTACCATTACAATCAGCCAGCAACACGCAGTTGGATCCCAGCGGAGTGGATAGACGTGACTTTCCACTGAGCGGGTAAAGACCTGGCCCTTCACAGCCGCGCCCCTTCATGCCCGACACCGTGCGCCTCGACTCTCGGTGAAGTTCGGCATGCGTTGTGTTGCTGGGGTGTGCTGTCGGGGTGATGTGTTGGTGGCCCCGTCTCTGCTCCGGGCTCGGCGTATCTCAAGGAGGTGCTAAAGGTAGAGACAAAATGCTGGAGTATCTGAGCGGGTCAGGCAGAATCTCTGGAGAAAAGGGTCTGCAACATGTCCGTGATTGCACATGTTGACCATGGCAGGTCCGGCCACCCTCTCTCGCGTCAGTGCGATATCTCCAGAGATGATTCCTGACCCGCGGGGTCACTCCAGAACTTTGTGTCTTTCTTCACTTATCCACTTTGGTGGCAAAAATAGGAAAACCGACTACTATCTAAATGGTGGCCGATAAGGAAAAGGGGAGATGCAGCGCGACCTGGGTGTCATGGTACACCAGTCATTGAAAGTAGGCATGCAGGTGCAGCAGGCAGTGAAGAAAGCCAATGGTATGTTAGCTTTCATAGCAAAAGGATTTGAGTATAGGAGCAGGGAGGTTCTACTTCAGTTGTATAGGGTCTTGGTGAGGCCACACCTGGAGTATTGCGTACAGTTCTGGTCTCCAAATCTGAGGAAGGACATTATTGCCATAGAGGGAGTGCAGCGAAGGTTCACCAGACTGATTCCTGGGATGTCAGGACTGTCTTATGAACAAAGACTGCATAGACTCGGTTTATACTCTCTAGAATTTAGGAGATTGAGAGGGGATCTTATAGAAACTTACAAGATTCTTAAGGGCTTGGACAGGCTAGATGCAGGAAGACTGTTCCCGATGTTGGGGAGGTCCAGGACAAGGGGTCACAGCTTAAGGATAAGGGGGAAATCCTTTAGGACCGAGATGAGGAATTTTTTCACACAGAGAGTGGCGAGTCTCTGGAACTCTCTGCCACAGAGGGTAGTTGAGGCCAGTTCATTGGCTATATTTAAGAGGGAGTTAGATGTGGCCCTTGTGGCTAAGGGGATCAGAGGGTATGGAGAGAATGCAGGTACGGGATACTGAGTTGGATGATCAGCCATGATCATATTGAATGGCGGTGCAGGCTCGAAGGGCCGAATGGCCTACTCCTGCACCTAATTTTATATGTTTCTATGTTTCGGTACAAACTAGAATCTGCAGTTCCCCCCCTTACATATCAAGGAGGTACTGGGCTGGTTTCCGTTCTCCCCCTTGCTTGAGTTGAGTAGCTCCGGCCTCCGGGACCCGGGGAAGAGGGCAGTGTGGGGACAGCGAGGCGGGGAACAGGGGCGCACGAAGCGAAGCCTCGCAGGATATAGAGTGGTGGCGACAGAGTTCTTCCTTCTGTTGATTGAGTATCAATAAACAAAGGTAGTGAAGAACGTTCAACAAAGGGGGTTGGATGAGGTGGGGTAAAGGGTGGACTCTCCCCTTTGTTCTCGCCACCCCGCACTCTTTACGCAGCTCCCTTTCCCTCTCCTCTCCTCCGGTCTCCTTAGATCCTACCCCCCTCATATCTCCCTTTCTCTCTCCCGCTCTCCCCGTTGCAGGAAAGGTCCCTGGGCGGTGACGGTACTGAGCCGTCCGGCCCGGGGTTCACAGGCCGAGGGCGAGCTCGGGGGGACGGGGTAAGAGGTGCAAGAGGCCGCTCAGCCGGGGGAGCGGGGACTCTCTCCCACAATCGGCTGCGGATCCCCGGGGGCGGGAGAGGAGGAATCTGGGGACTAATGTGAGCGGGTAGACAAAAGTGCTGGAGAAACTCAGCGGGTGCAGCAGCATCTATGGAGCGAAGGAGATATGAAACGTTGGGGTTTCGGCCCGAAACGTTGCCTATTTCCTTCGCTCCATAGATGCTGCTGCACCCGCTGAGTTTCTCCAGCACTTTTTATCTACCTTCGATTTTCCAGCATCTGCAGTTCCTTCTGAAACACTAATGTGAGCGGGTTTGTTGCAGGCGCCAGGGAGGCTGATCCGGGAGGATGGTGAACGCGGACGAGGTGGTGGCGAGCGGGCCGGAGAAACTGCCGCTGGAGGGTGCGGGAGGAGCGGGTGCGGGAGCCCGCAGCGCCGAGGGTGCGGGAACCCGCAGCGCCGCTGGCAGTGAGGGCCCGGCGGAGAAACGCGGGCGGCTGCTGTCCGGGCTGCTGGCTGTGAACATCCTCTTCCTGGGATCCGCCCTGGTCCTCAGTTCCATCTTCAACCGAGCGTCCGTGCCGGGCAGCAACGTGCTGCTCCTGCTGATGGCGCTGAGTGCTCTGGCCGTGGGCTGGATGGCCTTCCACCGGCTGGCCGCCCCCCTCGTCTCTCACCGAGACCTGCACGCCGGCGCCATCTGGCTCCGAGGTCAGTGCATCCAAAACCGCCAACACGGTCAGAGCGGTACAGGCCCTTCGGCCCACCGCGCCCTTTCTACCCATCTACACGAATCCCATTTGCCTACACTAGCTGCTTATCCTTCTTTTCTTTCGCCGTTTAAACGTCTTTCTAAATGCCCCTTCATCGTAGTGGTTGTATCTGATTCTAGCACCTCCTCTGGAAGCGAGTTCAGATGCCAACAGATGTCTTGTATCACCGGGACTATACTGGAAGTTGGATAATTTTATACTGGACAAATGTTACATTTATCAACTCCAATTAACCTACAAACCTGTTCAAACACAATTCTTATTCCTCAGATCTCAGATCCACTTTAAAACTGCGCCCTCTCACCTTAAACCCGTGCCCTGTTGTTTTTGATACCCGTACACGGGGGGGGGGGGGAGCGGGGGGGAGCGGGGGGGGGGGGGGGGGGGGAGCGGGGGGGGGGGGGGGATTCTGATTATCCATCCTAGCTGCACCTCCCATAATGTTACATCAAGTCACTCTCTCAGCCATCTTCGCACCAGGAAAAATAAGCCCAGCCAAGGCATCCTGGTGAATCTCCTCGTCTCTCCCTCTCTCCACCACAACCACATCATGCCTGTACTGTAACGGCTTCATCTTTGTCCTGTCCTCAAGTCTGAATGAGTGGCTGTGACTGGCTTGCAAAGCTGTACTCAATGACTGTCCTCAACCAGTAACTCGGTAGCCTGGTCAGTCTCTGGCTCTCTCCGTTTAGCCCGAAGGTTTTTTCCATTTCCGAGGCTCCAAACGCACAACCTGGGCTATCACTCCCAGCGAGCGCTGCTGAAGGCGCCAGTTTCAAATGAGCCGTGGAACTGAAACCTGTCGGTTCTCCAGTCGATGCAAAAGATCCCTTGGTGAGATTGGAAGAGAAGAGCGGTCTGGGCAAAATCATCAACACTTGCTATTGTTTGACTCGGTGCTATTTGTGGGATGTTATTTTGCCCAGATTGGCAGCTGCATTACCTGCAGTTCATCAATTCAAATAGGTTGTATCAGCTTTTCAGTGACACTTTTCCCTATCCAATCACACGCCAACCTGTCCAACCCATTCATCTATCCAATGGGAAACCAATCTGAACAATATAGTTTCCTTTCAGTCACACACTCACCACTCCATCAGTTAAATGGCCTCCCGAGGAGGAAATGTTTGGATCTCACTCACATTCGCTTTGTGAGCAGAATATTCTGTCTGCCCAACTATATATTATGTTATCGCTGGTTCTCTCCCCAAAGCCAGCTGCCTGACCTGCTGAATGCTTCAGCATTTTCTGATTTTGTTTCGGATTTGTAGCATCGTCTGCTTTGCTTCAAATAATAAGTCATGTTCTGCGTTTGACTTCAGGGGCAGTGCTGCTGTTTGGAGTCTGTACTATTCTGCTCGATGCTTTCAAGGTGGGATACTACCTTCAGTACAAGGGTGGTGCCCACATCGTGAAGGTTGTTTACCACATTGTGGAAGCGATCTTCATCAGCACTCAGGTGAGACCTCTGGCACTTCAGTCAGTGTAACAGCGCAGGCTTCCAGTTATGTAGAGTCTTACAACATAGAAATACGCCCTTTGGTCCAACGAGCCCATGCCGGCCAAGATGCCCCATCGACACCAGTCCACCTGCCTGTATTAGGCCATATCCTTTCTACACCTTTCCTATTCATGTTCCTGTCCAAATGTATTTTAAATGTTGTGATAGTACCTGACTCAACTACCTCCTCTGGCAGCTCATTCCATATACCTACCACCCTTTTTATGAAAAAATTGCCCTTTAGGTTCCTATTAAATCTTTCTTCTCTCTCCTCTTAAACTTTTGTCCTCTGGTTCTTGATTCCCCTAAGTCATAAAATAGTCTGTGCATTTACCCTATATATCCCCCATGAACTTGTCCACCTCTATTACATCACTCCTCATCCTCCTGCACTCCAAGGAAACAAGTCCTAGCTTGCTTAACATAGAAAATAGGTGCAAGAGTAGGCAATTCGGCCCTTCGAGCCTGCACCGCCATTCAATATGATCATGGCTGATCATCCAACTCAGTATCCCTTACCTGCCTTCTCTCCATACCCCCTGATCCCTTTAGCCACAAGGGCCACATCTAACTCCCTCTTAAATATAGCCAATGAACTGGCCTCAACTACCTTCTGTGGCAGAAAATTCCAGAGGTTCACCACTCTGTGTGAAAAATGTTTTTCTCATCTCGGTCCTAAAAGATTTCCCCCTTATCCTCAAACTGTGACCCCTTGTCCTGGACTTCCCCAACATCAGGAACAATCTTCCTGCATCTAGCCTGTCCAACCCCTTAAGAATTTTGTAAGATCCCCCTTCAATCTTCTAAATTCTAGCGAGTACAAGCCGAGTCTATCTAGTCTTTCTTCATTTGAAAGTCCTGACATCCCAGGAATCAGTCTGGTGAACCTTCTCTATACACCCTCTATGGCAAGAATGTCTTTCCTCAGATTTGGAGACCAAAACTGTTCGCAATACTCCAGGTGTGGTCTCACCAATACTCTGTCCAACTGCAGTGGAACCTCCCTGCTCCTATACTCAAATCATTTTGCTATGAATGCTAACATGCCATTCGCTTTCTTCACTTAACCTCTCCCTATCTCAGACCCTCGAGTCCTCGTAACAGTTATATATCTCTATCAAGTCTCCCCTTAGCATGCAACACCCCAGATAAATAAAAACAAGTTTGTCCAACCACTTCTTATAACTAATAGCTTCTAATCCAGGCAGCATTCCAATGGAGACACTATTGTCTGACTAATGACCAGCATTTATTGTCCATCCCAGAAGGCTCAGAACTGAGAGACCTGTGGGCTGCATTGTGGG
The DNA here is from genome assembly GCA_963514005.1 of Raja brachyura. The sequence goes on from OY740803.1 coordinate 31,682,949, forward strand.
CTGGCTGAGAGTCAACCACATTGCTGAGACTGAAGTCAAGCAGAGGCCAGGCAGGGGAAGGATGCTTAATCTCTTCTCATGAAAAAACCTGAATAACTAGAAGGAGTTTTATGTGAACATTATAACTCACTGCCCTCTCCTGACTTTCCCAACCGCTGATCCCACCCGAGTGCTAGGAGAGTGAATAGACCAGTCCTGGGTGTGAATCCCATTCAGTAATTTGGCGATGTTCTCACCAATGTCTGAGTGGACACATTCTAGATGGGAATGAGCCCACAGCTTTGTGATCCATTCGCTGGTTCACCAGGTGCACATTCCCTCTAAGTCCAAAGGAGCACTATCCTTGGCACAGAGGAGAGGTGCATACATGGCAGTAAAGGTTGGTTTTCTGTACCCCTCAAGACAACTGATCTCAATCCCATCTCTCTCATCATTTAATTCAGCACCTCCGTGTAAAGTAGTCACGGAAAGATCAGGGTCAATCTTGAGAAGTTAAAAAAAATGTATCAATTTGTTCAATGTCACTCTAAAAGTTGATTGGGAATATGAACTTTCTAATAATCTCATTGCTTTCAGACATTCTTATTATGGTTTCACTCGAGAGACTGCCTCCATGTGCACCGAGATGCCACCAGGTAGGTTAGAACAACGTCATTTGATGATTAATATTTCAAGGGAAGACAGGCAGTCCAAGCAGGTTAACATAGACCTGGGACTGGAGCAGTGCAATACTGCCTCTGAGTTTATGTAGGTTCAACTAGTGATGCTAAGCATCGGTCAATAACAGTCACTTGCAGATAATTCCTTCAATGACACTTGTTATATAATGTAAACAATGCAGCTCAGGAACAGGCCCTTCAGCCAATAACGTTCATGTCGAACACAATGCCAAGTTAATCTCCTCTGCCTCTTAAATTCCATTTTTTGTATTTGCTTCAACAACCCGAGGCAGTGTGTTCCAGGCACCCACCCCTCGCTAGACCCTACCTAGATCTGAAATCTCCTCTCTTGCCTCCCTTAACAAACTGGATAGATCCGCAGACCCTGGGGATTTATCCACTTTAATGTTTTTCATGAGATCCAAATCATCTCCTTTTTGATCTCAAATCACTCCCAGAATATTGGCTGAGTACATCGCCTGCATCTTCTGACTCCATGCAAAAATTCTCAAATGTATCACCAGGTTCCCAGGGGAGGAATCCCTATTCACTTTGGGACTTCAGTCCCTGGCCACCAATATCCATTTAAGGCCATCTGCAGTGAACTTCACCTAGTTTAGAAGGTAAAATGTATTGAATTAAAATCAATTGTCAGTAACGTATTAACATGCATGGGATTGGGTTTTGGAAGCTTATACACAGCTTTGTTACAGTAAAGTACACATCTACCGTTTCTCTGTAAGTGCCCATATGAATTTTCTGCCATCTGATGCAAGTGTTAGTGAGATTACTTTACAATCCCAGTGCTCTCGGCCTTCAGCTAACAAAAGGTTGCAGGTGGCTTTGTAAAATCTTACAACATGTACAGTCTCTGTCTTGCTTTCCCTCTCCCGCCTAGGTGTGGACTGATGGTGACCTTGGCCACCAACCTGGTAGTGTGGATGACTGCAGTCACTGATGACTCTGTTCACAGGGAATTGGAGATTGAACAGCAGGCCATGCTCAATGGGAGCAGCTCACAGCTCAGAGGTACCAAATCATCCTGCAGGGCAGCACCTTTCCCTATGTACACACACCCCTTCCTTCACAGCTTGGGTTTTATTGCAGAACGGCACAAATAATCCACTTATTATGTTACCCAGGCAGGAATTCGTGTGAAAGGTGTAGATTGTAAATCCCAATGCTCTGTTTCAGGGGGGGGTGATGAAGAGAGTTGCTTCCGTTCATATCTTCACTCAATATTTCACAGACACAGGCACAGAATCTGGAGTTCACACTCTGAAGGCAGTTATGTACATTTATATAAGGCCTTTACACCTCCAGAGAGCCTCAAAGTTTCTTACAAGTAAAACTGCAGATGTTGGAACTGCTCAGCAGGTCGAGCAGCATCTTGGGGGGAAAACAGAGTTAATGTTTCAGGCTGTAGAAATAAGGAACTGCAGATGTTGGTTTACACAAAAGGACACAAAGTGCTGCAGTAACTCAGCGGGTCTGGCAGCATCTGGAAAACATGGATCGGTGACGTTTCGGGTCAGTATCCCTCTTTAGACTGGGCCCCGATATAAAACACCACCTATCTATGTTCTCCAGAGATGCTGCCTGACCTGCTGAGTTACTCCAGCACCTTGTGTCTTTTAATGTTTAAGGTTGGTGGCCTATCATTATAGCAGGATAGTCTGACAGAAAGTGGAAAAGACTACTATCATTGAGTTCAGTGTGGAGTCCCAAGGGTTGTTGTGCTTAGTCAAAATGTGGCGCTGCTGCTTGATCTTACAGTGGGCTTGTTCAGGCAGAGTGAGAGGCCAGAGACCATAGGTTGGACTCGGAATGGAATTGATAATTAAAGTTCCAGACCACAGCAAGCTCAGATTCACTCACCCCAGTGTAGAACCGGATCACCGACAACTCTGACCGCTGTTTACCAACCAGGCTACATTGTCAATAAACACAAGCCTAGCTCCCAGTCACCAACACCTGCCTTCCACTATGACCAGGAGTGTATGGCTTTGATGAGACTAATGAGAAGACTGTGTTTCTGTGTGTGGGAATACCAGGATCAAGTGTAACGAAGATTGTACTAGTTGGAATAATTCAGCAGGTAGGCACGGGTCAGTGCGCGCGGGACGGGCCGGTATGGGACGGGCCGGTGCATGGGACTGGCCGGTGCATGGGATAGCAATGTTACAAAATTTTGAGATTTAAAAAATCAAGTCTGCAATTTATCCCATCAGATAAAGCATAAAAAGAAGTTTAATTTGACACCTAATTTACTTTCATATCTTCAGTATTAAGAAAGTTATGGCCATTTTCATACTCGGAAATTAGCATCTTGCACCCCATTGCCTTTCAATTGATTTAACTCAAAAGCTGTGATCTGGAAGTTAAAAGCCCATAACTTTCTTAAAAATTAAGAGAACTGAATGAAATTTTCAATTATTATAGATTGAAGCATTCTGAAACAAATATTAAACAATCTTACTTGGATTACCTGAAATTAAAGCATATAATTAGTTAGTTATCTAATTGTAGCTAATTACAAAATTCAATGAGTAGATCTAAACATCTATCCATTTCTTAAGAAAAGATAAACTTTTTTAAAATTGCCTAAGTGTCCAAATAACATTCACACAATAATCCACAATATAACATTATTTTTAAATCTAATTTTCATGAATTTCTGGGCCAAATGGAAGGAATTTAGTGTTTTATGCCTGTAAATTAATGGCCATTTAAATCAACTAGCGAGTGGGTTTTAGTGGAATGCAGTGGATTAGAACGTTGCGGTTAGCGGTGAAGTCGGGGGGAGAAATACTGTTTGTTCATACATTTTTTGGGACCCCATTTCGCAACATAAAAATATTATTAAAGCCTCCCGAAAAACCAACTTTTAATATAAAAATAAACTATTTACCTTTTTTTCTCTCCTACGGAAAATCCTTCCGGTTGTCAGTGCTCACGGCTTTTGAAGGTGATTTTTAAATTACTCTAGTTAACAAATAATTTAGAGTAATTTAAAAATACCTTCATTGATGAAATGTCGGAGCGATTTTTCTTCCGCAACGAAATCGCCCGACATTCATCGATTATCCAGGTCTGTTGAAAAACGGCACTTTAAGCCCGCCCCCCCTCTGAAAGGCGCTAAAGTCGCGCACACGGGGAGCGGCAGAACTGCAGCGCCGCTAAAGGTAAGTTTTGCAACATACCTACATGGAACGGGCCAGTGCATGGGATGGGCCGGTGGATGGGACAGTGGACAGGACGGGCCGGTGCATGGGACTGGCCAGTGGACGGGACTGGCCAGTGGACGGGATGGGCCAGTGCATGGGACGGGCCAGTGCATGGGATGGGCCGGGCCGGTGGACGGGACGGGCCTGTGGATGGGACGGGCCACAGGTACAATGCAAAATCTTTCAGCAGTATCACAAGCACATGGATTGACAAATACACAAAACCAAATATAGATAAATTACACGCAAAAATCTAAAATAAAGTTGACTGCAATTGGAAAAAAGCAAAAATGCAGCCTAATGCAAGAGATGGGCTGTAGTGTTCTGCTGCCGAGGAAGGGTTCGGGTGAACCTGGTAGTTGGAGGAAGTAGCTGTTCCTGAACTTGTTTGTGTGGGACTTCAGCTTCTGTGCATCCTCCACGACAGTAGCAGTGAGAAGAGGGCATGGCCCGGATGGTGGGGATCCTTGATGATAGGTGCCGCCTTCTTGAGGCAGCATCTCATATAGACATAGATGCTTTCAATGGAGGAGAGGGCTGTGCCCGTGATAGAACCAGGCTGACTCCACCGCTTTCTGCATCTTGCGTTCCTGTGTGTTGGAAAGGCCGTACTAGGCCAAGATGCAACCAGTCATGATATTTCCTACAGTGTTTCTCTAAAGGTTGGTAATAGTGATATGCCAAATCTCTATCTACTTTGAAGAGAATAGAGATATTGCAATTCTACTTCGGGATTGCATCTGCATGCTGGGGTCTGAGATATTAATGCCTGGGAATGGGCTGCTAACTCTCTCACTCACCAGTAAAAACTGGTGCGGGGCTTCCAATGTCCCCTTTTATAAGTTAATAATCGCTTCCCTTGTCTTGTTGATACGAAGCGAGAAGTTGTGACGCCACTCTGCCAGGTGTTCTATCTCACTGCTGCCCACCAACTCATAACCACCAATGATTCTGTCAACCACAGTGTACTGATCAGTGTATGGATCGCCGCATGGGACAGATCGAGTGTACAGATCGGTGAACGGGACGGGTCTGTGTTTTTTCTCAGCATTGTCTTTGCATGATGAAAGTAATAAAAACATATAATGTTCGACACATGCACTTTGTCTCTGCAGGTAACGAGAATATCTCAGATTTCCAGTGCCAGGGGGAGCTCTGCACCATTTTTCAGAGGGGCATTGTTATCATGTACCCCTTTTCCATAGAGTATTGCCTCATTTCTTCTACGATGCTTTACATCATGTGGACCAATGTCGGAAGGACCATCAACCACCATGGATCACATACAAGCCACAGGTTCAGAGGATACGGGCTTGTTCTGGGACCTCTGCTGGGTGCAGCGGCGATAGTCATCGGCTTGTTTATCTTGATCCTGTATCAGATTGAGGTTTCCAGGGATCCCACGCAGCCCACCCCCTTCATCCAGTTCTACAGTTTCCACATCGTCTTGCTCTCCGTCATGTCTCTCTGCTCTCTGGCTGCATTAGCTGTCCACAGGTGGGAAGAGAGGGAGGTCGACTGCAGGGAGAACCCAAGCCGCAGCCTGGACGTGGTTTTGCTACAGGTCGCCGCGCTCGGACAGCTGTGCATCTCGTACTTCTCCATCGTGGCCATTGTGTCCACCCGTTCCGGGCGGTCCATGGATCTCGTCAACCTTGTCTACTCCTTACTCATAATCATCGAACACGTGCTGCAAAACCTCTTCATCATTGAGGGCTTGCACCGGCAGAGCGCTCCAGAGGAGCTTTGCTTAAGCTTTGTCGGGGCTTGCGGTAAAGATTCCACCATCAACCTTCAGAACCTCAAGGAGCAAGGATCTCCGTCCTCAAAAATGTTCCAAGAACCCACGGAAGCAACAGTAAATGACCAGGCGGCTGTGTCTGCTGAGCAGAATGACACAGATGGCCCACCAGATGGCTCTTCTGATCTAAACTCCAGAAAACGCTCTCCCCCAGTCCCACAATCCACCAACACGCTCAACTGGAAACGAAAATTCCTGAAGGAGATCTCGATGTTTATGATCATGTCCAACCTTGTCGTAAGTTAGTCTGATCTCCTTTCCTCATTTCTGGCATTCTCCCCAGAATTTCCCCTTTAAGTGCTGCCTTTAACTGGTCTCTTGACTGTGCGTAAACATCCAATTGCATTACTTTGAAGGGAAGATCTTCCCCAGCACTTACCCCTGTTTAGATCAGAAGGGTCTGACCCAAAACCTCATCTATCCATTCTCTCCAGACGTGCTGCCTGACCCTCCGATCGTTACCCCAGCATTTTGTGTGTCTGTTTGATCAATAGTCGGTGTGGACTCGGTGGGCCAAAGGGCCTGTTTTCATGCTCCTTCAAGCAATCAAATCGCTATGAGATGAACATTAAGGAATTAGTTTAACTCTCCACACAGTCAAGTCCATCCAGCTATCGCATAACCCAAGCAATTTACATAGACAGCTTCTGCCATGTGGGATCTTAAATGTAATATCTGATTTTATTAATGTCACTGGACTCAATTCAATTTATCACTTCGGTTCCATGTCGTTTGGCTAAGTGTGTAATTACATTTTTGAATGTTTTCGAACATGGAACAGTACAGCACAAGAACAGACCCTCACCCCACAATGTCTGCGTTGGCCATGATGCCAAATTGCACCACTCTTCTTCTTGCACATGATCCATATCCCTCCCTTCACCACACGTCCATCTGTCTATGTAAAAGCCTCTTAAACATTAGGTGCTGGCAGCACATTTCAGGCACCTAATACTCTTGTGCAAAAAAAAAAACACTTACCCTGTGCATATCCTTTAATCTGTCCCCCTCTGACTTGAAAGTGAGGCCCACTAGTATATGCCATTTCCATCCTGGGGAAAAGGTTCTGACTGTCTACCCTATCCATGTCTCATAATTTGCTATATTTCTATCAGGTCTTACCTCAGCCTCCGATTCCCAAATGTTCTAATTAACCTGCAATCCTGGTAACATAGAAACATAGAAAATAGATGCAGTAGGCCATTCGACCCGTCGGGCCAGTGTCATTCAATATGATCATGGCTGATCATCTAAAATCAGTCCCCCGTTCCTGCTTTTTCCCCAATATCCCTTGATTCCTTTAACCCCAAGTGCTAAATCTAACTCTCTCTTGAAAACAATCTTTCAACTCTTGTAACACGTTTCAACAATTCAACCAGTACAGCCTGGTATAGTTTCACTGTAAATCTTCATCTATGGTGCCCCACCAAATGTAACAGAAGCAAATCTTTCTCTATCATTCCACGGCATGCAATGGAATAAGTTGCATTGTTCTCAAACATCAACCCACTGAATCATCATTATAAAGCCAGCATGCATTAAACAGTTACTTTTACGCTGTGCCATCATGCACTCCCTGGTCACACAATTCAAATCACTGTCTCGATTACACTGTCTTGATCCAATGACGACATGGTAGCGCAGCGCCGGAGACCCGGGTTCAATCCTACGGGTCCTGTCTGTACGGAGTTTGTACGTTCTCGTGACCTGCGTAGGTTTTCTCCGAGATCTTCGGTTTCCTCCCACACTCCAAAGACGTACAGGTTTGTAGGTTAATTGGCTTGGTAAATGTAAAAATTGTCCCTAGTGAGTGTCGGATAGTGTTAATATGCGGGGATCGCTGGTCGGCGCGGACCCGGTGGGCCGAAGGGCCTGTTTCCGCGCTGTATCCCTAAACTAAAGTGTTGTTACTGCTCAGCTTGTTCACATTCAGTTTTACTGCAACAATCAGACTTTGCTCATTTGCCCTGACTGGCATTAGCTGACCCAGGTCACCCAACAGTAATATCATTTCATTTCCTCTGCAGCTATGGGTTATGCCAGCATTTGGAGCGCAGCCCCAGTTTGAAAATGGATTGGAGAAACGGTTCTACGGGTTTTCCGTCTGGTTTGCCATTCTAAACTTTGGACTACCTTTGGGAGTCTTTTATCGGATGCATTCTGCTGGCAATCTCCTGGAAATCTACCTCTCTGCCTGACTTCTACGACTGTACGTGGATGACCAGTTATTGAAGAGAAACAACACCTGCAGCCTATTCTCTCCTGGTGGAAACTGCACACCATTCTGATTGCCCACTCACCATCCAACTGCCCACATTTTATCACCTAAAAGTAAGTCATTGTTCTATTCCCTTTCTTCGCCTCAGACAAGGAAACTGCTACTTGATTCTTCAATCTTCATTATTGAAGAGTAAATCTCACTTCCACAAATACGTCATGTCCATTTTTGGAAATAAACTCATTCTTCAGCCTTGAAGAATTGATGGTTACACAAAAAGCTGGAGAAACTCAGCGGGTGCAGCAGCATCTAAGGAGTGAAGGAGATAGGCGACGTTTCGGGTCGAGACCCTTCTTGAAGAATTGATCACTGTCTGATTCCTCAACGGAGAAGATTGCTCATTGAAGAATAGTCTGGCTCCTCACCAAAGAATGAATTGCTGCATGATCCCTCACTACTGAGTATGTCGCTACCTGATTCCTCACCAGAGTAGGCCACTGTTGGATTCCACAGCACAGTAAATCACTGTTGCATTCCTCGCTGGAGTCGATCACTATCCAATTCCTCACCGGAGTAGAGCACTAACTGATTCCTCGTTGCAGTAAATCTCTACCTGATTCTTCGCAGGAGTGGATCAGGCTGATTCCTCACTGTTCAGTGAAAAGAGGATCGCTTTCTGTAATCTGCATTGACCTTATATCTCTTGATCCCCTTAATGTCAAAACAATTACTGTGCCTTTAATGTACAGAGGTACATTAAAACTTCCAAGGTCCCGACTTTGGGAGAAAGTCCTAAAGGCACAACAGTGATGAATGTTTCTTCTCTCTGTCCACAATAGTCAATCCCTTGGCACTCTTATTCCTGCTCCAGACACCAGAGTCTGGGGACACATCACATCCTGCATCTGTCTGCTGAACCTGAATGATATCACCTCCACTTCCCAAAAGTCTTTCTGGTTCTATCAGCTTAAACTCTCCTATTGCATAAAGCACATCCCAGGAATCCATCTGGTGAATCATTGCTGCGTTCCTTCTGGGAGACTGGATCTACGCAGGATATTCCAGGTGTGGTCCTTACCAGGGTCCTGTGGAGCTTCAGTAAGATGCCTTACCCTTTACACTCATACCCTCTTAAACCACGGCCTTTGTAACTGCTTGCCTTACTTCTATGGTAATCTTTAATAATTAATGTGTCAGGACACCAAAACCCTCTGAACACCATAATCTACAACCATTTTTAAAAAATAAAAAAATATTTGCATCACCAAAGTGGGGACCTGCCAAAGTCCACGTCATCCGTCCGCTCACTCTTTCACACAGCCATTCAATGTCCCCCCCTGTACCTGCAGCACACTGATAGAAAACAGCTGGGGCTCTGCTGACCCCCACAGGCCTCCATGAATCACAGCCTGACCCAACTATGACCTTGTACAATGCTACAGCCTGCACCCTGCTTTCTATCTATTGGCCAATCCTCAGGACACACCAGTGTATTTCCCCCTTTACCATGACCTCTAACAACACTTAAAATCCAAATATACGCTGCCACAAAGCTCCAGCAGCCCCAGCCCAATCCTGCCAACTGCTGGCTGTGCAGAGTTTGCACATTTTCCTGTGGCAGCATGGGTTCCCCCCCCCCGGGTGCTCTGGTTTTCTTTCCATGTCTCAAAGACAGTCAGGTTGGTAGGTTAATTAGCTTCTGTGCATGACCTCGAGTGTGTAGGTGAGTGGAAGAATCTGGGGGGTGGTGATGGGAAATCGGTGAGAAGAAAAAGTGGCATTAGTGTAGGATTGGCTTAAATGGGTGCCTGATGGCTGGCACTGACTCAGTGGGCTGAAGGGCTGCATGACTTATGGCATCCCCTAGTTCAACTTTATCTGCTCTCCTTTCAACCTCAAAACTTCTAAGAGATCACGACTGGTTTGATTTTTCAGATGCTTATTGTACTTTTCTTGCTTACCAGTCTGTAATTTCCTCCTTTACGCTATGTTTTGCATTATGTCTGCGGAATTTGGATAACTCCCACCAATGAATATTGTCTTTTCATATTTCTCACCTGCATCCAAACTAAACCTACTTTGGCATTTTGTGAACGATGATACTTCCTCTCTCCCAACCTTCAGTGTCAGGAATGCCCCACCTCCCTTTTCCAATTCACCTAATTTCTTGTAAGTTTCCCAGGATACGTAATTTTCACCGTTGTCACTTTGCAACAACTCCTCAGTAAAGCCGGTTAGATTTTAGCTTTTTTCTTTGTGTGTCATTCATTCATCTATCCTGTATTCAGGTAAAATTCCTCATGTTTTTCTTTTTGCCATTCTCCTGCTCTGGCTGGATGGGAGATACCGTATACTCCAATGCTCTGTCCTTCCTTAGACTGGTCTTGCTTCCATTTCCCACCACCCTGTCCTTTCTCTTCAACTTTATAAATATCTCTTCAATTGAACTCTCCCTCAATTATTAGCTTAAACCTATCCACGACTCCAGTTAGGATGCTGATGGAACAGCCCCCATTGCTCCAGAACTGCAGTTGGTGACCCCTGAATTGAAACCTACTTCTCCTACACCTGTCTTTAGAGCCACACATTCAACCCACTAACAATGACATGAATATCCTTTGCACCACTCCACGAAGAAGATAAATTTGAATACCCTATGTACGAAGAGGTTACCTTAAACCCACGTCCTCTGGATTTCCCTACTCTGGGCAAAAGATTCTGTGCATTTACCTGTTTTATTCCCCTCTTGATCTTGAACTTTGTGTCCTGGTGTCGAGACAACCTTCCTCTCAATGTCAGCAAGACAAAGGAGATAGTGATCGACTTCAGGAAGCAAAGCTGTACATATATCCCAGTTGGCATTGATGGTGCTGAAGTAGAGATGGTCGAAAACTTCAAATTCCTGGACAACCCATATTGAAGCAATGACCAAGAAGGCACACCAATGCATCTACTTCCTTGGAAGGCTTAAGAAGTTTGGCATGTCCCCAACAACTCTCACCGACATCTACAGATGCACCATAGAAAGAATTTTTATCAGGATGCATCACAGCTTGGTTTGGGAACAGCTCCATCCAGGACCGTAAGAAATTGCAGCGAATTGTGGATGCAGTCCAGGCCATCACACAAACCAACCTTTTGTCACATCAAACAAACCAAAAATCTCCCTTCTCTTGATTCCATTTATACCTCATGCTGCCTCAGCAAGGCTAGCAGCATAATCAAGGACGAGTCGCATCCTGGCCACTCCCTCTTCGCCACTCTCCCATCAGGAAAAAGGTACATGTGTGAAAACGCACACCACCAGATTCAGGAACAGTTTCTTCCCAGCTGCTATCAGGCAACGGAATCATCCTACCTCGCAACCAGAGAGCAGTGCTGAACTACTATCTACCTCTTTGATGTCCCTCGGACTATCCTTGACCGGACTGCTAGCTTTTCCTTGCACTAAACATTATTCCCTTATCATGTATCTATACACTGTAAAAGGATTGATTGTAATCATGTATTGTCTTTCTGCTGACCGTTTTTTTCACTGTACCTCGGTACACGTGACAATAAACTAAACTGAAACTGAAACCTCTACCAGAACACTCCTAAACCTCTTGTGTTCCAAGTTCTGGTCTGCTCAACCTCTCCCAATAGCTCTCCCAATACCTCTCCTATAATATGGTGACCTAAACTGAATACAATAATCTAAATGAGGCCTCACCAATGTAACATGACCTCCCAACTATACATAATACGCCGACCAATATGCCAAAGGTCTTTTTGACCACTCTGTCTGCCTGTGCTGCCACTTTCAAGCAACTATGTACCTGCACCCCTAGATTCCTCTGCTCTAGAACACCCCAAGGCTCTGCCATCCACCGTGTCGATCCTGCCCTTGTTAGACTTCCCAAAATGCAACTCACATTTTTCAGTATTAAATTCCATCAACCATTCCTCAACCCATCTGCCCAACTGAACAAGATCCTGCTGCAATTTTTGACAATCATTGTCACTATCTATAAAACCACTCAGTTTAGTATTATCTGCAAACTTGCTAATCACGCCTTGTACGTTCTCATCCAAATCATTGATATAGATGTCAAACAGCAATGGGTTCAGCATCGAACCCTGAGGCGCAGAGTCCGAAAACCAACCTTCCACCATCATCCTCCGCTTCCTTCCATGAACCCAATTTTCTATCCAGTCAGTCGGCTCTCCTTGGATAACATTTGATCTAACATTCCATCCTACCATGTGGAACCATGGCACAGTGGTAGAGTTGCTGCCTTACAGCAAATGAATCACCAGAAACCCGGGTTCAATCCCGACTGCGGGTGCTGGCTGTACGGAGTTTATACGTTCTCCCCGTGACCTGCATGGGTTTTATCCAAGAACTTCGATTTCCTCCCACAATCCAAAGACGTACATGTTCGTAAGTTAATTGGCTTGGTAAATGTAAAAATTGCCCCGATTAGGTGTAAGATGGTGTTAATGTGCGGGGATGGCTGGCTGACGCAGACCCGGTGGGCCGAAGAACTTGTTTCCACACTGTATCTCTAAACTAAACGCCTTGCTGAAATTCATAGAAAACATCTACAATTCTGCCCTCATCAACCTTTTTGGTCCCATCTTCAAAAAACTCAAAACTTCAAAACTTGTGAGACATGATCTCCCACCTGGCGGATGGAATAGATGAATGAATAGATGAATGTGGTGGGTGGAACTCGAATTCAACGAATAGTCTTAAGGATGGGCCATCCTTTGCTTGCCCGTCATTTAACAACTTACGGCAAGGTAAAAGTGCAGTCAAACAGGCAGCTTGAAAAGGAAGTGAACTTCAGGTCTGAGAACCAGATGAATGATCGTGAATATCATTGAGCAACTTAACTATATGCTGTATAGCAATTATATCCCATACAATATCATAATAAATTTTACGACTGAAGACCAATTGTACAAACTGTGGCTTGGTTCACTCCACCATATTCTGCAGACATTAGCTGTCACATCTCCTACAGAACAACAGTAGCTTCGCCATCCATAGAGCACTCTTGGGCAAACTGAATTCACAGAAGGCCTTTGTTTTATTTTACTATCACTGGACTGATCACTTCCATATAACCATATAACAATTACAGCACGGAAACAGGCCATCTCGGCCCTTCAAGTCCGTGCCGAACAACTTTTTTCTCTTAGTCCCACCTGCCTGCACTCATACCATAACCCTCCATACCCTTCTCATCCATATGCCTATCCAATTTATTTTTAAATGATACCAACGAACCTGCCGCCACCACTTCCACTGGAAGCTCATTCCACACCGCTACCACTCTCTGAGTAAAGAAGTTCCCCCTCACGTTACCCCTAAACCTCTGTCCCTTAATTCTAAAGTCATGTCCTCGTGTTTGAATCTTCCCTATTCTCAAAGGGAAAAGCTTGTCCACATTAACTCTGTCTATCCCTCTCATCATTTTAAAGACCTCTATCAAGTCCCCCCTTAACCTTCTGCGCTCCAGAGAATAAAGACCTAACTTATTTAACCTATCTCTGTAACTTAGCTGTTGAAACCCAGGCAACATTCTAGTAAATCTCCTCTGTACCCTCTCTATTTTGTTGACATCCTTCCTATAATTGGGTGACCAAAACTGCACACCATACTCCAGATTTGGTCTCACCAACGCCTTGTACAATTTTAACATTACATCCCAGCTTCTATACTCAATGCTCTGATTTATAAAGGCTAGCATACCAAAAGCTTTCTTTACCACCCTATCTATATGAGATTCCACCTTCAAGGAACTATGCACAGTTATTCCCAGATTATTATTCCCACGGTTATTACTTCGTAATGCAACAGTAACTGCTAAGAGTGGCAATGAACAGAGTGAATTATGAAGTGTACATACTTTGCTGAAAGTGCCTATTTAGTGCTTGGGGTGGGAGGGAGATAGTTTTATGTGTCCAATACGCACTGGTTCTTCGTTTACATGAGGCACAATGCCATTAAAATGTTGTCTAATGCTTTACAAGTTAGTATGTAAAAATGAATGATGAGAAAAATAGGCATATCAGCAACACTGACCAAGCCAAACCTTGAATAATATTGCAAAAGCCACCTGGAGAGTTGGCTCAATTGTCAGATAGAAGAGCGAGCTCGCTGCCAGCGTGATTTCAGGATGGTGAACAGATCCAGAATAAGATGCAGCCCAGTCCTCACCGCTGTCTAATTGGTGCCTTCCCCTCTGCCAGCGGTTCTGGATGTCAATGAAGACAGGACAGAAAAGAACATCGAAAAATTGGGAGTGTGGATCAGCCCACATGGCATGTCCTTCAGACCGTTCGGAGGCAGTGGCAATAAGTGTCAATGTACTGAGCACAGATCAAGCAAGAGGAACTCTTTGGCTCCATTGCACTCAGAAGAATTTATTGTTTTAAACATTACCAAGTTGGCAAACGATTCACATAAAGAGAACAGATATCACCACTTAAAGACAATATAAATAAGACTGTGTAACCAGGCAAACAAAAATAGACAGAGATAGATCAATATTGGGTCCTTAAAGAGAAAAGTAATTCTATAAGCAAGTAAATTCAATGTGGTTACCTGTAGAGAACCCTTCCCCTTTAAGATCCCTGACATTATAATAACAAAGTACTTTCTAAAGTGCTATCACATCATTAGGCCCAGACTCAGATAACTCAGTAGTTTTAAATACAAAGACACACACAACACAGTTAAAGTTCCTGTGCAATGTATGAACTAATTCCCAAGTAGAAACATAATAAAATCATTTAAATCATAGTGTGATAATGGATGTTAATGCCAACGAATGGAGCACTTTCCATTTCAGATGGCCAGAGTCTGCATTTAAACTTCCCAGTGAGTAGGAAGGAACTGCAGATGCTGGTTTACACCGAAGATCTAGACAAAAAGTAGGAGTAACTCTGCGTGTCAGGCAGCATCTCTGGAGAAAAGGAATAGGTGACATTTTGGGTCGAGAGGGGTCGATTCATTTTCTCCAGAGATGCTGCCTGACTTGTTGAGTTACTCCAGCTGTTTGTGTTCTCAAACTTCCCAGGGCAGGGACAGATGGATAAGAGTGAAGCTCCCTCTACTCTCCCCAATCACACGTTCCCGGGGCTGGGACACCCTCCAGGTGCAGTGCAGCAGCGATTATGTACACCCAGTGTGGCACCCAATTACTGAACATAAATCAGAACCAGTTCCTCAGCTCACTAGCTGAGGATCACGCCCAAGAGACAACATAAACTAGTAATGAAACTAAGGACCTTCCAACCATGTATTATCCTGCTCCCGCTGGGCAGGCACATGGCTGGGTGGAACAGTTCCTGCAACAATTTACTGAAAACTACATTTAGATAATCCAAATGTTTTGTGAAAGAGTAAGCTGGGACTGGTCTGAAAATGTAACATGCAGTATGTCCAGAGATAGAATGTAGTGGTTTCAATAAATGCATTTCAGAACAGTCTCAGCATTTCTGTTAACATTGCAGTTAGTGTTTGTCCATTTCACATGGAATAACAGGATACAGCATTGACATTAAGGGGCAGTGTCGTCACTTGGATCTCACTCAGAGAAACAGGTTAAATATGTAACATCAACGTTGAGATCATTGGTAATAAACCAAACAGGAAACTAGGAGTCTTTTACGCAAAAGATGCGACATTGAAAGGCTGTTGAGGGATAGACAATAATAAAATTCAAAAGGAAGAAAACAGCTGTTAAACAACATGGAAAATGCAGGTGAAATGTGTAGGAAGGATCTGCAGATGCTGGCTTACACCAAAGATAGGCACAAAATGTTGAAGTAACTCAGCGAGACAGGCAGCATCTCTGGAGAGAAGGAATGGGTGACGTCTCAAGTCGAGACCATTATGAAGTCGTCGTCCAGAGATGCTGCCTGTTATTTTGTGTCTATCTTCAGGGTAAAAAACAGGGCCACATAGCCAAGGTTCAAGGGTTTGAGGGGCTCTGTCTGTGAGGAACTATTCCACATCCACTTGAGCTATGGAAACATCCAACCAATGTGTTCCTCTCAGAGACAAGAAATTGCAGATGCTGGTTTACAAAAAAAAGATACATCACTGAAGTAACTCAACAGGCCAGGCAGCATCACTGGAGAACATGGATAGGTGACATTTCGAATCAGAACCCTTCTTCAGACTGATTGTGGGGTGGGAGGCAGAAAGCTGGAAGAGAGGAGGCACGGGACAAAGCCTGGCAAGTAATATGTGGATACAGGTGAGGGGGATTTTGATGGGCAGATGGTTGGACAAAGGCCAGGGATGAAAAGACAGAAGGTGTGAGACAAAAGGATTGAACAGTTGAAAATTATTAATCTAGAGGAAGGAATATAGGTGGAAGGCAAGGGGGAGGGAAAAAAAATACGTGCAAATCCAGGTGGGGCACAGGGGAAAGGGGAAGAAAGGGGGAGTGAGGAAACAGGGAGGGGCGAGGGGGTTAGCAGTTACCGTAGGGTTGTCCACCACCCAAGCAAAATAAGAGGTGCTGTTCCTCTAGTTTGTGTGTGGTCGCACTGTGGCAATGGAGGAGACGCAGGACAGAAAATTAATTTTGAGAATGGGAAGAGGAGTTAATAGTTAGCAATCAGGAGATCTGGTAGGCCTTGGTGGACTGAGCACAATGGTGAAGGATCTACCGATAACAGCAAGGCGGAAACCACATTTACTAAAGAAAGGATACCTCAGATGTCTTAGAATGGAAAGGGGAGATGGGTGTCAGAAATAGTCCAAGTGAATTTGAGGGCAACAAGTTCTGCAGAGAGCTGCAGGAGGCAGCACCGATGCAGTCGTCAACCTAGCGGAGAAAGAGTTGGGGAATTGTGCCAGAGTATGCCTGAAACAAGGACAGGCCAAGAGGGGATAGGATGGAATCAAGGGAGAGATGATATGTTGGGGGAGTGGGTGCATTGGTGAAGGTGATGCAATGGGGATGGTAAGTGAGCAGGTAGGGGTTTGCATCAAGGAGGTGATGTGTTGGGATAGGGGTAGGTCAGGAAGGTGGTGCATTGTCCTCCAGCTTCAAGCCCCTCAAACTTTCTTTAAACAGGGATGTCACCATTACCCTGAATGTCCTCCCTGCAGCAGCAGGTCTCCACTGTTCACAGCTATTGGCCATGGGATGCACCAGTCATTGCCTGTGCCCTTCCAACGGTTGGGCACAGTAATGCAAGGAGAGCCACTGGTGGTGTGGAATTGGTGGAGTTTTCATCTCACAGTTCAGGTCAGCCACTAGTGACATGAGCTTCGGTGGTGATAAGGCTAAATGAAACAATGGACATTGCAGCAGCACACTCTGATCTCACCAGTGACATCGGGAAGAAGGTATAGTAGTCTGAAAACAGTGACTTCCAGGTTCGGGTGCGGCTTCTTCCCACGAACCATCAGGCTATTGAACACTGCAAACTCCAACCACACTCTGAACTGTCCTGGTTGCACGAGGGACTTTGTTTTGTACTATGTTGGGTTTTTTTACATATAGAACGTTTTCTTTTTTATGCTGTCTATTGAGTACTATTTACAAACCTGTTGTGCTGCTGCAAGTAAGAATGTAATTGTTCCATTTCGATACATATGACAATTAAACACCATGACTCTTGACATTGAATTGCTGCCATTCATGAACTGTAGTGGCAAAACTATTGCCCAGGGAGAACTGTGACCAGCAAAGGGAGATGGCAGGGGAGGATCCAGCTTGGTCACACGCACGGGGCTGCCCAGTGCTGTCAGACTACCGTTCGTGTGGAGAGGGGGGGAACTCGGGCTGGAGGGGCTGTCTTGGGTTGGTGGCATCTCTGGTCAGTGATGGAGCAGGGATCCGCCCACACTGATCCAGCACACAGTTAGCATCAGCAGTAAACATGAAAAGCAGGAACAAATAGTGTAGGGAAAGAAGGCAGAAACCAGCCAGTGGATTGAGAATTAAAATGAAAAGATATTTGGTCAAAATATTTGCACAAATCCAGTTTGGTTCCTTAAACCCGCTGAATTTCAAAGAGCTTTACGTCTGTGTCATACCAAATGGGTGGGTCAACATTCCTATGGGAACAAAGAGAAAGAAAGGTCAGTGTGACACTCACATGTTCACTGCTCACATCGTAAAGGCACATAGAAACAGCAACAATAGCTTACATTTACAAAGTCAATGCCCCAAAGAAATACTCGAGGCATCTAAAAAGACAGGTATCCAAAATGAAGGGTGGGTTAAGCAGCATTTTACAAGGAGATGCAAGGGCAGGGAGGTTGTGATGGAACTGTGCGTAATAGTTGAAGCACTGGTTAGGGTTCTGGTCACCACATGGTGGGAAATATGTGATTATGCAAGACCATGTGCAGAGGACATTCACCAAAACATAGCTGGGACTGTTGCAGAAAGAGCAGAGGAGGCTACAGGGAGACTTCATTGAGGTTTGGCATTATGTTGTTCCTCGTTAGCAAATATAGGAAGGACTACTATAAGCTTCTGACCACCGGTGCGGGGGGTTCGACTGCTAGCTGCGAGAGCTTCGATCGCCCCCACCCGCGGGAGAATAAGGAGGAAGAAGATTGGACTTTATTTGCTTCCATCACAGTGAGGAACGTGGGAAATCTGCTGTGGTGGATGTTTATATTAACTTTTATGTAGTTGTGTGTCTTGTTGCTTCTTTTTAGTATTTAGTATGGCTGTATGGTAATTCGAAGATCACTGTACCTTAATTGGTACACGTGACAATAAAAGACCTTTGAAACCTTTGGCAGTACGACTCAGTAGGGGAAGAAGAGTAGAGATTTAATGTCATCAGTTTAGTGGTAGAAAGATCTGAGGGGAGATGAAGAGAGATTTTCCTCCCAGAAGTACTGGTGCCTGGTATCCCCTTCCAAAGGGTATGAGAGACAGAAACTTTCACCCCATTTTCACAGCACTGAGACTGCACCTGGGCTGTGAGGCATTAGGCTGGAGAGCTCTTCCATTACCAGCACACAGTTGGGCCAAATGGCCTCATATTGATTCTGTTCAATGAGAGAGGAAGCGAGGTTTGGGAGTAGATTGCACGGGACACAATGACTTTGGTCACAGTTTCTACTTGCACTACACGGTCCTGATCACGGCAAAATCAGCTGATCACCTCCCCCCCCCCCCACCAGATATGAGCAAGGCTTTCACACAGACTGCCACATAAGAGGCCTGGGATTGTCAGCTGACAGGAACATCTGAAGAGACTGATAGGTTGATGCAGGAACATAGGAACGTACAACAAAGGAATAGGCCATTCAGCCCACAACGTCTGGAACAAAAATGATGCCAAGTTAACCTAATCACCTCCATGTTCCATATCTGTGATCCATACACATAATCCATACATATCCCTCCATTCCCTGCTATCCATGTGCCCATCTACAGATCCCTTGAAAGCCACTGTCATATCTGCATCCGGTGTAAAAACCTGTCCCGCACATCTCCAAACATCCCCCTTTTCACCTCAAAACTATGCTCTTTAGTCTTTGACATTTCCTCCTTGTAAACACCATCTATGCCTTTCATCATTTTACATTGTCATACAGCATGTAAACAGAGTCCTTCGACCTAACTTGCCAACACAGATCAAGATGCCCCATCTACACTATTCCCACCTACCTGGGCCATATCCTTCTAAACCTTGTATCCGTGTATCTGTCCAAAGGTCTTTTAAATGTTGTGATTGTGCTTGCCTCAGCTACTTCCTCTGGCAGCTCGTTCCATATACCCAGCACCCTCTGTGTGAAAAAGTTGTTACTTGGGTTCCTATTAAATCTTTCTCCTCTCACCTTAAACCTAGGCCCTCTAGTTCTTAATTCCCCCACTCTGGATAAAAGACTACATTTACCATATCTATTCCTCCCATAATCTTATACACTCTCTAAGATCAACCTTCAACCTGAGCTCCAAGGAATAAAGTCAAAGGCTGCTCAACCTCTCCATATAGCTCATGCCCTCAAGTCCTGCCAACATCATCAAATATATTGAAGGTAGACACAAATGCTGGGGTAACTCAGCGGGTGAGGCAGCATCTCTGGAGAGAAGGAATGAAGATGGGTCGCGGCCCGAACGTCGCCCATTCCTTCTCCCCAGTGATGCTGCCTCACCCGCTGGGTTACTCCAGCATTTTGTGTCTACCTTCGATTTAAACCAGCATCTGCAGTTCTTCCTTACACATTCTTCCTCAAATATATTTCTATCAAGTCTCCCCACAACGTCCAACACTCTAGAGAAAACAAACCCAAGTTTGTCCAATCCTTATAATTAAAACCCTCTAATAGAGGCAGCATACTAGTGGAAACACAATGCTCTTCAGAGATGTTGCCCGAGTTATTCCAGCACTTTGTGTCCTTTTACATAACCCAGCATCTGAAGTTCCTTTTTTTCCCTCAGCATCGAGGTAACTCTCTTCTGCACCCTCTCCAAAACGTCCACGTTCTTCCTTGCCCTTAATTCCACCTCCTAAAATCATGACAAAAACACACTTGCTACAATTGAACTCCATCTGCTACTTCTGTGCCCATATTTGTAACTGATCTAAATCCTGTTCTACCCTTTGATAGCCTTCCTCTGTCTGTAATACATTTTGGTGTCATCTGAAAACATATTAACCAACCCATTTACGTTTATGTTCATCATTTATATTTACCACAAATACCAGAGGTCTGATCACAAATCCCTGCAGAACACTGCAGGCCACAGTTCTCCAGTCAGAATAACTCACTTCCACCGCTACCCTCTGCTTTCTGTGGGTAAGATAGTTCAGAATCCAAACTACCAAATTGCCGTGGATCCCAGGCAGCTTAATCCTCTCGATCAGCCTACCACAAAGCACTTTATCAAATGCATTGTTAAATTCCATGTAGACAACATCCAATGTACTGTCATCATCGATCACCTTTGTTCCCCTCCTCAAAAAAGTCAATCAATTTTGTAAGACACGACCTGCTGCAGACAAACCATACTGACTGTTCCTAAATATCCCATTATCTTCCAATTGAGAGTAATTCCTTCTCTACGCTATCTTCTACTGATGCAAGGCCCATCGGTCTATAATATTCTGGATTATCTTTGTTGGGGCTTTGTAGTACAAGACCAGAGGATGGCTGCAGTGTTAATGACCATTACATAAGCCCTCTGGAGGAAGTAAAAGATCACTCTCCAATATCTGAAGAGTAGGTACATACCTGTGCCCAACACCTATCCTGACAACATCAAGGAGAACAGAAACTGCCAATTAGTTTCATGTCTGTCAATAGCATTTTGTTTTGTGCATATTAACTGCCATCTTTCTTTCAAGTCCGACAATATTTCAGATGCTCCTCACTGGCCGCAAGCCTTGCAAATGCAAATTCTTAAATCATCCACCGCACAGGGGAGTGGGAGACAGGATGAATGTTTAACTCCATCATCACACCATACTGCAGGGGCTACTCGCACCTCATCACGCTACAGATTGTTCACCCCACAACACACTGTTAAGTGCTCACAGCGAATGTAATGATCCAGCTGCCTGTCCCTTTTCTGGAGTTACGTCCACACCTGGGTGGTACTCGAGAGGGACAGCGCACTGTCCACAGACACCTTGGGGCATTTCCAGGACCGCTGGGCACAGCGGGGGGAATGGTATCCTTGACAAGGACTGTAACAGTTGTTTAATACTCAATATATTTGATATTTACGAATATTTGTTTTACTTTGATCTAAGGTGGTGGGTTTGTTGGTATTGTTTTGTATTGTACATATTATTCTTGTAATAATTGATTACGTTTGTTTTTGGCCAAAAAACACACTAGGGGACTGCTCACACCACACTGTAGAGCCTACTCCTCATCACACTGCACCTCATCACACTGCAGAGATTGTCCACACTTTATCATGCTGTAGAGATTGTTCACTCCGTAACACACTGTAGAGTGCTCACAGCAAGTGCAAAGATTGCTCACATTACACAGTGGAGAGCACACACAACGCTCTCTAGCAACCACTCACACTGCACGGCGAGGGACGGCTCACCTCAGGTAAATGACACCCCACATGTATGTTCGGAACCACATTGCCGTGCCCGAGTTGGCCTGGTATTTGCGAATGAGGATCGGATGTGGCACTGGGAGTAATCCTACCAGCGTGCCATGTTGCAGGAACTTCAGGATCTCCGATTCATCCGTCAGACCTCTGCATTCAACAGAAACAGACTGCAGGTTAGATGCTATCCACAGGTTTACAGCAGGGTTAACCCCCCCCCCCCCCCTCTGCCACACCCCGGGTCTACCCCATTTCATTCCTTAATATACTTTAATGAAAATGATCTTCTGACAAAAGCAAGATTATTGAATGCAGATTTTGTTGCACTGAGGGATTCATGGTGCTGCTTGACCTGAACGTGTCAGTGCCTGCTGCGTACGAGGCCAGGCTCACACGGACCTTAGGCAGGCGAGTCCTGGCACTGTACGGGTATGAACGATGGAGGACTGGACTATCTGCTGTGTCAGTCCATTCCTCTCCGAGGGCTCTCTGCAGGAAGCTCTGCTGGTGAACAGAACTCCACACTCCACGCCCCTCATGACTTGCAAGGTACCCTCACTGAGGATTCCGAGACTGCTCTGCAGAACATGAGCTTGCATAGACAAGCAATCCTGGTTGTAGCAGCTGGGGTCCTGTCCCCCAACCTGCGGAGATCATTGTTATTTAATCAGCTCCTTCTCTGCCTCTCATGCAATGTATTCTCACTGCACTCGAGTTTCCCAGCAGTACGCTTTCCAATATTTTGCCACAAGTTTGACGGTGCCATTAGCAAGATAACATAACATTAGCAGCAACATCCAGGCAACAATCCTGGCACTCGCTGGAAGGGACACCCTGGAGTCACCACTCCTCCAGCAGCGATTCTCTGAGAACCACCATGAGCTGCTGGCTGATGACAGTCCGTGTGAGTGCTTACTTGTCAATGCAGATCTTCTCCACTTGTGGAACCAGAACCTGCAGCAGGCGCATGATTGTTTGTAGGGGGAGCTTTGATTTCCATGATATCACCTGCGGGTCAAACGTTACACAGTAAAGACAGGGTTAGTCCCATGCAAAGCCAGTCATGCACAAACAATGGAAACACAGCCAGCCCAAGCCCCTGCTGCCAGTCCAATGGCTGCACTCCAGGGCAGTCCGTCAACATCAAGGACAATGCTATTGTGTTTGTTAGCAACCAAAGCGGGAAGTTCAGCATCCCATGTGTCATAATGCACCCGTTCGCACACGGACACCTTCTGGATCATACATCTTCAGGGGATGGTGAAAGAGTTATGCCAGCCGAAACAGTCCAAAATAAGGTTACAATGGCAGGAAACCCCCTCCACTCTTTCCCACCCGATTCCTCTGCTCTAAAATTACAGTCGTAAAACAGAATTCAATTTAACAGAGGGTCATTGGGAATCCTAAAATCGGAGTCACATAGCACAAATCTAGCCCATTGCCCAAGCCAGCCCCTAATTCTGGCACTGAATTGGATTGACTCTCCATGCTGCTGGGTTCCATTCTTTGGAGTCAAGAGAGTCAAGAGTGTTTAATTGTCCTAAGCACTGACGACAGACCATGTACTGTCAATAGAACAATGCCATTCTTTCTTGCAGCAGCTTAACAGGTCTGTGAACACAATACATATAATACAATAACATTTCTCGTAGTAAACAAAAAAATAAAAACAAAAGTTTCCAGACTCCTATATCTTTATCATGGTTTTAATACTCCTACATATTCCCGATGGCAGGAGTAAATAGAGAGTGCGGTGAGGGTGATGATGCTGATGCTGGCTGCCTGCACAGCAATTTTTGTTGCCCTCTGTCCTTTTCCCTGATTGCATTGATGAGGACATGGGATCCAGCCTGCACTGACGACTGACTCTCCCACGGCCCCAGACAATAAGCAGCGTTACAATGGCTCTTGAAATCTTGAGCTCCCAGAGAGGATTAGATTGCCTACCAAGTCATGTGGCCGTTACTGTATCTGAACATCATCTGTCTAATTGATAGGCTAATATACTTGTCAAGGATGTGTTGCAACAAAAAAACACTAACAACCCCATTCACATATAAGCCAAGTCAATTATTAACAAGGTTTGCTGGCCACACATCACTTCTTAATGGAAAGTTAAAGCCTGGCACAAATTGCAAGCACAAACAAAAACAGCCACATTTCCTCATGCAGCCCCCCCCCCCCGATGTTCTTTGCCAAGCATTTCCCAGTAATTTTCCCTCCTCACTACAGACTCCCGATTTACTGGGACTGCTCTACAGATCCAACAATGTAATTGCTGTCCAGAACAGTCAGACTCCATGGTGATTTTAAATAATGATAATTAGCAGATCTTTTCCATGACAAAACATGATCACTGAAAAGGTTACGGCTTAGAAGAAAGCTATGTTCTCAAGAGTTATTTTTGTAAGTGTAATCCAACAAATCTCATTCCTCAGCCCTATCTCTGGAGCCCTGCACCAAATACTTACCGGCTCCCTTCTGAATTCTACAATGAATTCACCTCCACATAGACTACTGCCAGCACCTTACAGACCATAATAGCTTGCTGCATGTGTTTATTTATGTCACTTTTGGTTATTTTACCAATCACCTTCATTCTCTCTCCTGTGGTTCTTGACCCTTCCATTAATGGGAACAGTTTCTCCCTACCTCCTCTATTTATATGCTTCTCCAGTCCATCCACATAATTCAAGTTTCTCATCTCTGGAATCATTTTAGAAAATCTCTTCTGCACTATCTTCAAAATCAAATAAGTATGGCACAGTGGCAGCGGTAGAGTTGCTGCCATACAGCACATGAGACCCGGGTTTCCAAATCTGAGGAAAGACATCCTTGCCATAGAGGGGGTACAGAGAAGATTCACCAGACTGATTCCTGGGATGTCAGGACTTTCATATGAGGAAAGATTGGATAGACTCGGTTTGTTCTCGATGGAATTTAGAAGATTGAGGGGGGATCTTATAGAAACCTACAAAATTCTTAAGGGGTTGGACAAGCTAGATGCTGGAAGATTGTTCCCGATGTTGGGGGAGTGCAGAACAAGGGGTCACAGTCTAAGGATAAGGGGGAATTCCTTTAGGACCGAAATGAGGAAAACATTCTTTACACAGAGAGTGGTGAGTCTCTGGAATTCTCTGCCACAGAAGGTAGTTGAGGCCAGTTCATTGGCTATATTTAAGAGGGCGTTAGATGTGGCACTTGTGGCTAAAGGGATCAGGGGGTATGGAGAGAAGGCAGGTACGGGATACTGAGTTGGATGATCAGCCATGATCACATTGAATGGCGGTGCAGGCTCGAAGGGCCGAATGGCCTACTCCTGCACCTATTTTCTATGTTTCTATGTTTGATCCGGACTACGGCTGCTGTCTGTATGCAGTTTGTATGTTCACCCTGTGACATCACGTGTTTTCTCTGGGTGCTCCGGTTTCCTCCCACACTTAAAGTATAGGTTTGTAGGTGAAAAGGCTACAATAAATTTATAAATTGTTCCTCGGGTGTAGGATAGTGCTAGTGTACGGGGTGATCGCTGGTTGGCGCAGACACGGTGGGCTGATGTGCCCGTTTCCGTGATGTGTCTCTGAAGTAAATCTTCACATCATTTATACAGCGTGGTGCCCAGAGTGGATACCTCACTCCAACTGTGATATGTACTTTTTAACCATTTTCTTAAACTGCCCTGTCACTTTTAACAAAGCGTGGATGGATCATCCTGTTCATGCATGTCTTTTTGAATTGAATGTTTCATATCCTCCGCCCCTCCTCTGAGTTGGTTCTCCCACTAAAATAATGAATTATATCTTTGACTCATCCATGAATATTAGAAAAACTGATCAGCGAGCCAGTAAGATTCTGCTGGGGAGAAGGCCTAGGCTCCAGATCCAGCACTGATGAAGAACCAATGATGGATTTATTTGGAAATAAATCGAAGTCCTTGTGTTCTCTTACTTTTTTGAAGAATAAGCACCTGGTGTACACCTCTACTCACCCAGTCAGGGCTTGGTGACCAGTGATTGCTTGTCGAAAGGCCGGATGGCTTCCTTCTCCTCTCCGGGTTCTGCGGAATTGTCTTCTGTTCAGGGGTAAAAAAACGGAATAAGTATTTTGAAGAAAAAGACCGGAGCAGACAAAAACCATCCTAACAATAAAATGGGCAATCTGAAGTTAACGTGCCTTGTGATAAAGAAAGATTTTTACTTTCATGAACCATTATCAAACCCAAATCTCCCGAGTCAGTAACAGAGTTGAAGTGTGAGCAAATCTAACCGTCAAAATGAATCCACTCTCTTATTTAATTAAATTAACTCAACTGGTTTTGTTCAGCACTGTGCTGAGCCTGAGTTAGGCCAGGTACACAGTCAAGGTGCTGGAGTTCATCACGTATCAACAACAAATGGAACAGTGCCTGGACACTGCAACACTATATCGAGGGAGTTTGAAATGATGTCTTTGAGCTAAAATGCTCAATCTAAACACCATCTGCATTCAGGTCTGAATACTCAGTATAGAGCAATAATTGGCACTATTGTGAGTAAGATTTAATACTAAACCAACATGCATAAAGAAACGACTCGCTAGCTACTAGCTCCGTTTGTGTTATGGGGGCTTGCAGAAATTAATTGCTTCAGGTCCGACATTACCAGATGTATGGTGGGGGATCTGAAGAATGAAGTTGGGACACTCAGAGACATGTCCAGATGAAAAAAGGTCAATGCTGCGAATAGTTAGCAGATCAGGCATGCCTGAACTCAGCCTCCCAGTAATCCACAGTATTGGTTCGTGGATGGTGGAATAGATGATGGAGGATAGGGGTAGAGAACAGGGGGCTAGAGAGCACAGGCCAGAGAGTGAGGCTGGAGAGTGGGTGGGCCATAGGACAAGACTTGTGGAGGTGGGGGGAGAAAGTCCAGAGGGACAGGGGACAGGGGTCAGATGGAGGGGCTTGAGATTTGGGGAGATAGAGTTGGGGTGGAGTAACAGACTGAGAGTCAGACTGGGGGCTGAGATGGAGGGAATGGTGACAGGGGAGACATGCAGGGGACAGAGTCAGTGCTCGAAACAGAGCCAAAAACAGGACCAGGAGACAAAGGGTGGGAAGGGCAGAGAAAGATGGACTGGGGATGATGGGGCGGATGGAGATGGTATTGGGTTAAGATTAAAAACTACTGAAACAAGGCAAGAAGCATCTCTTGAATTGGTAAATTACAGCGTCAGCAATCTGCTGATCTTTGTTATTTAAGAACCATCCGTCGGTCACCTACAGCACATTCTAGATCTTGGGACATTGCATCCAGGGTGTAACAGCTGCCATATGTCCCTTCAGCAGCAGTGTGGGAGCCCAATGTGTCATCCCCTACCCTGAGGCAGTGTGGACAAAGGCCCGGCTCCATCCACACCAGCACTGCAACCAAAACTGCAGGCAACCAAAACTGTTCACAGCTTGGAGCAACCACATCTAGGTTTGGAGTAACCGCCTCACCCGTCCCGACATAGTGCAGCCCATGGAGTGCAGCAGCAGCACCTCGCCCGTGGCTCTGTCGTTCGACAGCCCGGCCAGCTCTTCGACCTTTGAACCTTTGCTTACCGCCAACATCACCACCCCTCCTTCTCATGGCCGATCATCGGTTCATGAGTTGAATGGGGTGCCGGACATTATGTGCAGCAGAGCACAAAGCCTGCCGGCCGGCTGGGTTTTGTGTGCAGTCCAGCGCCCGGGCCAACTCATCATTCACCCAGCCACGGCCGAGTCGGTCAACGAATTGCCGTCGGGAATTTGTCCCGCATTTTGACCGTTTGTTCCTTATCTGGGAGTGAGAAAGTTGGCAACCCTAACCACATCAGAACTGCATGGCTGACACAAAATAATTGAAAGACAGAGAGAGACAGAGAGGCACATGCAACAGCTGCCCACGGAGTGATCAGGCTTACCCAGACAGCTTGGCAGACAACTGCATTTTCCTGGTGGCAGAAGAGAAAAGCACATGAATACAAACCGCAAGCAGCAGACAATGGGAAATCAAAACACAATATCTTGCAAATACTTAGCAGAATCAGTGGAGAAAGACTCGACACTTGCGGCGAATAACTTTAGCAGCACTGCATATAAAATTAAACAGATTTAAAGCAATAAAGTGGGGAGGGGACAAAAGACCAAAATAGGTCTGTGTGCAGGAAGAAGGCAGGCGTGATCAAAGGGAAAACAGAAGGGGTCTGTCTGGTTAAAAGCTAAAGATGGGTTTAGAGGATTAATAAACAGGATCTCTCCTGCAGATCCAAATCCTGTTTCTATAACTGAGCTACTGCCATTTCCTCCTGTGTTGCATCATCACCTACAGTGTCTGTCATTTAGTCTCCCCTGCCTTCCTGTCACTTTTCTTTTCAAATCATTTTATTCGCTTTAAAAAAAAATGATAAACATAACAATGATATTGATACATAGGGATCAGGATTACATTAATAACAGGCATAACCTAAATATGAGTCCAGTGTCAAAATACACATTGAATATAAACCTCCCGGTCTCTATGTAAATCTTAACTATAGGGTGAAGGCAGAGGTTGAACTTGTATATATAAAAACAAAAAGATAAACAGAAATAAACGGAAAAAAGAGGAAAAAAAAGAAAAAAAAAACCCCTAAACTAGAAAAAAAAAGAAAAACTGAATCTGGGCTGCAAAGAATTTCAACAATTTAAGTCCCCTGTTTGTCATCAAGTCCATTCCACCATATAAAAGTAAAATAATTATTATAACAGTGGGAGAGGGGACCATTTATTTCATGTGAAAATGTTGAATAAAGCTTCCCCAAGTCCTATCAATTTTAACCAAGGGTTCAACAATGCCACTCCTAATTTTTTTCTAAATTTAAACATGCTATCGTTTCAGAGTACCAATGAAGTGTGGTCGGAGGATTAGAGTCTTACCATTTAAATAAAATAGATCTGACTTCACGTCACTGACTTCACTTTTGCTCTCCCTGTCCTCCCCACTGCAACTCAACATATGCTTCGTCACTGACCAGCCATTCTATCGTTTTTAGTTTCATGATTTCTTCACAATATGCAGCTCAAAACATAACACAGAGACTTTACAATTCTCTACACGCCAAAATCATTGAGGGAACCCAGCTCCGATCCACAGATCATTGTGACTTCAAAGACACCACCCATATCTTTGTGTTTTATGTTACTCTAGACCATTGATTTTGGAGCTATTCATGCGAGTAGATTGCTTTATAAATTTAATGAAGCTGCAGATGGTTGCCGTCAGCTACTGAAAGGGAAGCAGAGGCACAAACAGTGATTACGGCCAAGGAGACCAAAGCTCTGGGTGATTTCCGGTAACCCTGGGATCTCCCCCCCCCCCGCCCCCCCCCCCCCCCCCCCCAAAATGCACTACGATCCAGTGGCTCCAGCATAAACGTCAACAGCTCAAAAGCTGCACCGCCAGAAGGCATGACAGAAAAATATCAGCCTGCAGTCCTCTCCCACACTGATTTGTGTGTGCCTCCAGTCTCACACCAGTGTGTGATTGATTAATAGCGGGTGTATCAAGGTATCAGCAGTTATATTATATGTAATGAGACAGTAGTCACTGTGAGAAGGGGCAGTAATTATATAGTCACCTTTCCAATCAATTTCTCACAGCGTTATCTCATCATTTTGACATGAGATAACTGATGACCTTGCTGATAGACTCTAATTAAAATGGTAAAGAATGGCCTTTCCCACTACATTAACTCAATTTCTATGAACGCTGCATCGGTTTAAAAATCCATCAGTACCTCTCGAAGTCACAAAAATAGCAATGTGACTCAACTCTCTTTCTTTCTTTCTCAGGAGGTTCAGCAGTTCTCTAGGACTACAAGAAAGGCCTCACCTTCAGTCGAGACAGGATGGGAGTAATATCGGAGCAATACCTGAACAGCGCATGTCCCGCTGGTAGATTCTGTGTCGCTGGTCACTGTCGGAGCACAGTCCTCAGGAGGGGTGTCGGTCTGAACCTGATCCAGATCCACCCGGCTCAGTGTTCCATCCTCGGACACCTGCGATTTCTCCGTAAGTTTTTCGATATCTGAACACAAAGTGAGGAGAGCAACCTCAGTGATAACCAGTGACCAGAGCAGAGATCGGGGAGTCAGTGACCAGAGCAGACCTTAGTGCTAACCAGTGACTAGAGCAAGCTCAGTACTAATCCGTGACCAGAGTGACTTCAGTGCTGAGCAGTGATCTGAGCAAACTTGGTACTAACCAATCACCAGAGCTGAGTTCAGTACTAACCAGAGCGTACCTCAGTACTAACCTGGAATGCTTCATGTTTAGCACAAACATAGCGGGCCACTGGGGCTGTCCACACTGTCCTGTTTGATGTTTTACAGGTATATACTAAGCAGTGACCAGAGATCAGTACTAATCAATGACCAAAGCCATGCTCAGTATTAAATGGTGGCCAGTCATAAGTTAGTACTAACCAGTGATCAATGCATAGCTCAATAGTAACAAGTGGTTAGTACATAGCTCAGTGTTAACCAACGACCAGAGCTAAGCTCTGTACTATTCAGTGACCATTCACAGATTAGTACTAATCAATGACTAAAGCTATGCTTGGTATTGAATGGCGACCAGTGCTTAGCTCAGTATTAGCTGGTAACCCGTGCATTGTACAGTATTAACCTGTGTCCCAAGCCAAGGTGGTAACTGGTGACCAGAGTGAGTTCAGTGTTGAGAGGTAATGGGTGCTGTGTAAAGCCCAGCAGTGTGAGGTGTGACGGGGAGGTGATGGTCTTGCATGGTTGGGACTGCTGTGTCCAGGGTGGCTGGAGGGACAGATGTTGAGCAGACCATACCTGGGGTTGCAATGAGGCTGGCCTTCAGCGTGCCAGGTTCTGCCGGAGCTGCCGGCCGCGATCCTTCCATGGACATGCCCTCCTGGGAGTTCGTCCGCGAGATGGACTCAGCTGATTTCTTCTTCCTCTGTAAAGCTTTCTGGATGGCAGCAGGGTCAGTCGGGAGATTGGCGAGCTGGTGGAAGACATTGCGCTTCCGAATGATGGCATAGACCAGGTTTGAATTCCCTGCAACAAGAAGCAATGGTTTCATCCTGCGGAAAGGTTGGTCTGAAACAGGCCAGCGAACACAATCCCACCCAGCCACAGTCACAGCTGTACTTTGGTGATACTTCCATCAGCCCCTCGTCTATCACTGCTCACCCACTGAGATACATTCAACACAATACTGCATCTAGTTCCCAACCACCCTCTCTTGCCGTCAGTTAATAATCAGCAAATCTGTATTTCAGCAAATATTCTGACACTATGTGTACCAAGTAAGGGCCGTCTCTACAGTCTCATCACACGTTTCCACTGAAGGGGTTAGAATGAGTAAAGCTCCCTCGGCCACGTCTCATCATACACTCCAGGGAAAGGACAGCACAGGTTAGATGGAGGCAAGGTCCTCCGTTGCAGCCTGGTCACAGGGCAGGGGTTAGACAAAGTGAAACCTTTGTGATTGGAAGCCCATGGCCAGCGTTGTACTTTCTGTGGTGTTTAACAAAGGTAGGACATTTACAATGAATGCCAGGACCCTGGATAATATTGAGGAACAAAGGGACTTTGATGCACACGTTTGCTGATTCATAATGGTGGCAGCACAGATAGATGGGATGATGCTGAAGGCATACAGAATGCTTAACACAGCATGGGCCTAATGTACCAGAGCAGGGTGGTCCCTTCATAAAATAAAATATATTGGTTAGGCAAATGCTGGAACATGTCCATTTCTCACTATCGAAAGGAGCTGATTAAACTGAGAGTGCAGAGAAGATTCACCAATACGTTGCCTGGGATGGAATGATTCAGTTTATAAACTAAAAGCAGAGTTAAGTTTCCTCCACGAGGACTCTACTAAGCTGTTCAACTCCAATACCACAAGCTTACTTCTCAGTGATTGAATCGCATTTCCAACGTCATCACTCACATGGTCTCTCCATGATTATTAGCCAAACCTACAGATGATTTATTCAGTCAACTTACACTGTCAG
The DNA here is from genome assembly GCA_963514005.1 of Raja brachyura. The sequence goes on from OY740803.1 coordinate 31,714,945, forward strand.
AGGTCTATTTCATTGCCAATGTAATAGCTTTTGACATGCAAAGTAGATGGCAATATAATTTTCAGACACCAACGACACACTTACCATCAAATTGGTACTGGATGATGTTATTAAAGACTTCAAGAAGGAAGAAGACCAGGTGGTGGTTCTGGGATGCGGTAAACAGGAACCACGTTGTAGAGAAAGCTTCCAGTAAGTGCAGAAGTTTGTTGGCAGCAACCATGGACAAACTCTTCAGATAAGGAGAAACTATAACAAAAAGCATATTACTGATTGCCTGTGTAATCCATTTACAGCCCTTTATACTCATCCAACTTCAGGGTGTGGGGGTCGCAGATGACGAACAAAGATGCTACCAGCATTGAAGGGGGGGGGGGGGGGGGCTTGAGATTCCGAGAGGGACAAAAGAGCTGAGACTTCTTTTCCCTGGAGCACAGGAGGTTGAGGGGTGGCTTGAAATCATGATGAACATAGATAGAATAGATAGTCACAATCTTTTCCCCAGGGTAGAGAAGTCTAAAACTAGACGCCATAGGTTTAAGGGGAGAGGGAAACGATTTTAAAGGAACTTTTCCACACAGAAGTTGGTGTGTATATGGAACGAGCTGTTAGAGGAAGTGGTTGAGTCCAGTACAAATCGAATATTTAAAGAACGTTTAGATAAGTACATGATTACGAGAAATTGAAAAGAATATGGGTGTAACAGAGGCAAATAAAACTAACACAGATAGGCCATATGTTTGACATTGATGAGTTGGGCCTGAAGGGTCGATTTGTATGTTAACTAACTATGACTATGAAGATGATTCTTTCACCATCCAGATGTTATTCATGCTCGCAATGTGTGTACATGTTTGTCATGTACTGCAGCTTTCTAGATAACTGCACAATAAATGCTTGCAGACACATTTGTGTCACATCATCTGGAGGAAGTCTGTAAAGGAACTACACGAGGAAAGATATTCCATGACTTTACTCATGCAGTCAGACTTAATGTTGTAATCTTCAAAATCATGTACTCGTATGCATAAAAATCGACACTCCCAGCTAGCTCTGATGAAAGCCATACCTGTCCACACACCCTTTTGCACAGTGGCATCCTGTAGAAGGCTGCCTTAGCAGAATGAAGTATATCCTTCAAGACAAAGACTTTCTAGACTTTATATTTCTGAGCCACATGCTGGGGCTAGTTTTAGTGTCTTCAGCAAAGAGACACCTGCAGCAGTAGTCCTGTACTGTACTGTAGCCCTGAGTTCAGGACTGAATTGCAACTTCCATCATTTTACTGGTTCGGAGGCAAGAGTCTAACCAGTGCCATGGATGGTTAAATCAGCAAATTGGTAAAATAAATCAGTTCAATTCCATGAAAGAAAACCTTTCACACCACATTGAGAAACTCCAGTGAGAAGTTCCTGAGACATACCGTTAACAACAATAGTGAGCAGGCAATCGAAAAGCGGCTGCAAACGCTGGTGTCCGCTTGTGATGATCTTGTGAAACACCTGTCACAAAATGACAATAAGTCCAGGTTCAGAGCAGAGAATTCATGCCTGGCATCACTGTCCCTTGCCCCAATGTGGAACCCATTAGCACAGCCATTTTCTTGATTTGCACTCCAGTACAGTCCTTCTGAGATCTCTTCCCATTTTACACTTGCTTTACCAGCCCCACATCACACCTCTTTCCACCCCAGAAACCCCCCCCCCCCCCCCCCACCGCCACTACCACCATTATACGGGCAGCTGCCTTTGTTCCTCTGTTAGCATTGACTTGCACATTTACTCTCCTGCATTCAAACCTATTCTTCCCAAGTACACCACTACTGCCAGCTAATTTAACCTGCTCAACTTTCAATCTCCTCCCCCCAAGTATAATCCAGGGAAAGAAGACAGAGCTAGAAGAGATAATTAATTTGGGAGAAAGATCCTAGTGAGCAGAAACTATTAAAATGGTTTGTTTTATGCAAAATATTATTAGTACGTGATGTGAATAACTGTATTTTACCATGAAAAATCCCAGGAATCCCTGAGCTATGTTACACTCAACAGAATATCTTTAAAGTGTAGCGACGTAGGAAACTTGTCTGACAATTTGTGCATAGCAGATCAATGAATTAAAAAATGTAAATCTAGTATTGATGATCTAACAAGATAAATCTTCACCCAGACATTGGAGAATTCCTGGTCTTCTCTGAAATAGTGGCATGGACGGTCTACATCTGGGTGGCTCAATAGCCCATCTAAAAGAAAAAACTTTGCCAGAATTGACTGAAATGTCCTTAATTGGTGTCGGTGTTAACTCAGTGACAGGGCTGAGAGTTACGGAGGACTGCTGTGAAGGGTGCTCACTTGTGTCTTGGACAAATTTATTTTGCAGCCAAATGAATATAAACAGATTTTGTTTAGTTTAGTTTGGTTTAGAGATGCAGCATGGAAAAAAGGCTCTTCAATGCCACCCAATGATCACCCATATCCCATTTGTGCATCCCACACATTAGGGGTAATTTACAGAAGCCAATTACCTACAAATCTCTACGTCAGTGTAATGTTGGAGTCACAGTGAAAACGTACAAACTCCCAATGAATAACACCCGTGGTCAAGATCGAACCTGGGTCTATGGTGCTGCAAGACAGTAAATCTAACTCTACGCCACACTGCATTTAATGTCTTCCTGCAATGGGCAAACTAACTACTTCACTACCTTCTCAAGTACCTAACTCCTTACAACAGGCTTTCAGAGCTTTTAAAGTGGTGAAAGCCTTTCTTTTAAAATGGGTTAAACTCTAATCACATTATCAATTCATTGTTTGGGATTCTCCAATTGCTAGTGACATTAGGTATCTCTGATACATACAACGATCAGAAGGTCGGCATGCGTTCCTGTGAAGACTGGGATGTCCATGGGCACACGGACCGAGTAGGGTTTGTTCAGCCGGACACCAAAGTTGCGTTCTCCACTGAGAAGCAAGAGGATGAAGACCCCAATGTGCATCAAACCCACTCGGGCTACAAGAGAAAAGATTACAAAATGTTGAGATGTATCACTCTGTTCCACTTAGTTTCCACCAGTTAGAATGACACCACTCGCCATTAAAGTACCAGCGGCTGCAGGGTGTCCGCTTCACCCAGTGTTGTGCTGGCATCTCCACACTTCACGTCTGAGCATTGCCTGCAGAGCTTCAGAGCATTGAGGGTATGTAGTCAGGACCAATCCAGCCAAAGTCACGTGGCAGTAAGGGTGTTACCTCTCCCGAGGTCCCAACGTCTATGGTCATTGCCCTCTAATATTTAACTTCAAATATTGCAGATTTTCATCAAATCGTTTCTGTATACCCTATTTACTGGGGAAACCATGCCAGCCCACTGAAGAATTATCCAACAGTTTATATAAAATAACCATTCACGGGTAATCAATACAGTCCCAGCACATTTCTGAAAGAGCAGCAGAAATTGTGGAGACACAAGTTTTGATCAATCTTAATCAGTTTGAAGAAGGGTCCTAAGCCAAAATGTCACCTGTCCATTCCCTCCCCAGATGATTCTGATCCGATTCTAAACCGACCTGCTGAATTCCTCCAGCAGGAGATTCATATGCTCCAGTCTAATGGGGTTGTGGACGCAGAAGACGTTTGTCTAAGTATACAACAAGATCTAGGTCAATGAACAAAGGAATGGCAGATGGAATTTAACTCCGACTATGACAAAGTAATGCATTTTGATAAATTAAACCAATGCAGGACATACACAGTAAATTACAGGGTCATGTACAAATTACAGGATTTTTTTACCACAATTGTTATATTTATTTCAGGCAATTCCTTTTTTTCTCCCAAAAAGTTTTTTTTTAAAAATTGATACTATAGTTAATAATTTTGTCTGGGATTACAAAAGTCATAGAATAAGTAAAAAACACTTATGTAAGTCTAAGATAAATGGAGGGCTGGCACTTCCAAATTTTCTATATTACTTTTGGGCAGTCCAGATTAAGAATATGAATTTTTGGTGGGTAAATATAGATGTTGAACCAATGTGGTTAAAAATGGAAAAGGAAGACTGTTCACCTTTCAATATAGAGTCGATTATTTTCGCACCTAAGGAAGTACAAAAAAAGACTTATAGGGACAACCCTATAATTCATAATAATAGGCGTATTTGGAAACAGATAGTTAAGACCCTATATCTGGATAATCTTTCTTTTAGGTTACCAATTAGGAATAACCCACTGTTTAAACCCTCAATCTTAGATGCGGGGTTTAGACTGTGGGAGGATTTAGGAATTAAAAGGATAGGACACCTTTATAGAAATGGAAATTTTTTATTATTTGAAGAGTTACAAGATATTTTTGGATTACCTTCACAACACCATTTTAGGTATTTACAAATTAGAGATTTTATTAAATGTAACACACAAGACTATAAAAAAAAAGAACCAGGCTTATTAGATGAGCTGTTTAATTTACATCCAAATACGGATAAGCTTATAGCTTATATATACAATATTATTTTAGATAAAGAGAACCCAACAACTGAAACATATCGTCAAGCATGGGAAAATGAAATCGGATTACCTATAACAAAAGAAACTTGGGAAGAATGCTTACAAAGAATACATTGGTGTTCTTTGAATGCCAGACATACACTGATACAATTTAAAGTTATATATAGATTACACTACTCGAAAACCAAATTAAAAAGTATTTTTCCTAATCTCTCCTCTATTTGTGATAAATGTAAGAATTTTGAAGCAAATTTAATACATAGTTTGGTAACGTGTCCACGGTTGAATTATTATTGGATTGAAATTTTTAAAGTTATTTCGGAAGTTCTTAAGGTTGAACTCGACCCAGACCCAAAATTAATAATATTCGGAATCCCGGAGCCAAATTTGGTACTCACGGTTAATCAAAGAAATTTTTTTGATTACTGTTTAATAATAGGGAAAAAAATGATACTTAAATTTTGGAAGGGAACATTATCTCCAACAATTAAAATGTGGAAAGCAGAGATGTTGGAGACGTTGAATTTGGAAAGAATTAGATTTGTCCTTTTGGACAGGTATAATTCTTTTGAATCGATATGGTCTCCATATATACAGTATTTAGAAAAGTAGCTATTCTTGGAATCACGGCTCGACGGACACCCTATGGATCCGATGCGAATAACTTACTTATAATTGATATTATTGTGCATTTATTAGAGATATTTCTGAATGAAATAGTATTTCGTATAATGACTTTAGTTTTTGTTTATATATATGTAATATTTTTGTTTTTCAAATTTTCCCTTTTTATTTTCTTTTTATTTACGATTGAAGTATGTGGGAAGAATTTTTTATTTTTTTTTATTTACTCTTTTTTCTTTTCTCTTTTATATATCTTTTTCTTTATTTCCAAAAAATAGAAGATATTAAGTATTGATATGTTATTTGTAGTAATATTTAAAAAAAAAAAAAAAAAAAAAAATTACAGGGTCATGGGGAGTGTAACTGAACGACGAAACACTGAGGTACAAGCGTATAACTAGCTGGAGACACAGTGGGACAAAGCAGTAAAGAAGGCATACTGCATGCATGCCTTCATCAGCCAAAGTGCTGAGTATAAGATTTGGTTTAATGGTACTTGGAGTATTGTGTCCAGTTCTGGCCCCCATGCCGCACAAAGGACATGATTAAGATAGAGAGGATGCAGAGAAGATTCGCAGGAATGTTACCTGGATTGAATTAGTCACCCTTCAGTCTTCTGGTACATCACCTATGGCTAACAAAGATACCTGATCAGGCCCTGAGGATTTAACCCCCTTTATGCACTCAAGATTGCCAATACATCCTCATTCATCATGTTGATATATTCAGGACATCAGTGTTCTCTTCCCTAAATTCTCAACCTCCTACGATCTTTTCCATTGTAAATACATAGAAGTATTAATGTGAGACATCATCTGTGTCGTCACACAACAATAAAAAATACTGAACCTATTTAGGGGGACCTATTCTCTCCCAGGTTACCTTCTTTTATTTTATCTGTCAAAGCTATCTCATGTCCCCTTCTTGTGCTCCTGAGTTCCATATTACCTGTACTCATGCATTCTTTACACTCAAGGAATTCGCTTGATCCTAGCTGTCCACACCTGACATATGCTTTCTTTTTCCTGACCAGAGCCTCAATATCCATCGTCAACATGGGTTCCATACTCCTGTCAATCAGGCACATCACTCTAATAGGAACATGTTGGCCCTGAACTTTCACTATTTCATGCCTGAAGGCTTCCCACTTGCCAGATGTCCCTTTACCTGCAAATAGTTTGTCTTAATCAACCTTTGTAAGTTACTGCCTAATAACGCCAAAATCAACCTTGCTCTAATTTCGGACTTTACCTTATGACCCGTTCTACCTTTTTTCCATAACTTTTTATAAAGCTAATAGAATTGCAGTAACTAGTGCTCAAGGTGCCTCCCCACCGATACTGCAGCCTCTTTCCCAGCCCCATTTTCCAACAGGAAGTCAAATGTTAACCCATCTTCACATTGCTTGAGCAACCTTTTCTGAACAGATTTGACAAATTCCATATCCTTCGCACTGTAGCAGTCCCAGTCAATATTTGGGAAGGTGAAATCATCCTTTATTCCAACCTCATTATTCTTGCAGCTATCTCTGATTTCCCTAGATATCTATTTCCAACCAACTATTAGGAAGCCTGTAGTATAATTCCATCAAAATGATCACCCACTGGTTATTTCTGAGTTCCACCCCTGTAACCTCACCAGACACTGTAAGGAAAGTCAATGCCGACAAGAGTGGAGCTTACACTGGTCAGCTCGGGCATCATTCAAGTAGTACAGGATGGGGACCAAGACATCCAGGACATCACTGCTCTTCAGTGCAAAGAATAAAAATTTCTGGAAAAGAAGATCAGACAAGTCATGCAACATCATTTCCGAAACTACATTTCACTATTATTCACTAGAACCTGAAAGGTTGCTGACTTTGCAAATCCCAATCCCCAAACCATCAAAACAATTCAACATTAAGCACGTTAGAATCCACACCACAAACATTAAAATCTGTCATAGCAAGTATTAGGGATTCTTCATGGACAAGTCAATCCCCAAAACACAAATAGCAGAGTAGCCCTCCCCAGATTCTCCAGATACACTGGGTATCACAGTGACTCTCACTGGCTATTATTCTGCTAACCTACCTCTGGCAATTTAGTCCTAGGCTATCCCGCTTTGCTTGACTGATTGACCAATCTGTGCAAAGGTCAGTATATTAATAAACTTCTTACTTTGTTGAAGTCACAGAGTTTCCAGAAGAGGACCAGCAGCTCCTGGTGGAACTGAATCTTTTTGGTGGAGTTGGGCAGGTAAGTCTGCAGCAGCGGGTTGTTGAGCAGGCGAGCAAGGCCCTTCAGAATGAACTGAAAATCCTGTGCAGCAAAAATCACAAACAGTTATCACTTATGTTTTGTCCCAAATACTATTATTGCAGCAGTCAGAAAGCTTCCTGACAGATCTCAATCAATGGGCGGCACAAGTGTAAAGCTCCACCTTGGAGCAGTGCCACAGACCGGCTCAACTTCCCAGGCAACAATATAAAGCAGTCAGAAATAATAAAATTCTTAAACATCAAAGGGCAGACTATTTTTTCCAGAAGTAGAAAAATAGCTTTTGCATGCAATGCTCTTGAAGATTCCCCTGACACCCTGCCCCTCCCCCATCCATTCCTTCTGACCACCTCCCACTGAGCTGCGGGGCGATCTCTGAAATCGTGATCTTCATACAACTCCCAGCTCACGCATGTACAGGAGTGCCTCCAATCAACACCCAAACTCCGAAACATCACTCAACCTGCCAAAACTGGAGGCAGCTTCCGATGATATGGTCACCCTGACCCCAAGGAGCGTCTCACAATTCCCACTGCCGCAGACTGTACGACACCCCAGATTGAGCTCACCTGCCGAACGTCTAATTCAGAAAGTGTCTTCAAAGTACTGAATCACTGTCACATTTTACTGGACCTTTAAAAAGTGAAAATCCCCCACCCCTCTCAGTGGCTCGTACCAATGTCACATTGCCCAAACAAGCGATGAGAAGATGCCTCGCTCTCCTCACTGAAGTCCCCTCACACTGAGACCACCGCACTGCTCCATCCGCTGTGACAAGTTCACAACTGAAACTATAAGGAGCAATCTCCTCTCAAGTGCCTTGTGTACTTCCTCATATGAAACTTCAAGCTTCAGCTAAAATGAAACATCCTTTAACAGTATCAGCCTGATGAATCCATCTTTAACATTACCACTAATATATGAAATACCCTGTTGTGTCCATCCAGTGAGTCAGAGGATATCCTGTTCAATCTTCCCTTCCATCCCCTGTATTGTTATCTCTGGTACTCACCTGGGTGGTTTTCTTGGACATCTACAAGCTGCGCTCCTCTAGCCTCCCCACCACCTGTCCACTCATAGTTATCGCAATGATGAATTGCATTTATAGGGAACATTTCACTGCAGTGTTTCTAAAAAGCATTGTCATAGACACAGTGCCATATGGCACAGAAACAAGCCCTTCAACCCAACGCATTAATGCCGACAATCCTGTCTAAACAAGCTAATCCCATTTGCCTGGGCTTATCCCATCTCTCTCCAAACCTTTCCAGTCCATGTACCTGTCCAATAATCTATTAAATAGGTGTCAGGTGTCAGAGATTATGTGGAGAAGGTAGGAGAATGGAGTTAGGAGGGAGAGATAGATCAGCCACGATTGAAAGGCAGAGTAGACTTGATGGGCCAAATGGCCTAATTCTACTCCTATCACCTATGACCTTAAATATCAGAACTGTGCCATCTGTTGCAATTCCTCCGGCAGTTCATTCGATAAACCCATTACTCTGTGAAAACATTTTCCCTCGGGTCTTACTTAAGACTTTTCCCTCTCACTTTAAACTTATGAGCTCTAATTTTCGGCACAGCTACCCTCGGGAAAAGATTCTGGCTATTCACATTATTTAATCCCTTCATAATTTTATATATTTCAAAACAGTCACCTCTCAGCCCCTTATGCTCCAGGGAACATTCTGCCAGGTCAATGGAAACATTAAAATTGATCTTCTATTAACTAGTTTATCCTTCCCATCTTCAGTCAACAGTTCCATCAGGGTTCCAGTCTCTTGTCACACCTGCAGTGACAAATCTGCAGATCTTCACAAAAATGCTGTGAAATAAGGATTCTTACCTCTTCTCTGTGGATTCGGGAAAGGTAGTTGACAAACAGATTCTCAGGACCAGGAGGCTGGAAGGGACAAAAAGGCAACGTTTTGAACTGAGAACCTGCAGACTGGGACAGTTCTAGCAATTCACCGACCTTCCCTGATCACCTCATGGGTGAAGCCATAGCCGGCACAATGCTGAATAAAACTAGACCAGATGGCCACAGTAACTGGAGTCGAGGAGTACAACTGTTTTCAATGAGGCTGCTGTTGAGAAGGAGGCATGAAAGAAAGCCACCCTGCTCACTTGCAAGTCAAGACTAGTTCACTTTCCGGCTCTCAGTCCACAGCTCAAACAACAAGACAGCCGCTCAGACAGGGACATTTCGGTGTGTCGAGAGCTTCTGCTACAATCACTTTGTCAGATAGTGAGTTCCAGGCATCCACCATGTTCAGTGTAAAAACATTCTTCTGCAATGTCTCTCTAAAACTTTTCCATTTCTGCAAAGGGGCAGAAGGAAAGAAGGGAAGAGGAACAGCAGCACTGATTAAAGAGGGCATTACAGTCCGAGAGAAAGAATATCCAGAAATGACCAAAGGGAGAAGCTAGAAACAGAAAAGCAGGTTAAACCAGACTGTTTATAGGTTGGCAACGATTGGGGAAGATGCTGGGGAGAGCATTTGAAATAAAATTGCAGAAAAGTACAAGAGTTCCGGTAATAGGAGACTCCAACTATCTAAATAAGACTGGAGTAAAAAGCAATCTGCTGGAGGAACCAAGCAGGTTGAGTAGCATCTGGGAAGGGAAATGGACAGTAGAATTTTCAGGTTGGGACCCCTCATCTGGACTGGGATAGTAATATCATAAACAGAGGAGGGAGTTCATAAAATTATGAAATGGATAGATAGGGTAATCAGAGTTTTTTCCCAGGATAAAAATGTCAAAAACCAGACGGTATAACTTAAGGTGTTTAGGGGACGGTTTAAGGGAGATGTGTTGGCAAGATTTTGTTTACACAGGCAATGGTAAGTACCATGAATGCGCTGCCAGGAGGGGTAGTAGCAGCAGATACAAGAACATTGTTTAACACAGTTTTATAAGTCAAGTAAGTAAAGTAAGTTTATTGGCTAAGTAATCACATACAAGGAATTTGCCTTGGTGCTCCGCCCACAAGTAACAACATGACATACAGTGACAGTTACGAATGACTCAGAAAACACTAAACATTAATAATAATAAAACATTAATGATAAAACACCATTGAACAAGCATGTGAACCAACAAAATACCAGATCAAAGGGCACATGAACAGGCAGGAAATGGAGGGATATAGAACATGTGCAGGCAGATGGGGTTAGTTAGATTGGTATTATTGTCATCACAGACATCATGGGCCAAAGGGCCTATTCCTGTGCTGCACTGTTCTGTGTTCCAACCACCCACTCTCGACATTCAATTAGATTGTCATCATCCAAATCCTCCACAATCAACATCCTGGGTGTGATCTATAGCCTCAGTCAGATCAATCAAATAAATACAGTGGCTATAAAAGCAGTTCAGAGACCATGGACTCAGCAGCACACGTTTCACCTCCAGACACTTAAAACCCTTGTCTCTATCTACAAGGCATAAGTCAGGAGTGTGATGGAACACCCTCTATTTGCATGCATGAGTCCAACTGAAAATAACAAGAAAACTTAATACAATCCATCGAAAAAGCATCCCACTTGAATGGCACCTCACTGATCAAGCTAAACATTGATTCCCTCCAACTCTGTTCTAACACTGCTGTTGTGTACCAAGTCTAAATTGTGATGTAGTTAAGGGCCTGTCCCACCAGCATGCAATTCTATGCGATGAGCGCGACCTAACGCGGTCGCTTGAGCCCTCCGGCGTCGCGGAGCCGGTCCCACTTCGATCGCCGGAACCGTGCTGAATTGTGCGGAGTTCGTCCCGACATCGCGCGGGGCTCCGAAAAACTGACTATGTTCAAAAATTATGTGCGGCAACGGCTTGTCGGCTCGCAGTCGCCTCGACGTATTACACACCACCTCGACGTCGTGCCTCCGTAACCCTCTCTGTAGGTGCCTCCGTGACCCTCTATGTGTGTGGCTCCGTGGCCCTCTGTGTGTGTGCCTCTGTCCTGGCGAACTTACCTTTAAGACTTCGCTGCAAGTTCGCCTCACTTTGCGCCGTGTTGCGCCACGCCCCGACCTCCGCGCGGCCCTCGCTGCCGGTTTGGTCGCGCTTGCGGCATGCAGGCGCATGCTGGAGGGAACGGCCCTGTACAGGGGATCACCCGACCTCCGCGAGGCCCCTGCTTCTAGTTTAATCGCGCTCATCGCATGGAGTCGGATGCTGGTAGGACAGGCCCTTTACTCACCAAGGTTAATCCAACAGCAACTCCCAAATCTGTAACCTCCACACCACGGTGGACAAGGCAGCAGGCACTTGGGGAAACTGCCAATTTCTTTTACAAGCTATGCACCATCCTGACTCAGAATTATTATATCACTAGATCCCTTTCACCAGGATTGCTGCAGTGGTTCGAGGGGGGTAGCTCACCACCGCCTGCTCATTGGCAAAACTGGCCCTACCAGCAATGCTGCAAAATGAACAATTAAACTGCCGTTCTCCACAACATCCTCATACATCCACATTTCTGACATGGGGGTTGAAGGGGAGCAGGGTAGAGAGTAATAGACTGCATAGTTCCTTGAGCCCACTCCTCCATCACCGTGCATCTGTGATCAGTGATCTGGTCAGATCTTGGCCTCAACTCTATTTTGGAATAACTGTTTCTCCAAACATGAGGTGCTTGCTGGAAACAGTGAATGGGGTTAATCATTGCGTGAGATGAGAGCTCACCTCAGTGTCATCCATGGCTGTGCTTGTTGTGGTCCCATCAACTGAAGGGCTCTGGCTGGTGGAGGCATCATACTCCAGGGTAGCAATGAGAACCTGGGCGGCCACCTCAACCAGGGGCTCTCGATAGTCAGAGAAGAGTAGGTGGTTGTATGGGAACCCATACCCTACAGGATCGTAGGCACAGACAATGTTCAACAGGGACGTAAACAGCGGTAGTGCATGCCTGAAACAGAGGAGCCCACCGCAAGCAGAGTTAGACACGGCGACTCATTGCGTGGAGTGTGCATCACCCAACAAAACCCCACCACATTGAGAAAGATGCAGAACCCACAAAACACAAAGTCTGTGTGGGAAAGGGTCAAACAGCGATCATACTGTCCAGGTAAGTAGGTGATCAAACAGTGACAACATAGAGTACAGCACCTAAATGGGAACAGATTTTTCAGTTCAAACTGCATAAAGGTCACCCAGGTCAATGATCGGACTGTGACTTCACAGTTCAGAGAGAGAAATGGTTAAGTGGTGGATATTTGGGGCTAAGCATCAACTGATAGCTCAAGTGAAATAAAAACAAAACATGCTAGAAATACCCAGACGGTCAGGTGGATGGATTGTTACAACACAGCTAATGTTTCAGGTTGGTAGCTTTTCATTCGTTGAAGACAAGAGAAAGGATCAATCACACCTACTAATCTGGGAAAGTAATCACTCCATCCATTTCAGGATCAGCATGAAATGAGGAATGGAGATGAGAAGTGGAGCAACAGGAGCTGAGGCGGGGAGTGATACCAAGTGGCACCTTGTCCAGGAACATCGCACCATTTGATGGGCCTCACCTGTTCTCTGTGGAGCAGAAGAACTGGACCCAGGGATTGAGAACGTTCCCCTCAGATGTGGGTGGAAGGTACACGGCCTCAGAGAAACACGTCAACAACAGTTTCAGCAGCTCTGTCCTGAGGGAACAAGAAAAAGCTTTGATGAAGAAGGGAGTTACACACAGTGATTTAAAACAAAAGTAAATACCACCCTGTTGTGCCGAACGTAATGCCTATCGAACTGATCTCATTACCCTGCACATGATCCATATCCCTCTATTCCCTGCACTACCATGTGCCCATATACAGTAAAAGCCTCTTAAATGCCACTATCTTATCTGTTTCCTTCACCACCCCTGATTATGCGTTCCAGGCCTTACCACTCTGTGTAAAAAAACTTGGCCCACACATCTCCATTAAACATTCCCCCTCTCAACTTATTGTTATGTCCTTTAGTGTTGGACATTTCCAATCTGGGAAAAATGTCCGGCACCATTATAATGCTGCCCCCCTGACGACAAAAAGCCGCTTCCCTCAATTACAACCCCATCCCTTTATCTTGTAATAGTGAGGAGCTCAGAGTGTTGCACTCGTCTCTACCTTAAAACTCACCTCAGACGCAGCTTAATGATCCATTTACACCATTAATTCACCCATATATGGTCTATATCCTATGGGTATTTGACTCCCTTCTCAAAAAGTATCACCTACCACTTATCAGGATTAAATTCCATCTGCCACTGCTTTGCCCAAATTACGAGATGACCAATATTATTCTGCAGTCTAAGACGACCCTCTGTTTTATAAAGAACACCACCAACATTCGTGTTATCTGAAAAACCTACAATCATTCTTCTTATATTCACACCTAAACTGTTAATATAGATTAAAAAAACAGCTGAGGTTCCCAGCACCAAATCCTGCAGTACTGGTCACAGGCTTCCAATCTCAAAAAACTCCACTTCCCCAACCCTCCACCATCACCTGCTCTCAGCTTTGTATTATCAGAACGATGTTGAATCCAATTTGACAAATTGTTTGGATCCCACTTCCCTCACTGACAGATCCAGCATCTCTCCTTTCTCCCAGGGCCACTGCAGCCTCCGTCCTCCCTCCGTCGACCACTGCAGCCTTTCTCCTCCCTCCCTCAAACACTGCAGCCTCCGCCGGCCACTCCAGCCTCCGTCTTCTCTCCCTCTGCCAACTCCAGCAATGTCCTAGGAGGTTCCAGCGAGGAGGAAGGGCTAAATTCAAACCAAAGCTGCAACCTTTGTAGCACTGAGCCATGTTGCAGCTATGTCCTCACCTGTTCAGGTCATGGATGTGGCTGTGAGGAGGTGAATGAGCAAAGCCCACCCCTGCCTCCCAGATGTACTCGCAGCTGTCAATAGAGTGAAGGTCCTCAGCAATCTCCTGTAGGGGTGTGAATAGGATCATAGAGTCAATGAGACGTTCCACTACAATCACTCTCCACACGTCAGGCTGCCTCCTTCAACCACCACCATGCCACAGTTCCGAGCCTCCTCCACCCACATATTCACAACCCAGCCTCTCTGGCACACCGTCCTCCCATCTCTCCTTCATCCCCTTACCCACGCATCATCCTGTCACGTTCCCACACCATCATCCTCCATCCCACCCTTCCAATCTCAACCACTGAACTGTGTTCTTCAGGTTTCGTGCGCTGGGAATGGGGGACATTCCACATCAAGCAACGAGTGCCAGCATGCTTATTATTATTATTATTCCCATCATGGATTTAGCTGCAGAGTAAAATTCCACTACAGCTTATTAATCACCCTTAGATTAAGAACAGGTTTAATTGCAGAAAAACAGAGGTGGTGGTGAAATAATGTTTCTCGGACTGGAGGCCCGTGACTAGTGGTGAGCCTCAGGAATTGGTGCTGGGCCCATTGCAGTTTATCATCCATATCAACAATTTGGATGAGAGTGTACAAATCATAATTAATAAGTTCGCAGATGACTTAATTAGGACAAGGCAGATTACAGTCATTAAGCAGGTGCTAGGGAGGATAGACTGGAAGCAGTTGTTATTGGGCAAGTCCACAGATGACATGTGGGAGTTGTTTAAAGCCCAGCTGATCACAGTGCAGGTTAGTATGTTCAAGTAAGGAGGAGAGATAAGGTTGGCAAGGCAAGGGAACCGTGGCTGACGAAGGAGGTTGTGAACGCGGTCAGGAAGAAAACGGAAGCGAATGTCATCAACCTAAAATCTGCCCACATGCAAAGCATGATTCACAGTTGAACATTGAAGAGATTGCAGGACTTCTTCGATGCTGCGTTCCGTGGCACACGCCAAAGGCATCAATTCAGTTTGTCAACCTCATACTGATCGCTGGAAGTGTTCTCCATTCCCATTCTTAAATCCATGTATGGTTAAAAGCTGTGAGAATTCTGCTTCCCCACATCTCTGATAGGTTGTTTAATATCCTATCCTTGCAATCTTCAATGCTGCAGCTAAATATCCTTTGCAACTTCTCCTATGAAATTCCCTCTCTGTTGCCACTTACAACTTGTACACCGCCTCTTACTGATTCACCACTGAAATGTCTCTGCAGCCTTGACATCCTCCATAAAAGTTGCTGTACCAACAGGTCATCAACCAGTAATATTGATGCTGCTGCTTATCTCTCCAGAAATGCTGCCTGATTTTCTGAGCATGGCCAATATTCTATTTATTTTTTTAATTATTTAAATGATTTAGTGTAATAACTGGAATCCAGCCAATGTTTTGTGCAGGCTGATCACTGCTTCTGTTTGAGCATCCTGCCCTTAATTATAATTAACATCCTAAATACCTTTTCACTCAACAAGAAGCTTTTACTTTGCTTCAGTCGCACTTTTTTTTTTACATCATATGTATATTGGGGAGATCCAACATCCTTTATTCCTAGACTTTGAAGGAAAACCCGACCAAAAGAAAAGAAACTTGCAACTTAAGATACCTGTGAACTAATGGTGAAGTACAAAGTAAATCTGCCAAATGTATTTTGAATAAAGGTCACTGATATCCAAACTGAACCCTGAGGGATAACACCATTTGCCCATTAACTGCTGGATGTTACTTCCTAGCCTTTAAACTTTCTGTCTATGGGACAGCATGCCTTTTAATACTAAAAAACTTAATTGCATCAAAAACCATCTAACTGAATACTTCATTCAATGCCTTTTGGAAACAAAAGTCAGTTGGCTAAGTCAGAATAGAGCCCTCTGTCACATAGGCATTAAGTTAGCAAGTTTCAATCGGAGCCTAAACTTCACCTCAGAATCTTCGAGCTGGAGAAGGAAGAACTAAGCAGAGTTTGTGCTCCTGATTGCAACTGATAAAATGGCAGGAAGGTGGAAACTTGTGTTATTACTGATAAATGTGCTCCATTTTTAGGGAATTACATCCTATCAGGATGCTGATTGCGATCTCGGCTTCCAAGTTAATTACATTGCCTTTTAGAGCATAACCAGCTTTTGCTCACCTCTTTCATACAGCGTGGAAACAGGCCCAGTGGCCCAACTTTCCCATGCCGACCAACACTAGTCCTACCTGTCCACATTTAGACCATAACCCTCAGTTGAAAGAATAAAGAATAGAATACATTATTTTGTACTTCACCATTAGTTTATTTTAAGTTGCAAGTTTAGTCAGGTTTTTCCTTCAAAGCCTAGGAATAAAATAGCATGCACTTCACCAATGCGAGTCTTAGCCAAGTGCATTGTACTCTAACTGCTTGCGGATGGTCTTGAACAGGGTCTGAGCTTGTATATTTTTGGTGGGAATTACAGGGCGACGTACATCAGCCAGCAGAGCTCAGTGTCCTCAGGATACGATACTGACGGATGGGTAGCAGCAATAAGTGGCACTGTAATCCCTTATGCCTCAGAGCACAATATCAGCTGGCAATTGAACTAGATAAATCATCATTCATTTAGTTCAGCATCACTGAATATCCTACTATCCAAGAAAGGGAGGGGAAAACAATGAACCACAGTTCAATTAGCCTAACTTCAGCAGTAGGGAAAATCCTGGAATCTATCATGAAGTTAGAGGCACTTAGAAAATATAAATATGATTTGCATAGTCAACATGATGTGCAAAAGCAAAATCATCCCTGACAAATCTGTAGTTGTTTGAAGTTATAATTAACAGGTTAGCTTTGTTATGATGTATTTGGACTGTCAAAAAACCTTCAATAAGATGCCATGCAAGAGCATTTAAAATAACATTACCCTTCCTTATCTCTGTCTCCCTCTCCCCTGACTCTCAGTCTGAAGAAGGGTCTCGACCCGAAACGTCACCCATTCCTTCTATCCAGAGATGATGCCTGTCCAGCTGAGTTACTCCAGCATTTTATGTCTATCTTTACTCCACATTTTGTTCCTTAATAACCAAACTACATAAATACTTCACCTGTCAAAGATTTTCATACCTTCAAAAAAAAAATTGATCAAAATTTACTTGGGGTGGAAAATAACATCTAGAATACCCACGGCGAAAATAGTGAGTGCAACTGATTATTGTTCATCATTTCTGTTCAAATGGCAGGTCAAATAAAACATCGCCTTATTCTTTTGAAACAGATCTTTAAGAACTGCAGACGCTGGAATCTTGAGCTAGAAACAGAGTGCTAGAGGATCTCAGCAGGTTCAGCAACATCTGTGGAGGGAATGGACAGACAACCCTTCTTCAGACTGATCATAGGGGACTCGACCTAAAACATCGCCAGACTAACCCGCTAAATGTATCCAGCTTAATGCTTTTTTTTCCACTGGGAGAATAAGATTATTGATTCCCAGTTCTGAAGGTATTTAGAATCAAATGGTCTGAAGTTACCCAAAGAATCCTGGTGGATTTTCACAACAATCCTATCTTGCATCACCAGATTTATTTTAACAACTTGTCACAATCACCATTAGCTTTAATCAAACAGTAGGAGGCAGCAAAACCCAACACCAGTAAAAACAAAGAAATATAGATGCTGGTTTAATACGCAAAAGGACACAAGGTGCTGGAGTAACTCAGCAGATCAGAAAGCCTCTCTGGAGAACATTGATAGGTAAAGTTTCTGGTCGAGACCCTTCTTCAGACTGATTGAAGGGTGGGGGGGGGGGGGGGGGGGAGTGGGAGGGCAAAAGAAAGCTGGAAAGGGGGAGAGGCAGGACAAAGCATGGCAGGTAACAGGTGGACGCAGGCAAAAAAGGCTTTTTAAATAGGTAGATGATTGCAACAAAGGCCAGAGATAAAAACAAAAATGTGGGAGAGGATTGAAGACTTGGGGATTGTGAAGCCTGACGGAGGAAATTTGCAGGAGGAAAGCAAGGCTGCAGGGGGAAAAATAGATGGGAGTCCAGGTTGTGTGCTGGGAGTTAAGCGGGTTGAGGCGAGGGTATAGTTTGCAGGAGGGTAGGGGTTATTTAGAGGTTGAAGAATTCAATGTTCGTACCATTGGATTGTTAGCTAATATGGGGTTCTGTTCCTCCAGTGTATGTGTGGTCTCACTCTGGCAATAGAGGCCCAAAACAGAAAAGGTCAGTATGGGAATGGCAAGGGAGTTAAAATAGTTAGCCGCCAGGAGATCGATTAGGCCTTGGCAGATTAAGTTCGAGTATTCAGGGAAACAGTCGTCAAGTCTGCGCTCAGTCTCGTTAACGTACAAGAGGCCACATCAGGAACACCTGATGTAGTGGCCGAAGTTAGAGGAGATACAGGTGAACTATCACCATACTGAGTGGTCAGCTGTCAAGGTATTTTGAAGAGAGAAAAGCCTCAACTGACCAGAGGACTCGTACATTTTTGACCCGCTTGAAGATTCAGCTCCAATTTGCAGCCAGAATTACGTTAGCAGTCACAAAATGCATGAATATACAGCCTTCCAATATCTGGAACCTCAAAGCACATAATAGTTTTAAAGTGTAGTCTATGATGAAAAGAAATAAGGTTTGCAGACCAGTCTGGTGAATTAAGATTACATAAACTGGAAAAGGGCTTAAGAAGAGTTACTCAAGGTTTTTGTGTCTATCTTCAGTTTAAACCAGCATCTGCAGTTCCTTCCTACATAAAATGGAAGGTCTGCTGGGTTAAGGGAATCTTATCAGCGGGTTGAATTATTTGTCTTGCAATGTCAATGACAATGTACGAGTGCAATTTTATGATTAGAGTGTGTTTCAGTGAAATATCCATCAGGTACAACAACTCCACACTAAACAATACTTTGATTGAAATTGCTGCACTTTGCAACAACTTGCATCACCAAACCTAGAAACCTGCACGTTTTGGGGACGTGGGAGGAAACTGTGCAAATTCCACACAAACACTACCCGAGGTCAGGCTCAGGATCAGGATCAAAGCCAGTCGCTGGCACTGAGGAAGCTGCGCCATTGTGCTGTATTATAATTTAAAAACACTATAAATATGAAATTAATGTTTTTTTTAAAATTGCCAAATGGGGAAAAGGCCAGCAATAAAATGGTTTGAGAAAGAACATGAAATGAAGTGAAATGAAATACCTTTAATTGTCGTTGTAAGCATTGCATACAACAACATTGTTATTGCCACTCCATTGGTGCATAATATACAAACATAAAAACATAGGACACAATTTAAAAACAATGTTAAAAACTAGGTATCAAGATAAGTAATCAGTACTGCACATGGTCAGAATACCGTTTATTGTCATTTGAGCCCAAGTTGAAACAAAATTAAGTTTCTGCAGTCATACAAACATGAAAAAACCAAGACACACAATGAACACAATTTACATAAACATCCATCACAGTGAATCTCCAAACCCCTCCTCACTGTGATGGAAGGCAAAGTCTTGTGACTCCCCTGTTGTTTATTCTTCTCCCCGGCGGGCGATGGCAAGTCCCGCGGCCATTAAAGCCGCGTCGGGCGATGTAAGGCCCCGCTCCGGGACGTTTTGACCCCGCGATCTGGGCGGGCGAAGTTGCTGTTGCGGGAGCTCCGAAAAGCTGTCTCCCACCAGGGACATGCGAGCTCCCGATGTTACCGTCCACCGGGCCTGCAGCTGGAGCCTCCGAAGCTCCGAAGTCGGGTCGCAGCCACACGCCACCACAGCGATGGTAAGTCTGCAGGCACCGCGACTGGAGCCCCCAGGTCATTCCGGTCGGAGGCCGCTCCATAGTGCTAGGCCCCAACGACAACGGAGACCCGACAGGGAAAGATCGGGGTCCCCGTACATGGAAAGATCGGGGTCCCCGTACAGGGAAGAGATTTAAAAGTTTCCCCCCACATTTACACAGGTAAAATATATAAACTACGACCAAAACATACACTTAACAAGACAACAAGAAAAAAAACAAGTACTGCACATGGTGATAGTAAAGTGAAAGGTGGGTAGCAGCATGGAAGAGTGCAGCATGAATAATACTTAGTGTTTTTTCATATTGAGTGTTGTAGATTGATGTTGCATGTTAACCAATCACACACCAGCCAGCATCTCTAACTCCACCCCACTGTAATACTTATACTAACACTTGTTTTCCAGCACGGACAGTTGGAGCAGCCTGGATGTACTGAGAACTAATCATCCTCCATGCTGTTAAGTTTCAGTGCTGATTAAAGATGTATTTGAATCACGTACTGAGTCTGGAGATCATTTACATAGTGAAGTGGGATTCAAACCCACGCCTCCAATTGGAGGCGAGAATGGTGCGGTGAAGGCTTGTTGTGACCGAAAGGGGAAACATGCGGTGGGTGAGGCCCCGTGGTTAGTGGAGGCCGCGGGATGTGGAGGGGTGCAAGGCATGCGGGGCCGGGTGGTAGACATTTCAAAAAGCGGCTGGAACTGGAGATGTGGAGCATAGGGACCAGCAGGCGGTGGTCGAGGCTCCCACACAGCAAGCAGGTGTTGTCGACTTCTCCGGTATACCGCTCCCTCAGTCTACCAGGTAAGACCGTGGCTCGTCAGTCGGGTTGACAACAGTGCCCAGACAGGAATGTCCAGTTGAAGTTCTTGGGCGGACGACCTGACCCGGAAGTAGAGGCTTGAGTGGTCTGCTGGAACTGTCGTATGACCGTTTCTGGATGTCGTGCTTCTCTTGTGGACGTTTCTGGATAGTGGCAGGCTTCAGCACCTGAGGGACCAGTTGCTGTTGTGCGATGGGTACCGGAGGCCTCGTCAATTTCGACATCAGAAGATTGCTTTGGGAAATAAACTATCTCCGAGTCTGGAGGTGCGTGTTTTGGCTGACCTGTAACACCTGCCAAAGGGCAACAGTTCAAAAAGGTGGTGACCGGGGGTGTGTGGAGTCTTTGATAATTTTAGTGGCTCTGCTGAGGTAGCGCGAGGTGGCAATATCCTCCAGAGAGGGCAGTCAGTGATGCTCTCTGCTGTTTTTACCACTCTCTGGAGTGCTTTCTTATCTGCAGCAGAGCAGCCTGCACATCACACTGACGTGCAATATGTCAGTAGACTCTCAACGGTCGCCCGGTAGAAGGCCACCAGCAGCTTCTTCTGGGTGTTGTGCCTCCTGAGCACTCTCAGGAAGTGGAGTCTCTGTTGTGCTCTCTTGACGGTTGCAGTGGTGTTGGCCGACCATGAGAGGTCCTCGGTTATGAGAGCACCTAGGAATTTGAAAGTCTGCAGCCTTTCCACACACGCCCCATTTATGCAGAACGGGGCCGGGTCTACGTTCCGTTTCCTCCTAAGTCCAGTATTAGCTCCTTTGTCTTTTTGGTGTTCAGTGTCAGGTTATTTGCTGAACACCACTCTGACAGTCGTTGTATCTCGTCCCTGTATGCTGACTCGTCCCCCCCTTGAGAAAGAACATGGCTAAAGAAAAATTATTTGTACGTGCCCAATGCCACCCACTCGGTCTTCAGGAAAGACAGACTTTTAACTGACATGGCAATCTGACATGACATGCCTAAGATATCAGGTGATATCTTCGCCAATGCCAATGTTGGGGGGCACATTGCTTCTCACCCCATTCCTTAGCTTTAATAATGATGAAGTCCAGGAGATGGTCACAGATGCCCCACCAACGGCAATAATGGAGTGGTCATGCTCTGGCTATCACAAGATTGCCTGGAGGGAGTATTGCTTTGTGACCAACGGTCTTTTATTCCTCGTGCGTTTTGCTGGCGCAGTGCTGGAAGAATTCGGGGCTGACACTGGGTGCCTAAATTGCAGAATATCATATCCTTCTACACAAACTTTCCTCAACTTCACAAACATAAAAATGACTCTGACCAGAAAGTAGTTGGAAGTTTCGAGTGACATACCGGTCCAGGCTTCCTGTGACTCTGGACAGTGAAGTCAGGACAGAACAGCAGGTCAGCGATAGCGAGCAACAACGACTCAGCAAGAGGTCGAGCATTCTCGTCATTTCCTTCACAGGCCTGAAAATGCA
This sequence comes from Raja brachyura, assembly GCA_963514005.1. Next base: position 31,737,219 of record OY740803.1, read on the forward strand.
AAGAGAAAAACAGCCATTAGCAGAGAGCACCAAAACCTTTTCCCATTGCCATCTAGAACAAATAACATGGAACGCAGAGAGGTACCGCACTGGTACAGGCCCTTTGGCCCACAATGTCTGTGCCGATCATGACGCCAAGATAATCATGCTCTCATTTCACTCCTACCACGGGAGGAAGGTATAGGAGTCTGAAAACCTTGACCGCCAGTTTAGCTTCCTCCCAACAACCACTGAACACGACATAACACTAACCAATGAACTGTGTCTTGTTTCACTAAGGACTATGGGCTTGTTTGGCACATTTTGGGGGTTATTAGTTCATTGATTTTTCATTTATTATATTTTATATGTGTGTATTGTTACAAGCATGTTATGCTGCTGCATACAAAAACGTCATTGCCAGTACATATAACAATGAAACACTCTCGACTCTCGATAGTTATGGATAAAGACAGGGTGGCTCTCATATTAAAATTCTAAATTGGGGCAAGGCCTCCTTTGATTGTACTTGCTGAAGTTGATTGCAGGTTGGTTGCAGGAAAAGGAACTTCTGGAAAGTGGGATACTCTTTTGTGCAGTGACTGAAGTTCAGGGCAAGGCAGGTGAGCGTAAGGAAGCATGGTCAAGAATAAGGAGGAGGCATGGGACAGGTATGGGCAGCTGGAATCGTGCATCCGTGGAGGAGTTTCGGGAACCGAGGAGCAGGTTAAAGAAGAAAATCAGGAGGGCAAAAAGGGGGCAGGAAATAGTACTGCCCAGATAGTACTGGCAAATAATACTAAGGATGACACAAAGAGAGCTTATAAGCACATTAAGGAAAAATAGGTAACCAGAGAGGAATAGGACTCCTGAGGAATCAAAGCAGTCATCTCCTGTGGAGCCACAGGAGATGGGTAAGGCCCTCAATTAGTGTTTATCTGCTGTTTTTTATCATGTCGAAAGACACGAGTACCGAGGAAACCTGGGAAGTGTTTTAAAGGCAGTCAGTATTGCAGTCGAGGAGGTTCTGAACATCCTAATGCACATCAAGATAGCTAAATCTCCCGGGCCTGATCAGATATATCCAAGGAAACTGTCGGAAGCTAGAGAAGAAACTGCAGGTGCTCTGGCTGAGCTGTACGAGTCATCATTAAATGCACACGAGCTGCTGGAAGATTGGAGGGTGGCAAATGTTGTGCATCTATTTAAGAAGGAAAAGTATGGGAACTATAAGGCCAGGGAGTTTAACATCTTTGATAACGTGTCACACATGAGGCTGCTAAAGACGATGCGAGCCCATGGCATTAGAGGGCAGATGCTAGCATGGATATAAGATTGGCTGAATGGCAGAAGGCAAAATGTGGGAATAAAGGGGGCTTTTTCTGGTTGGCTGCCAGTGATTAGTGGTGTTCCACAGTGGTCCGTTCTGGAGCCCCTGCTCTTCACGTTGTATATTAATGATTTAGATGAGGGGATTGAAGGCTTTGTGGTCAAGTTGGCAGATGATACGAAGATAAGTGGAGGGGCAGATAGTGTAGAGAAAGCAGGGACTCTGCAGAAGGACTTGGACAGGTTGGGAGAGTGGGCTGGGAAGTGGCGGATGGAATACAGTGCAGCAAAGTGTGCAGTCATGCATTTTGTTAGTAGGAATAAGGGCGTAAACTGTTTCTAAAAGGGGAGAGGATTCAGAAATCAGAGATGCAAAGGGACTTGGGTGTGCTGGTGCAGGATTCTCAAAAGGTTAATTTGCACGTTGAATCGCTAGTAAGGAAGGCAAATGTAATGGTAACATTTATTTCGAGATGACCAGAGTATAAAAACAGGGATGTAATGCTGGTCCAGAGTTACAAGAATGATCCGGGGATGATTGGGTAAACATATGATGAGAGTTTGACGGCACTGGGCCTGTACTCACTGGAGTTTAGAAAGATGAGGGGAGACCTCAGAAAATTACCGAATAGTGAAAGGCCTGGATAAAGTGCATGAAGAAAAGATGTTTCCACTCGTGGGAGTCTAGAACCAGAGGGCAAAGCCTCAGAATAAAAGGACGCATCTTTAGAAAGGAAAAGGAAGGCCGAATGGCCTACTTCCGCTCATGACTTATGAACATCTGTGGTGGGAAAGTTACTGGAGAATATTCTGAGGGACAAGATAAATATACATGCAGTTAGTTGTGAATCTGCGGAATTCTCTGCCACAGAAGGCTGTGGAGGCCAATTCACTGGATGTATTCAAGAGAGAGTTAGATATAGCTCATGGGGCCAACGGAATCAAGGGATTTGGGGAGAAAGCAGGTACCGGTTCTGGATGATCAGCCATGATCATATTGAATGGCCGTGCTAGCTTGAAGGCCTGAATGGTCAACTCCTGCACTTATTTTCTATGTTGCTAGATAGATGAGGGCTGTTTAGGGATAGTCAACAGTTATGTACATGAGAAATTCTGTCTGATTAATTTGATTGAATTATTTCAAGATGTAACAAAAAGGGTTGATGAGGGTAGAACTGCTAACTTTGTCCATATGGATTTCAGCAAGGTATTTAACAAGGTTCCGCATGGTAGGCTGCTCTGGAAGATTAGATCGCATGGCATCTCAGGAAAGCTAGCCAACTGGGTCGAAATTTGGCTTCATGGAAGGATGTTTGCTAATTGAGGCCTGTGATCCTTTAGGATCGGTGCTGGGCATATTACTGTTTGTGGTTTATAGCAATGATTTGGATGAGAAGTACAAGGCGTGATTAGCAAATTTGCAGATTACACTAAAGTGGGTGGTATTGTAGAAAGTAAAGATGGTTATCAAAGGCTACAGCAGGATCTTGATCAGTTGGGCAAGTAGTTAGAGACATCGTTAATCGATAACTGAGGTGTTGCATATTGGGAAGTTTAACGAAGGCTCAAACATCACAGTAAATGGCAGACTTCTGTGAGCGTTGTAGAGTGGAAGCATCTACGAGCGCAAGAGCAGTACATGGTTCCTTGAAAGTGGCAACACAGGTTGAATAGAATTTACCCTGGAGTAAAGGAGGCCGAGGCATGACATTATAGAAGGTAGAAGCACATACAACCAGGAGAAGCAAAGATAGGGCAGGTAATACAAATATTTTCCCTATGATAAGGGGACTACAAACAAGTGGACATAGATGGCATGTGAGAGGAAAGAGCTTTAAAAGGGATTGAGGAAAGGTGTTTTCAGAACACTTTCAGAAAACTGGTGGAATCAGATGCAATCACTAAGACAGGCATGTAAATAGGCAAGGACAGGAGTACAGTCCTGGTACAGGCAAATTGGATTAGTGTAGATGAGCAAAAAGATCAGCATGGGCCCGTTTCTCATGTGTACAACTCCATGACTTTGAAGTCCTGTTTCTTAAAATTGTGCCTAAATGGAGGCAAAACAATTTGAACATTTTTAATTTGGTTTTTTTTTGTAATGAGGCAGAATTATTGGGAAATGTCTCTACACATTTCTGACATAAGCTTGACTACAAAGACTGAAGCAGTGGTGCCTTGTAACGTCCGAGAATCTGGGTTCAATCCTGACCTGTGTGGAGATGTTTGATTTCCCTCTGAACCGGTAGCGTGAGGAGGGAAGGAAAGCAAGAAAACTCCACATTGGTGCTCTGGTTTCCTCCGACATCCACACAATATTCCATTTAATAGGCTATTATGAATTGTCCCTCACATGTAGCTAAGTGGTAAGTTATGTTGGGTGTTGGTGAGAATAAATATGAGGTTGATGTAGCATTGGTGTAAGTGGGTGATTGCCGGCAAGCAAAAACTCTGGGCCGAATGGCCTGTATCTCCGGTGTATCTCTATAATTCTAGATCAAAAATCAAACATTTTCTTAATTTTAAGATTGCTTTATGTAATCTCAATTTGAACAGCAGCTGCCCATGAATAATATCTGCACCTCAGCTGGATCTGTTTGTTTGAAACAGCAACTATATCACCAGGGAAAATGACAACATAGTTTATCTTCAATTAGACATCAAATTCAGTGGCTGTTTCCCATCCCATGGTCACTGAACTCAATCGACATAACAAAGGCTCGGCTAACTGAGCAAGGCAAAAGCCAAGTTCATGCTGACCATCGAGTACCCATTCATTTATCCCAATTTATTCTCCTCACATTCCCTTCAACTCACTCCAAAATCTACCATTCACCTACATTGTAGACAGCTTACAATGGCCAACTAACATACCAACTCGCACGTCTTGGAGATGTATGATGACCCAGAGTACCCAGAAGGAACCCATGTGGTCAAGGAAGAGACAGCACAACAGGTTACTGGAACCATGAAGCAGCAGCTCCACCTCTGTGCCACTTGTGCCCCCTTGACCATCTTACAGACATGTCCACAAATCAGACTTTTGGTTTCATCAGTCACCTCGAAATTCACAAACATTGAGTGGAGCAAGTCATTCTCAATACAGACCGTAGATCTACGCTGCACCTTTTCCAGAGCCTCAATATGCTTAAAATATGGCCAAAAAAAAGAACAATACTCCAGTGTGGTCAAAGCAACATTCTATGTAACTTAAGAATTTTATTCTGCGGGAAACAAACACAGGTGCTTTGCTATTTTTTCCAAAATTATTTATTAAAGTGAGAGAACCTGAGCCATCCCCAGCTGCAGTGTCTGGGTTAAGCGTGTCAGTCCTTTGGAGGCGATAAGCCAGGTATTCTTGTTCAGTCCTTTGGAGGCAATGAATTCCTTCTGCCATTTCATTGAGCACTTGACTGCTCCTAACATGTAGGCACGGGGTCCTATACCATCACAAATGCTCTGCATTAACTATAAATGGTTCAAAAACTGCCCTCCTAATTTTCTCCACAGCAGATGGACACTAGCTGGAGATATTTAGACCAGATGCTTTCTCCAAGATAGGAGACAAATGAAATTCTAGTGGTCCTCTTAATATCTGCCAAAGCAAGTGTCATTTCCAGAGACCCCAACAACCTTCCTCCTGTGGTTGGTGTGTTAATTTGAACACCCAGGAAAGAAAGAGGCTGTTGAAAGAGGTGTCCATCACAGATATTGATCTCCTCACCATGGAAGGGTTTGACAGGAGACACTCCCTCAGTTAGGTAGCTGATATCAAAGATCCACAGCACCCTGTCCACGTTCGCACCTCATTGTTACCATTAGGAATCAGGTACAGGAACCTGAGAACGGTGACCTCCAAGTTCATAAACAGCTTCTTCCCATGAACCAGCAGCCTCTTGAACCACACTACCCGGTCCCGACCACAAACCTGCTCAGCAATCAGCCAATAACGACTGTGTATATCGGTTTTGCACCATCACAGTCTGGTTAGCTAGTATTACTGATAAATTTACTGTAATACTGAATATTATATATGTACTTGCTGTGTTATTGTACTTGGAAAACTGCAGCAAATAAGAATTGTATTATTCTCTTCCTTGTGTATATGACAATCCATTCCTGATACAATCACTCGTGATTCTTGCTCCCTGAATCACCCATCTTCTGGACATGATATTTACTGTATGACAACTTCAGAAAGATGCAGAGATTGGCAAACACTTTACACAAACTTTTTCAAGCTTGCCAATGCCACTGATTGCTTCACTCGGGAGACTATTCAGGCTGTTGCCCACACTGCCAAAGGGAACCAAATCTTTGTTTCCTCAATCGGCTGACAAATCTTAATTACTCTCATCTGTTCTCTCCCATGAACTAGTGCCTCCAGAAAAGGCACGCTCTAAATATTTGGATAACAAGCTAAAGGTGCCTATTACATTGATTGATACAACCAACGTTACAATTTAGATAGGCCTCCTTTATTTTATGGTAATTAGGTAATATGAAAATTAAAACTGTCATGAGTTTGTCAATCGATGATGATTGAGGTGCTCACAATGACAGACTCGATAGGGTCGGGAAATATTCTCGCTGGTAATGGAAGAAGAACAAAGGGTGAAATCTTGAAAATAAACCTACTCAAGAATCAAAACAGGAAATGCCGAAAACATTCAGCAAGTCAGGAACCATCTGCGGAAAGAGAAACGGATCTAGCGTTTTGGGTCCTGACCCCAAGCATCCTCCACTGATGCTGCCTGCCCCACTGAGTCCCTCCAGTCGTTTGTTTTTTTGCTCTAGATTCCAGCATCTATAGCCACTTGCATCTGCATCAAAACATCCCTACTTCTATATTCCATACACCTTATAAAATAACATAACGTTGAGTCTTACAGCACAAAGAACTGGCCCTTTGGTCCACATTGTTTGTGCCAAAGATGATGCCAAGTTAAATTAATCTCCTCTGCCTGCATGTGATTCATATCCTTCCATTCCCTTCATACCCATGTGCCAATTCAAAAGCCTCTATCATATCTGCTTCCATCACTGCCTGTAGCAGTGTGTTCTATGCACTCACTACTTACTGTGTAAAAATCTTGCCCAGCACATCTCCTTTAAAATTTCCTCCTCTGACCTTAAAGCTACGCACTCGAGACTGACATTTCCATCCTAGGAAAAGGGTTCTGACTGTCTACCCTATTTGCGCCTCTCAATTTTATATATTACTATCATGTCCCCTTCAGCCTCCACAATCCAGAAAAAACAATTCAACCTCTAACGTCTACATGTAGCCAATCCAGACAACATTCTGATAAATTGGCATTAAAATGACACCCTATGCTCCAAACCCTCTATATCCTACATCTCATTAATTTCTGCCATTATCTCCTTAATAATGGATTACATCTTTTTCCCCAATAACAGATGTAGTCATACAGCACAGAAATAGACTCCCTATAGTCCAACTTGTCCATGCTGACCAAGTGTCCATAGCCCGACATAGCCTGCATTCTATTTCTCTTTTGAACAGTAGCTTCTGATTCACGAGTCCACAACCAAACTATAAAGCCGCCATTCCATGAATCCATGCAGCCTGAGGGAAAGGTACAGCATACACCTACCCCTCCACGGCCTGCACCTGGGACTGTCGACCAAAAGAAGCCTCTCCAGTCTGGGTCCTCAAAGATGTACGGCAAGATGCGGGTCATCAGCTGGGTGCAGTTTATCATAACTTGCTTCTCCTTCTCACTTGTACAGCCTGATTCTGCTCCTTGCACCAACTTTTCAACAGCCTGAAAGAGCAATAAACGATCAATTATTTATATTTTCACACACCGAAGGAGAGACAGGATAGTCTGCATTTATTTTATACACACAGACACAAGAGCCCGTAAAGTCTACATTTGTTTTGCTTAGAGCAGAGTTTGTTCTGGAGGGACCTGATAGAGGTACACAATTTTGTGGAAAGTGTAGATTTGAGGAAACTTTTCCTCGTAGTAGATCTGGATCAACTGGGAAAAATGGGACAAGGAACAAAATTTAACTCCAAGATGTACGAAGTATTGTATTCTATAAGTTAAACCAGAGCAGGGACGTATTTTACTGGAAATAATAATCTCTTCCAGTCACAGAGCTTGGAAAAGAGCATCAATTTCAGCATGAAAGCAGCATTGCCAAGGGCATTTGGGCTCTCAACAGTGGGAACATCACATTGGGAGAAGATTATGAGCTCAGTTTCTCATTCTGCCGGTGGATTTGGAGAAATTTGCAGAGAATATTTGTCGTATTTTTCCATTGATTTGAAGTATCTGCATCGACTCGAGGGATATGGGAAGTAGCCCACACAGAGATTAAGTGATTTCTGGCGGAGAAAAAGTGATTTCTGTAACTTAATTCGGAATCCTGACCTTACATGACTGAATTTTCATTTAAGAATTTGAATTCAGTGCAAAATGCCGTTCTTGTCAATCTGACTGGAACACTGGAGTAAAAGTGTTAGGGATTCACATATCCAACACTGCTATTGCACAGATGTAGCATTAATGCAGCCTCAGTCAGCCATGAGGTGAAAAAGTCAAAAGTGTTTGAGTTACCAAGCTATCCACGGGACTACAGCTAATACATGGGATACAGCTAATAGGAATCTTGCACCAATGTTGCTTCCATTGCAGAATCTGAACCCTGGTGGTTGAGCTGTCACACACAGCCATTGTTTGTGCCTGTGCGCAGTCAGTAGCACAGCTCTGGCATTGTCTACTCAGTCAGTGAAACATGCGGGAGAATGGGTCTTGTGTTGAACACCCACAAAACAAAGGTCCTCTGACAAACTGCTCTGCTGAAGAGCACTGTCATCTAACAATGAAAGTTCATTGCCAATGTGGACCACTTGCAAAATCTCTGGAGTCAATCTCAGCAGAGGCTGTCATTGATAATGGTATTTATTTCTGCCTTCAGAAATCCAACACAGACTGAGGCTGTCTGAGATAAAGCGACATAATACCTGTCTTTTATGGGGCTGTAGTACTGGTTTCTTCAAAGGAAACTTGACCACATTATTCAGTCCAAGTGGTTGCCTGAGAACCGCAGTACACCACAAAAGCTGAAGTCCATGAAGGAAACACACCACGTTTCCAATTACTGAAAGGCAGGGGGTTTCCCACACCACGGATTGTGGAACTGCAAACACTGCAACTAACAAGAGCAGCAATTGGAATACCAGCACAGCAAAGAGAATGTGCAGGGAGATTTACTGGTTCCCTTCCAGGAAACGAGACGTACTATGACTAAAGAATGAGACTAAAGAAGATGAAATAGTTACCCTTAGAGTAGAGAAGATAAAAAAAGATATTCAAATCACTAAAGGATTTGATAGAGTGAATAAGGAAAAGCTGCCCTCACAGGAAAAATGATAATCACCATTACCTTAAGTCTTTGGCTATTTGAGGGAAAGGACGTTTGAAGATAACAAGCAAATTGGCCACAAGGGAATTTCAAAAAGGAATTTAATAAATGCTCGCAGGGGAATAATTGCAAATTATTTTGGGTAAAATGCAAAGGATTGATCATTTGGAATAGTTGTTTAAGAATCAGCATAGTCTGTTGGGGCTAATTCTTTATATTATGATTACAAAGCCAATGAACAAAAATAACAGTAATAAGGAGTGGCATCCCCAGTCCACTGTTCTATGGGGGATATTGATATGGAAGATTGGCGAGGAGGGAGAGTGCTTGGCATGCACGTTACCTGCAGCTCCTTTTTACCAGTGTTCCTCACATTTATTTTCATCCAAACATCTTGGTGTACAGGAGGGTAGTTTTACACGCATGTTTATGAACAAGTTGATGCTCTCACCCAATTTACTGGGCAAGCTGTTAGCATTGTGCTAGAATAAAAAGGTTAAATTCATGATTAAATTTGATGTTATATTCTTTCAGGGTTCAGTCTCCAGAAAAGCATATACTACTCAGCACTGATATGAAGAGGAGAAATTTGATCACAAGGAATCTTTGGAATTCATTCCACAGGAGCCCCGGAGGCTCAAACACCACATATTCAATGCAGAGATCGGTAGGTTTTTGAAGTTTAAAGGGAAACTTGGCATATAGGATTGGTGCAGCAATTTGAGTTTCACTGTACCTTAATTGGTACATGTGACAATAAACTGACCTTTGAAAGGGTGGCTAAAGTAAGAGATCAGCCATACTAAATGGTTCAGCAGTGCAAGGGTCCCTATTCTGATTCAGGATTTCATGAACAGCTCAAAGGCTTGGATATCTGCCAATAAACACGTTTTGGTCAATCTGCACTTTGATACCTCATTCTCTCCACTGGAGGCGCAGTTGACGACCCAAGTCTTAGATGAATGCGATCAACAAGGACAGAGCACAAGAAACCTTTCACTGGCACATGTTCCAACGTTCTATTGGGTTTGCTGCACAATGTTTTCTAGAACAAAAATTCTTGAATCCTTGGGTACATTAGCAAAGGGTCAGTGTACAGACATTTTCAGATGGTATCTAACCCATGTTGTACCTCCCTTGGAAATAATTAGATGGAACAGTATTGGGGGAGCCTTTCAATGGATCCAAGCAGCAACTCACAGCACCTTGACACTGTGGGATTAAGACTGTAGCTGCTGGAATCTTGAGCACAAATCAAACAGCCAGAGGAACTCAATGAGACAGGCAACATCTGCAGAAGGAAATGGACAGACCACTTTTCAGGTCAGGACTCTTCTTCAAACTGAGTTCCCCAGCAGTTATATTTTTACTCAACATTCCAACTAACACTTTTATAAAATTATTAAGGGATTGGACACGCAAGATGCAGGAAACATGCTCCCGATGTTGGGGGGAGTCCAGAACCAGGGGCCAGAGTTTAAGAATAAGGCATAGGCCATTTAGAACTGAGATGAGGAAAAATCTTTTCACCCAGAGAGTTGTGAATTTACATAGAAAATAGGTGCAGGAGGCGGCCATTCGGCCCTTCGAGCCAACACCGCATGGTGGAATTCTCTGCCTCAGGAAGCCGATTCACTGGATGCATTCAAAGAGAGTTAACTAGAGCTCTTAGGGCTAGCGGAATCAAGGGATATGGGGATAAGGCAGGAACGGAGTACCGATTGTGGATGATCAGCCATGATCACATTGAATGGCGTTGCTGGCTCAAAGGGCCGAATGGCCTACTCCTGCACTTATTTTCTATGTATCTAAACACTTTTATTCCAAGTTCATAGCAGAGACAAGATGTAGTGCTTACCTTGTAGCATAGGGTAGCTAAGTTGGAGGGAGATTCCTCTCTGACCGCTCTTATCTCGGCTGCTGGCACCAAAGTGAACACATCCTGGATGGATGTGGCTGTGTCAGCCCAGAATTGGTCCCAGAAAGCATCATCAGTGGCTTCAACTGGCTACAAATCACAAGCAGCATAGGTTACAGGCAAATCAAATCACACACGTCACTGAATTTGATCTGCTTTTTTCAAATACGTTTCATACCACAACCACTTCCCTTAAACAATTAACATGATAAACTACCCCAAGGCATTTTACACGAACATTATCAACCAAAATAATTTGATTCAAAGAGAAATAACCAAACCCTTGCTCAAAGCAGTAAGCTGGATGAAACATTTTAAAGAACAGAAAGTTGGATGATTTTTTGGAAGAATTGGAAAGTTTAATACCTCAGCAGTTAAAGGCCAGGGTGTCCATGGTAGAATGACACTCAACAGGCAGATATCTTGAAGGATTCTAGCGCTGGAATATATCATTGGGAAAGAGAGGGGCAGAGTCACCTAGCATCATGGGAAAGCATTGGGATAATGACCGAGAGCTTAGTCAGATGGTTTAAAGGAATTATTTAAAATGGAGGAATAGTTTGAGAGATAGTATTTTAGGAGACAATTCCAGAACCTAGGACACTGGAGAAAGAAGGGGTGACTGGTAATCTTGGAAAATATTAGATTGTGTAAACGGACAGAATGAAGAGATCTCACTGGGTTGTAGAGTTGGAGAAAGATAAGCAAAGGTGGGGCCACAATGGGATTTGAAAACATAGGAATGAATGGACCAGAGATAGCCACGTCAACACTCTGGAGTGGTGGGAATAAGAGGCAAGCTTGAAGATCAACAGGGACCACATTATTGGACCAGTTCAAGTTCACAAAGAGTGTAGGTAGGAAGCTAGTCAGATTATTAAAATAATGAAGACAGACACCAGAGATATTGCCTCATGCCTCAACAGAAAAATAATAAGGCAGGGACAAAGACCCGCCGGGGGTGGAAGATTGCAACCTTCACGTGGTCCGCCCTGTTTCGACTAATGCAATTAACGCGACGTGCACAAACAGAAGATCAAATAGAACAAGTTGTCCTACAACTTTAGGCTGTGCACGCCACACGAAAGAAGAAGTCCCGCCACATTATAGAGGTGGAAGACAGGGGGCTTAGAGATGGTTAAAACGTGCAATTGTAATCTCAACTCACGCTCAAATAGATTTGTATTTGGACAGCCCATTTATCAAACCTACTAATCTACTGGACGTTACAGGTTTTAGACATACTTTCTTCCTGATGGCAGGAGTGAAATTCGAGGGTGGCCAAGGTGGCATGGGTCCTTGATGATGATGATGATGGCTGCTTTTTAGAGACAGCGCCTCTAATGGATCGCTTCGATGATGGGGAGGTCAGTACCCGTGATGGACTGGGCCGTATTCACAATTTTGGGAAATCTCATGCATTCCTGGCCGTGTAAGTTGCCGAAGCAGGCCGTGATACAACCAGTTATGCTCTCTACCTACATCTGTAAAAGTGCAAGAGAGTATTCGTCAACATACAGAATGTCCTCAGTCTTCTAAGTAGTGGCGTTGATGGGCTTTCTTTATGATTCCATTAAAAAGGTGGGCCCAGAACAGATCTTCAGAAATATACATGCCCAGAAATTTGAAGCTTTTGGCTCTCTCAATCGTCTGTCTCTTGACCACTGTCCCATCAATGAAGACAGGTTTGTGTCTGTCACAGGTTTATGGATCCTTGACCTTCCTCTTCTAAAGTCAACAACCAGTTCCTTGGTTTTACTGATGTTAAGAGCAAGGTTGTTGTTCTGGCACCATTCGGTCAGTCGATTGATCTCCCTCCTATATTCTGACTCATTGTCATCTAGAATTCATCCAACGTAGGCAAAAGATGGAATTGTGGTGCCATTAAGGTGCTCCTGTGCTGATGGTCATCAAAGAGGAAGTGTTACTGCCAATTTGTGCAGATGTGGTCTGTTGATGAAGAGGTCGAGGATCCAGTTGCAGAGGGATGCACAGAGACCCAGTTACATGAGCTTGGTAACCAGTTTGAAGGGAATGATGGTGATGACGCCATATCGTCTATGAACGTATGTTTTTATTGTCCAAGTGATCCAGCGCGGAATGAAGAGCCAGCAAGATTGTATCCCCCATTCATCCATTGTGGCAATAGGCAAATTGTATTTGGTCCAGGTTCTTGCTGAGGTAGGAGTTGAGATACGCTGTAACAAACCTCTCAAACCACTTCATCACCACAGACATTAGTGCTACCGGTTGGTAGTCATAATCTATCTTACAAACCTTCATGCTTTCTTCTTGAAATGTACCACTGGGAAAAGGGGAAGTACAAAGGGATCTGGGGGTCCTTGTACATCAGTCTATGAAAGTAAGCATGCAGGTACAGCAGACAGTGAAGAAAGCGAATGGCATGTTGGCCTTTATAACAAGAGGAATCCAATATAGGAGCAAAGAGGTCCTTCTGCAGTTGTACAGAGCCCTAGTGAGAACACACCTGGAGTACTGTGTGCAGTTTTGGCCCCCTAATTTGAGGAAGGACATTCTTGCTATTGAGGGAGTGCAGCGTAGGTTTACAAGGTTAATTCCTGGGATGGCGGGACTGTCATATGCTGAGAGAATGAAGCAGCTGGGCTTGTACACTCTGGAGTTTAGAAGGATGAGAGGGTATCTCATTGAAACATATAAGATTGTTAAGGGCTTGGACACGCTAGAGGCAGGAAACATGTTCCCGATGTTGGGGGGAGTCCAGAACCAGGGGCCACAGTTTAAGAATAAGGAGTAAGCCATTTAGAACGGAGACAAGGAAACACTTTTGCTCACAGAGAACGGTGAGTCTGTGGAATTCTCTGCCTCAGAGGGCGGTGGAGGCAGGTTCTCTGGATGCTTTCAGGAGAGAGCTGGATAGGGCTCTTAAAAATAGCGGAGTCAGGGGATATGGGGAGAAGGCAGCAACGGGGTACTGATTGGGGATGATCAGCCATGATCACACTGAATGGCGGTGCTGGCTCGAAGGGCCAAATGACCTACTCCTGCATCTATTGTCTATTGGTAAGGTACCACCACACTTTTAGGCACAGCATTCCAGATGCCACTAAAGAGGAAACAATTCCCTCACATTCCCTTCCCAATACTAACCACAATATTCATGAGTGGAAGCACTTTTCCCCCCCTGTTTATCAAAACCCTTATTGCTACTTTTGCAGGTGCAAATTTGTTTTTGAAACAATGTCATTTTTCACCCAGCATGTTTGGGACAGAGAGAGGTGGACAAGCTCTATCAAATATACAAGAGAGTCACCTTTATATCAGACTGTGAGAAGCACAGCCCTGTATCATGGGACACTTCCTTTCCACATTGGCCCAATTGATCAAGAACCAGTTATAATCATAGATAGCCTCCTTCACCATCCACTACACCACAGGTTTTAGTGCCATTAGCAAACTTATCAACATGCCACCAACATTCACATCCAAATTGTACATAGTGTCCTCAATCGTCTTGATCACCTTTTTAAAAGAAAATCAAAATCATGAGATATGATTTTCCATGCACAAATCCCTAATTGGTCCTCGCCTTTCTAAATGTATGTAGGATCTGTCTCTCAGAATCTCCTCCAATAACCTTCCCATCACAAAATTAAGATCACCAGTCTGTAGTTCCTTTGTCTTTTCCTTGTAACCTTCTTAAATAGAGGCACATTAGGCACCCTCCAGTCTTTTGGCATCTTGCTCTTGGCTATCAATGATAGAAATATCTCTGCTAGGGGCTCTGCTATTATTCCCCAGTTTCCCTACAATGTCCTAGGATACGCTTTTTTTTTGTTTATTTTTGTTAGAAGTACAATAGTGTGGTACATAAGTACCTAATACATACATACATATTTCCATTCTTGTACAACTTCATACTTTTGATTTAATAATAAAAGAACGGTGGAAGAAAAAAGAAATAAAGAGTGTCAGAATAGATAGAAAAGCGAGTAGAAACAGATAACAAGTGAAATAAAGGGCATATAAGGGAAGCTGAAAAGATTGAAATAGAAGGAGAAAGTAAAGAAAAGAGAGATTAGGGGAGATCTACCTATTTCGTATTTTTGCCCATCCGTCACCCGGTTCTAAACCATTTAATTTCTGAGGTTATGTTATGTTGCGCCATATGCTTGCAAAAAGTTGATAAAAGGAGACCAAGTCTTTGAGAATTGGTCTACTTCGCCTATTAGGAGAAATGTCCTAGGATACGCTTGATCAGGTCTCGGGGATTTATCTATTTTTATGCAATTTAAGACTTCCAGGCCCTCCTCGCCTGTAATTCTCCCCAGAATCCACGTATTTCACTGCAGTAAATACAGACAATAAAAATTCACCAAGTCCATCTCCAACGGTTTCACATAGTCAACTGCATTAACCTTTAAGGGTCCTATTAGCTCCCTACTTTTTTTTCACTAAATATAGTTGTAGAATATTTTTGAATTTTCCTTTATTTTACCTGCCAATGCCATCTCATGTCCCTTTTATGCCATTCTGATTCACCTCTTGTGCACTTCTATACCCCCACCCTTCAATTATGGGATTCACTCGATTCCAGCTACCACAACCCAACATATGGCCCCTTCTTTTTCTTGACCTGTGACTTCAATATCTCATAATCCAGGAGTTTCTACTTCCGCCAGCCTTGTCATTCACTCCAATATGAACATGCTGGCCCTCCCATTTGCCACATGTCCCATTACCAGCAAACTGCCCCCTCAATCAACTTTTGAAAGTTCCTGTCTGATGTCATTGGACTTCAGCTTATGTCCCCTCCTTTTACATAATTATTTTAGTGATGTTATTTGAGAGGAGCTTGTGTGGTATCCAAGACATATCAGCGATGTCTTCCATGGTGAAGACTGAAGCAAACATTCTACACATCTTCCATTTCTTTTTTTTGCTGTTATTAATTTGCCAGTCTCATTCTCCAGAGGCATTTACCTTAGCCATCCTCTTTCTATTTATACATCTAGAGAAAGGTCAACTGTTTTTATAATACATGCAAGTTTCCTCTCAAAATTCATTTTATCCCATGTTATAAACTTTATAGTCTTCTGCTGCTGGAAAATTCCCAACCCTTTGGCCCACCACCAGCCCTTGCCACGGTGTGTGCCCTACCTTTTAATTTAACAGGATCCTTTACCTCCATTGTTATCCACAGATTGGGCCACCTTTTCGTGGAATCCCTTCTTTTGATTGAGATAAACGCTTGTTGAACATTATAGACCAACAGTTGTAATATCTCTTGCTTATTGACTGTCTCTAAGCTTGTTTGCCTGCACCACCTGGGACAACTACTCACTTATACCATTATAATTGCCCTCATTTACATGAAATCCCAGTGATAACCTTGTTACAAAGCACTTAAGTACACAGTGAACAGTTTGTTTATGATTTGGTGACAAACTAAAAATCTACGTGGCAGGTGTAAAACGGCAGCGCCTGTTCTCTGCTGATGGCCAATGTACCCTGACAGATGCTCTGTCCTGACGGATCCTATAGATAATTCCCACAGTTGTCAAACCGACTAGGAAAACAACAAGTGAAAAGGCTATTCAATATATGTAATAGAATAAAAAGAAAACCAAGCCGGGGTAGAAATTAGCAGGGAGAATTTCTTCAGACTAATCTTAAGTATTTTACTGCCAAAGGTGTATGCAAAACGCAGCAAATTCGCACAATATTCTCAGTAAACGAGTTTCAGAGGTTTAATCGAGGAGAATGGTTCTGGTTGGCTCTGGGCCCGATCGTTTTTGTATCCACCAGAGGAAACAAGCTGAACCTTGCGTTATCCCGCTTGGAAGCTGTCATCCCGGTAGAGGATGAAGCGGGCTGTGTGTGAGGTGAGAGAGAGAGACGAGAACCGGTCGAGGCGAAGACCAGAGGGGCGGCAAGGTAATGCGCAGTGGGAAGGTGTTACCGACCGCGGCGGGATGGACAGCCGCCCGGCGCCGCCGTCCCTGAAGGCCCCGCCGGACACCTGCTGCCGCCAGTCGTAGGCCCGGAGCCGGGAGCCAAGGCGATGATACCGACTGCGCGCTCCAGCCCTCGCTACCTCCCGCTCCCCTCCTCTCACCCACCTGAGTCCGGGTGGTGAGTTGGATCACCGCCTTCCTGAAGTGCAGCTTGGAGTCAGCGCTCCCCATCCTTCCGCCAGCGTTCGGCCACTCGACTGACTGACACAGCTCAGCCCCGCCCCGCCCACCGCGAGGCTGCCCCGCCTACTGCATGACCACGCCCACCCACTACCGTGGCTCGCCCCGCCCACTGTGCTGTCGCCCCGCCCATCACGATCCCGGCCCCGCCCACTGTCCTGTCGCCTCGCCCATCACGAACCCGGCCCCGCCCACTGCCCTGCACATCACGAGCTGGGCCCCGCCCACTGTTCCGCCCCGCCGACCGCGGCCCCGCCCACCACTGCCTTCCAACCTCACGGACCATTGCGGATCTTCCCACGGTCTGAAGAAGGATCCCGACTCGGTGAGTCACTCCAGCGCTTTGTGCAAACCAACATCGGCGTGTCCAACAGTGCCTGACTCGTAACCCCCCCCTCCCAATCCTCTCCCCCTCCCCTCCCCTCCCCTCTCCCCTCTATTACCCTGACGGTTTTTGTTTTGGATGGACCATCATAGTCGCTATGGACATGCCCTCTGGCCCACCTTGTCCATGCTGACAGAAATGGCATTCTGGCCTCGACTTATTGCCCGCATTTAGTTCATATTCCTCTAAACCCTTCCTGTTCTATTTCAGTCTGAAGAAGGGTTGCCTATTTCCTTCGCTCCATGGATGCTGCCGCACCCGCTGAGCTTCTCCAGCACTTTTGTCTACCTTCGATTTTCCAGCATCTGCAGTTCCTTCTTGAACATATTTCTATCCAAATGTCTTTTGAAAGTCGTAATTGTATCCGCCTCTATGACTTCCTCTGGCAACTCATTCCAGATGCGGACTACATTCTGAATGAAAAGGTTGCTCCTGAGATCCCTCATAAATCTCTTCTCTCTCATCTTTAGCCTAGTGTGCTGCTGTGTCGAGTTTGCACCGGCTTCGGCGCTCCGGTTTCCTCCCACATACAAAAGATATGTAAGTTTGTAGATTAATTGGTTTCTGTAAATTGTCCCCAGTATGTAGGATGCAAAACCTGGATAAAATAGAACTACAGTGTGGGTGATCATTCTTTGACACGGATCGGCAGGCCGAAGGACCTGTTTCATACTGTATCTCTAAAATAAAACAAGAAGTAAAAAGCAATAATGTCCTGGCAAAGGAGCATAATTTCCCTGCACTAAACCCAGATACCTCGATTCCCCAAAGATCTCTCAATATCTGTCTTGAATATGCACAGTGACTTAGTTCCTCATCTTCTTTGGAGGATTCCAAAGATTCATTGCCTTCCAGGTATGCAAATCTCTTTGCATATTGGTCCTGAATATCTGACCCCTTACTTTGAGACAGTGATACATGGTTCTGGACAACCCAGCCAGGGAAACATATTTTCCACATCTGCCCAATAAAGCCACACAAGAGTCTTATAGTTTTCAATGAGATGTCCTCTCATTTCTCAAAAACTCAAGGGACCCGAGGCTCAATCTGCTCACTAACTCCTTATTGGACAATTCCCCAGAAAAAAAACCCAAATCAATATCACAAGTAAAGGTGTTTCCCAAATACTCCTGAAAGATAATTTCTATATATTTCAACTTGGAATATTGTATTTACAGCTTACATTTCAATCTCTTCCACACTGGGGAAAACAAAAACAGTTTGTTTTGCTGAACTTCTCTGCAAGCGTGTCCCATTCAACATTCTCTTTACCCAATGAAGATTAAAAATAAAAGAGCAGCACAGCTTCAGTGATCCAGGATCTTGACTTCACGTGCTATCTATGAGGAGTTTGCACGTTTACACTGTGACCATACGGGTTTCCCCTCGGTGCTCCAGTTTGATCCCACATCCGGGTTGATAGTTAACTGGACTCTCATAAATTGTTCCTTGTACAGCACTTCAACTCCCCCTCCCATTCCGTTTCCGACCTCTCGGTCCTGGGCCTCCTCCACGGCCAGAGAGAGCAACACCGCAAGTTGGAGGAACAGCATCTCATATTCCGCTTGGGCAGTCTGCATCCTCTGGGCTTAAACATTGAATTTTCTCAATTCTGTTAATCCAAGCTGCCTCCTCCCCCTCCCCACCTCTCCCTCAGCCCTCGGGCCCTGGCATTCCTTCTCTCTCTATCTCCCCACACACCCAAGTCGCACTAGCTTCTCATTTTCAACTACAAACAGCTTACAATGGCCCGTTTCCTTTATCATCGATACTTTTTTGCATATCTTTCATTCATTGTTCTTTATCTCTCCACATCACCGTCTATATCTCTCGTTTCCCTGATCCCTGACCAGTCTGAAGAAGGGTCTCGACCCGAAACGTCGCCTGTCTCCTTCGCTCCTTAGACGCTGCTGCACCCGCTGAGTTTCTCCATCTTTTTGTGTAACCCTCGATTCTCCAGCATCTGCAGTTCCTTCTTTAACACAATTGTTCCTTGTATATTGGGTCTTGTTGAATCTGGTGGATTTGATGGGTACGTAAGGAGAACCAAAAAATTGGATTAATGTAAGATCCATGTAAATGGTGGGTTTATGGCTGATGCAGACTTGGTGGCTGAAGAACCTCTCTCTGTGCTGTTGCACTATGACCATGACCCTAATTTAAATAACATCCAAACTCCTGGACCTTGAACTCAGCCCCGTCCATTGCAATTGGATTCTTGACTTCCTAACCCACAAACCCGAATCAGTGAGGATAGGCAACAAAAACATCCTCCACAATAATTCTTAACACCAGTTCCCTGCAAGGAAGCATCCTCAGATCCCTACTATACTCCTATACACTCACAACTGTGGCCACATTATGCTCTAAACACATTTACAAGTTTGCAGATGACACCACCAAAGAGGGTCAGATCACAAACAATGACAAGACAGGAAGGAGATAGAGAGCTTAGCAACATGTTGTCAAAACAGCAACCTCTCCCTCAGTGGCAGCCAAAGAAATGAGCCAGTCATAGACTTCAGGAACCAGGGTGGTGGATATGCCCCCATTCAACAGCAATGATGCTGAAGTGGAGATGGTTAAGAGCTTTATGTTCCAAGATAATGCAGAAAGTTGTGGATGTAGTTCAGTCATCACACAAACCAGAATCCTTCCATCGACACTTCATACTGTCTTAGGGAAGCACCCAAAATAATCAAGAATGATTGCCACTGGTGATTCCATCTTTTTCTCACTCCCATTGGGCAAAATAATCAAAAGCTTGAAACCATGTGCCATCAGGTTCAGGAACAGCTTCTTCCAAAGATAGACATAAAATGCTGGGATAACTCAGCGGGTCAGGCAGCGTCACTGGAGAAAATAGTTAAGTGACATTTCTGTAAGGGACCCTTCTGAAAGTCCTGACCCGAAATGTCACCTATCCATTTTCTCCAGATATGCTGCCTGACCCATTGAGATACTCCAGCATTTTGAGTTTATCTTTGGTAAAAAAAACAGCATCTGCAGTACCTTTTTCTTACAACTTCTCGCCCTCTGTTATCAGATCACTGTATGGCCATCTCAAACACCAAATATAGTCCTGATCTCTGAACATTCCTCATCACGGCCATTCCAATTCTTTTAACTTAACTTCCTCTGTAGCTGTAATGCTATATTCTGCACTTTGATTGTATTTATTTTTGTACTACCTGTTGTAACTGGGTATGGTTTGATTGTAGTCATATGAATGGAAGCATGCAAAACAAAGTTTTTCACTATCTCAGTACATATGACAATAATGAATTGATACCATCACCATTGCGAAGCCACATCTGGAATATTATGTGCAGTTCTGATCACCATCCTGATCGTATGATTCAGTTATGGGGAGAAACAGGATAGGCTGGGTTTGTTTTCCTTGGAGTGGAGGAGGCGGTGGGGAGACCTGAGAGGGATATACAGAATTATGAGACATAGGTAGGGTAGATAATAGGAAACCTCCCCCACTGGTAGTGGTATCTAAGACTATAGTGCCCCGGTTTAAGGTGAGGAGTAAGTGGTTTAGAGGGGATCTGAGGAAGAATGGTTTCACTCAGTGTGGATGCAATCTGGAACCCACTGCCTGTATGGTGAAAGCAGGTAGTCTCACAACAGTCAAGAATCAGCACTTGAAACAACAAAGAGATGGCCATTGACCAAGTGGTTGATCAATGGGATCAGAATAGATAAGACCTGATGGTCAGTGCAATGGTGGTGGGCCAAAGGGCTTGTTTATGTGCCTCCATGTGACTATCTTTTCCAGGTGTACTGTTATTGTATTATTTTCTTTAATTTCCAGTATTTGCCTTAGAACTGACATTAGGCGACAGGCCACTAGTTTTTTGCTTTTTCTTTCTCTCTCCTTTCCAAAACTATGTAGTCATATCTGTGCAGTTGGACAGCATCGTGCAGGGTGAAGCTCAGGTTGCAACTGCTCAACAATGAAGATAAGAACATAAGAACGAGAAGCCCGACAAGGGCATTCAGCCCCCCATGTCTGCTCCACCATGCAGCAAGTTCATAGATATTTATTTCCTCTGTGCCACCTTCGTGCACCAACCCAAAGTCCTTTGATTACCTCAATAGCCCTCTGTCTTGAATCTACTCAGCAATAAGCCTCCATAACCTTCAGATAGAATATTCCGAAGGTCCAGCATCAATTGATGGGTGAAGCCACACCTGGAGTTCAGTGTCCAGTCTAAGTACCATTACCTAATAAAGGATATCACAGGGCTCATTGCTGGGATAAGAGTATTGCCTTATCAAGAGAAGCTAAATACAATAGGTTGAGTCTAATCCTGGAGTTTAAAGTATTGAGAGGCATTGTTATTGAATCATGTGAGATCATAAGGGGGCCTAACGTAATAGTCAAGATGTTTTCACGAGGGAAGTTGTCTTAAGCATAGAAAAAGACCCTTCAGCCCGACCTATCCATGCTGATTTAGATACCCATCTATGTTGCACATTTGCCTGTGATTTGCTCATATGTCAACCATTCCCATTCATGTTGAATTCACCCTTCTGCTCCCTTTTATCTTTTACCCTATCTCCTTAAATCCATGCCCTTTAGTCTGTGATTCCACTTCACTGCAAAAAATGACCATGTGCATTCACCCTATCTATTCCCCTCATGATTTTCTGCACCTCTTTAAGATCACCCCCTCACACACACCCCATCTTCATTACTCCAAGGAACAAAGTCCCAGCCTGACCAACCTCTCCCTATAGTTTGGGTCCTTGGGTCCTGGCAAATAACTCATAAACCTTCTCTCTACACTTTCCAGCTTAATTATATCTTTCCTTCAGCAGGGTAACCAAAGTGGTACACACTAGTCCAAGTGCAACCTCACCAACATCTTGTACAATTGCAGCAAAACGAACTGCTGAAGACCAGTGTGCCAAAAGACTTCTTCTCACTCTGTCTACCTGTGACGCATGTGATTTGGTATGTTGACAAATACACTATTGAACTTATACAGTGTATGTTAGAGAGCATGCGGACTGATTGCATCACAGCCTGGTTTGGCAACTCGAATACCCAGGAATAAAAGAGATTACAGAGTGGTAACACAGCCCTGTCCATCACAGGTACTGTCCTCCCCACCATCAAAGGGATGTATAGATTCTAACCTATACCTCTGCTCAACTTCCTTGCAATAACCTCACAAGCCAAAGCCTCAAATACAGCCAGCCCCTTAAACAAACACTTTGTTCTCAATTACTTCCCTTTGTTTGGCTAATGAACTTCCAGCCCTGCTCCTGAAAAAGTAGGGGGTACACAAAAGGCTGGAGAAACTCAGCAGGTGCAGCAATATCTAAGGAGCGAAGGAGATGGGCGACGTTTCGGGTTGAGACCCTTCTTAGGAGGTTGTGAAACTGTCTCTGTAGGGAGGAGGAGAACTTCTTCAAAGTAGGCATACCTTGAAGAGATATCACAGTGGAGTAGACAAAGTGTTAAAGAAGAAACTGCAGATGCTGGAGAATCGAGGGTACACAAAAGGCTGGAGAAACTCAGCGGGTGCAACAGCATCTAAGGAGCGAAGGAGATAGGCGACGTTTCGGGTCGAGACCCTTCTTAGGAGGTTGTGAAACTGTCTCCGTGGGGAGGAGGAGGAGCCTTTTGTGTACCCTCAATTCTCCAGCATCTGCAGTTTCTACTTTAACACTTTGTCTACTCCACTGCGATATCTCCTCAAGGTATGCCTACTTTGAAGAAGTTCTCCTCCTCCCAACGGAGACAGTTTCAGGTCTCCACCTGAAACATCGCCTACCTCCTTCGCTCCTTAGATGCTGCTGCACCCGCTGAGTTTCTCCAGCCTTTTGTGTACCCTCGATTCTCCAGCTCCTGAAAAAGTAGGTTTTACTTCCACTGCTCTGTAAGAAGGGTTTTGGCCCGAAACGTTGCCTATTTCCTTTGCTCCATAGATGCTGCTGCACCAGCTGAGTTTCTCCAGCACTTTTGTCTACCTTCAATTTTCCAGCATCTGCAGTTCCTTCTTAAACACTGTTCCACCTCCTGACTGGAAACGAGTGGGTGAATCGCGAATGAGGGGACAGAGTTTCAAAGTAAGGGACCGGTCATTTAGTCAGAGTGATAGAAACAACACAGAATCACCTTTAGTGCATCATATCTGTGCCGACTATAAATTCACCCATATGCACCAATCCTTGATTGGTCAGGTAAGCGAGGAAGCGTTTAATGAACCATGAAAAGTAAAGTTGAGGTATTTTGCCGGTCTGGGTGAGTGAGGCCCAGAGCTTCAGTACATGCAGAGCGAGGACCTGCCAGTGCATGGCGGAGAGCAGTTCTCCTCGGATGCTACCTGACCTGCTGAGGTACTCCGTCTATCCTATGTTAATACCATTCTTTATTCTCCGCACACTACTGCCGTCTGCCTCCTCCGGGTTGGAGAACTTGGAGATCCGCCCAGAGAACTGGAAAAGAGAGAAAACAGGTTAGTTGGAAGCTGCAGGGAAGGTAGGCAGGGATGGATCAGACAGGGGGGGGGGATATTTCTAACAGAATGAGGCCACAGTTGCTACGAGGTTACAATCTCTCTACACAACAATTCTCTGATGGGTCCTGCCAGTTACTCGCCTCAAAATAAATTTCCCAATTTTGCTAATTGCTTCCCTGATTACTATTTCCCGCCAAAATGTTCAACTAATCTATATATACTCTCCTCTATCCTTTGACAACCCTTCTCTCTATCCATTTTTGTATTGTCTGCAAACTTACTAGTCAGACCACTCAGAATTTTGTCCAAATTATGTACAGGCCCACCACTGATTTTCCAGCACTCTGGGTTCCAGGCCCTTTCTGGTTTATCAATTTTGTCCAGATTAAAGGAGGGCGGAACACCAATTGCTGGAAAATTGGTGGCGGAAACCTGTGTGCTGTGTGGACCCCATGTGCCTTAATCTTCTGGTTCAACCTACCATGAGGGGAAGCTTTACTAAAGTCCAAGTTTACAACGCCCACTCTCCTATCGTCATTAATCACAAAACTCAATTAGGTCTGTGATGCAAATTTGTTGATATTTGACGAATGTCATCAGGTTTGAACATTGGGATGCTTCGGGTTGTGAACGAAGTGAATATTCTATCTTTATCTGTTGCTGGTTCTGGGGAGTCTCCAGAAACGACGGCATCCTCCTGCATGCCTCTGTCCTGAGCCTTTTTTCACATTAACTGCGCACCGATTGTAGTCTGTAAGGTGGAGACATAAGGAATAACATACGCTGGTTTACAAAAAGAAGGCACAAAATGCTGGAATAGCTCAGCGGGGCAGGGTCTCGACCTGAAACGTCACCCATTCCTTCTCTCCAGAGATGCTGCCTGTCCCGCTGAGTTACTCCAGCTTTTTGTGTGTATCTCCAGGCTCTGGAGAACATGGATAGGTGATGTTTCTGGTCTGGACCCTTCAGACTATTTATTGAACAAATTGCATAACCCAACGGGACTTGTGAGTCTGAGGTTTTCACAAGCAGGTTCAATGATTTCACCACATAAATATGCACAAATGTGCCACATCCCTGACTCCTTCCATTTTGGATAATCCGATAAACATCCGGCCCTGAGTTCCGCCGATAGGAAGCAGTCTTTGCAAGTGCGGTTGATGGGCAGGAGCCCCTCGCTGCAGTCACTGGGGGAGCTGGGAGGCGGGGTGTGGCCGCTGAAGGGTTAAGTGAAGCTGCAGCCAGACCGAGCCGTGCCGGCCCGGGTCATCCCGCGCTGATAGCGCCCGCCACGTCGGAGGCAGACAGCGCTCGGCACCCTGTCGGCCGGCACACAACACCACAGCGGGCCGCCCGATGAAGCGCAGCATGGAGGACTACGAGACAGAAGATGACGAGCCGTGGTATGACCAGCAGGACCTGCAGCAAGGTGGGGGGAGAGTGTGAGCGTTGGGGGTGACGGGATTAGGGTGGGTGGGGGGGGAGAAGAGAATGGAAATGAGGGAGCGGGCAAGGTTTCAAGATGAAGTGAAAGAGGGTGATTTATGCCGAGACCCGGGTCCAGTAACTCGTATGCGTGCTGGAGAGACGGGGGAGGCTGTGACGACGGGATGGGAAGTTGAATAAAGGGAGGCGAGGAAGGGACAAAAGGAGAGCGGGCGAGGGAGAGGACTATGACCTGCTTTTGTTCCCCATGGAGGACAATGTGGGATTGGGAACTCTGAGGTGTTTGTGCGGTGAGGAGGGAAGGAGTCCGGCGAGGAGACCCGCCAAGCCGTTTTAAGAGGCGGCGGGAGAGGATCTGCCGCATTCACACGGGTCGACTCTCTGGCGACAAGGGACACCGTCAAGGGAACGGCGGGTCAGTTTGGACCGGAGGATGTTGCGTCGGGCAGTAGAGAATCAACCGTTGAATGCGGATTGTGGGTTAAGGCTTGTTTCACTCATTGTAAAGCGACGGGTTGTAGTGCGTGGATTATTGTTCGCGTTCTTGAGCTTGAAGCGGTTTAAACGCTCCCCAGAATTGAGTTTCGGTGATATTGTGTGGAGAGCTACTCCTAATGCTTCATTTGTGCTGGGTTCTGCTCAAACGCCCACTCAAGCTACAGGGATCAAACGGGACCTGGCGATGTCACACTCGCCGGCACATTTCAAATAAAACACACTTGACCTTCATTATTCATGTGTACAAATCCGCCCAGACCGCTTCTTAACATACAATCCGCTTTTCCAAAAGTCACATGGTGTGTACAAAGAAAAGGCAAAGGATTTTCGTGTAGTATTTATGCAAAACTGACGCCGGCGTCTCTGTACGCCGTTCAAATCATGCCACACATAACGGACATCGGCACGGGATCGGTCAAGCTGGTAAATAAAATAACTCGATGACAGTATACTACTAGTGATGGCTCTGTGAGGATGCTATAATTATCTCTCAGTTCCTCCACCTCTGTTGTTTCTGTTTTGCACGTTAGTTTTCCCATTCCAGGGTTTCAGAAATGTCCTCCTTCAGGAAACGGGCTCTCCTCCCCCCCCCCCCCCCGCCCGCAACTATGGTTGATGGAGCCCTCAATCGCATCTCCTCCATTTCCCGCACATCTACTGTCGCTCCGCCTCTCTTCAGATAGAACAAGGACAGACTTTCCTTGGTCCTCACCTTTCACCCCACCTGCATTCGCATCCGGTACATGATTCTCCCAACATTTCCGACGGCTGCAATGTCATCCCATTACCCGACACATCTTCCCGGAAGACAGTCCCAGTCTATCCATCCTCTACTTCAACCTCAAATGCTCTAGACCCGATTATATTCTCATAAATCTTTTTTGCACCCTTTCCGGCTTAATGACACCCTTCAAGTTGCAGGGCGACCTGGTCTGTACATAATATTTCAACTATTGCCTTACCATTATCTTGTACAGCTGTAACATGATATTCCAACTCCTATACTCAATACACTAATTGATAAAGGTGCTTTATTCACTACCTGTGCCACAACTTTCATGGAACGATGAACCTCGATCTCTGTTCCACAACACACCCCAGGACCCTATCATTTACTGTTAAAGTTCTGCCCCTGGTTGTCCTACCGAAAAAGCAACACCTCGCATTTATCTGAATTAAACACCATCTGCTACCATTTATTGCAGGCTGGAAAACAATTCCCCACTCTCTGGTCCAAGTTTCCAGCCAATTTTGCATCCAATTGGCTAGCTTGCAAGGATCTCACATGATCTCACCTTCCAAACCAGACTACTTGTCTAAGGCCTTGTCCATGTAGATAACGTCCACCGCACTGCTCTCATCAAACCTCTTTAAAAATAAAAACTCGGTCAAATTCGTGAGTAACTATCTCGAATGCACAAAGCCATGCTGATTCTCCCTGATCTTGCCTTTCCAAAGCATATAAATCTTGTCCCCCAGAAATTTCTTCAATAACACAACTACTACTGATACAAGGCTTACCTGTAGTTCCCGTTTTTCCGTACAGACTTTCATAAATAGAAGCACAACATTTGCCACCCTCCAGTCTTCCAACACTTCAACCGTGATTTTTCATGATATGAATATCTCTGCCACGGACCCTGAAATTTATTTCCGGCACGCCACAGTCCCAGAAATTGTGGGCATGAGTCCATCAAAGTAAGACACTGAGGTTTGCTGGTAGCCATATAGCACCCGGGAACAGATTCTGTGCAGGTGGGGATGGGTCTGTCACGTGTAACAATTGGTTGCAATACTGGCGGGGATGGTTTGTCACTGTACAATACTGGGGTACAGTACTGGTGTGGACAGATCGGTCCCTTTGTATCACCAGTGTGTTTGACATTACGGCAGTGGATTATAGGCTTCTCCTGACCAGTACTCCACCCCAGTGTTACACAGTTATGGACCCATCACCATTAATTACCCTGCTCACGATATACAGTGGCAGTACCCATTAGTACTGTACATTAGTGTTATGCAATGACAAATCCCCACGAGTACAGAGGCCCAATATCCTAG
This sequence comes from Raja brachyura, assembly GCA_963514005.1. The sequence continues at coordinate 31,764,888 of OY740803.1, forward strand.
AGTGACAAATTCATCCGCACTCCCATACCAGTACCGCTCCGTACCAGTACTGTACCCTGGTGCCATGGTGAAAGAATTGGCCCCACCAGTGTGATAGAGCAACAGGCCCACTTCCACCAATATGACTTGACAGAACCAGTACTGCACCACAGCATTTTACAGCTCTTCCACTGGCACCATCTCTCCTTCCACACATTTGTCAGGTGCTTTCCGTACTCACTGGCATGTGGCTCTGGTGAGGATTATGTCGGAGGTCTTTCTTCTTAAACTCTTTTCCAATTATTTCAAATTTACCACACTGACCTCATCCCTGTCCCTACCAATATCAATGCAATCTGTACAACTCACAACCTAAGTTAGTTCAGAGATGCAGCATGCAAACGGGCTCTTTGGCCCACTGTCCATGTCATATGTCAGATCATCTATTCACACTAGTTCTATGTTAACTAACAGCAAAAGGGGAACAGTGTTTAAGAAGGAACTGCAGATCCTGGAAAATCGAAGGTAGACAAAAGTGCTGGAGAAAATCAGCGGGTGCAGCAGCATCTATGGAGCGAAGGAAATAGGCACCTCCATCCCCCACCGGGAGGGTCTCAAAGCCCTCCGGTTCTTCCTCAACCGGAGAACCAACCAATCCCCATCTACAGATACTCTCCTCCGCCTATCGGAGCTGGTACTTGCCCTTAATAACTTTTTGTTTGACTCCTCCCAATTCCTCCAAATACAAGGCGTAGCTATGGGCACGCGTATGGGCCCCAGCTATGACTGCCTCTTTGTAGGGTACGTCGAACAATCCTTGTTCGAGACGTACCAGGGCCCCATCCCCGACCTCTACCTCCGCTACATCGATGATTGCTTTGGTGCTACCTCCTGCACCCACACACAACTGACTGACTTCATCCGCTTCACCACTAACTTCCATCCGGCACTCAAATACACCTGGACCATCTCCGACACTTCCCTACCATTTCTTGACCTCACTATCTCCATCGCAGGTGATAGACTTCTGACCGACATCCACTATAAACCCACTGACTTCCATGGCTGTCTGGACTACACTGCTTCCCACCCTGCTTCCTGTAAGGACTCCATCCCCTACTCCCAATTCCTCCGTCTACGCCGCATCTGCTCCCATGATGAGGTGTCCCACACCAGGGCATCGGAAATGTCTTAATTCTTCAGGGAACGGGGGTTCCCCTCCCCTACTATAGATGAGGCTCTCACCAGGGTCTCTTCAATACCCCGCAACACTGCTCTCTCTCCCCATCACCCCCACTCGTAACAAGGGCAGAGTCCCCCTAGTCCTCGCCTTTCACCCCACTAGCCGTCACATATAACAAATAGTCCTCCGTCATTTTCGCCAACTCCAACGTGGCCCCACCACTCGCCACATCTTCCCATCTCCCCCCTGTCTGCTTTCCGCAAAGACCGCTCCCTCCATAACTCCCTGGTCAATTCTTCCCTTCTCTCCCGCACCACCCCCTTCCCGGGCACTTTCCCTTGCAACTGCAAGAGGTCCTAACCTTAACCCTAACCTCAGGTCAGTCCGCATTAACCAACCTGATCTCCCTGTAGCTCAGCATTTCAACTCCCCCTCCCATTCCGAATCCGATCTTTCTGTCCTGGGCCTCCTCCATGGCCAGAGTGAGCACCACCGGAAATCGGAAGAGCAGCACCTCGTATTCTGCTTGGGCAGTTTGCACCCTAGCGGCATAAACATTGACTTCTCCAATTTCCGGTACCCCTTGCTGTCTCCTCCCCTTCTCAGCTCTCCCTCAGCCTTTGGACTCCTCCTCTTCCTTTCTTCTCCCCACCCCCCACCCTAAGAAGCGTTTCGGCCCGAAACGTTGCCTATTTCCTTCGCTCCATAGATGCTGCTGCACCTGCTGAGTTTCTCCAGCACTTTTGTCTGCCATCAAAAGGGGAACAAATCTGTTTAAACAGGAATATACTAAGAGGGTTTAAGATTTACACTGCATATGTGTGAACAGAAGTGTTTTAAACAGTGACAACTGTAAGAACAGTTGGGATTTTGATGATGTTGCAATATTACAGACCCGGCTAAAAATAGGCAGGAACAAGTTCTAAATAGTCCTGATTTCAGGAAAGAAATGGAAGATTGTCAGTATTGGCTGAAGAGAAAATTACTGGAGGTGTCCTGGAACCACTGCAGACAAAATCTGTTTGGAATTAAGTAATAGAGGTGAAAATGCACCCCTGAAAATATTCTCCAGAATTGAGGTGTTCCCAATTTCAGTCATGGAGCTGCTTTCGTGGAGCTTTGGAAGGCCAATCTCCAAGTCCTTGTCAGCTCACTCAATGAACCTTAGAAGGGGTTGAACCATGCACTGACCATCCACTAGGGAAAGGCTTGTACCTACCTGCCCTTGCTGTACCTTACCCATTCTCTAACGTTAAGAGAAGCAGATTTGTAGATAAATTGCAGGGTTTATAGCATTATGGGATTTCAGCTACCCCAATGTTTTCTGGGTTTGCTTTAGTGTGGTTGAGGTGGAATTTTTAAAGAGGGGGCAGTACTGGACTTAATTGTAGGGAATGACATCAGGAAAGTGGTTCGAGTGTCAGTAGACAAACATTTTGGAGATGATAGCACTGAAAGTTTAAAGGTAGGTAAGCAAAAGGAGAATCCAGATTTCAGTCATGTCGGGATTTGGTATAAGTAGTACGAAATGTGTTGGAAGTAACTTCAGATGCTGGTTTAAAACGAAGATAGGTACAAAAAACTGGAGAGCTGCAGCATTGGAGTGCTACAACGTTGGAGTTACTTGGCTCAAACATTGGCCTTGCCCAGTGTTATTCACGTTGGGATGTAGATTTTGTTGACAAAGCCTGGACTCTTGTCCATCCTGAATTGTCCTTGAGAGAGTTTATCCAACGCAGTATTCGATCTGGCTGCACCTCCCCATAGTTGCTGATCTGTCCGTAGTGTTTTATTGTGCGCACCTGTTCCCTGCCTCAAGCAGTGAATGCAGCGCTGCAGTAAGGTACCTTGGGACGCATTGAGGGAAGGTAGGTGCCATGCAAATGCAAGTCTTTTTCTTTCCGGCAGATCTGCACCTGGCAGCAGAGTTGGGGAAGACTCTACTCGAACGCAACAAGGAACTGGAAGATTCGCTGCAACAAATGTACACAACCAACCAGGAGCAGGTCCAGGAGATAGAGGTGAGGGGGGGGTTCAGGCTGCAAGACACAACACACGTTCAGTTACCAGGAGGGTTAGGGGGTCTCGGTTTCTTGTCTGTATGGAGATAATGAGCCTAATTGGACCATGCTGCAACTTACCTGCCTGTCTCGGTACCCCTGAATTGGTGGAGAAGGTAGTGTTTGGATGGAGGGATGAGGATGGATGCGTCAGCCAGAACCCCTAACTGTCGAGCTGGATAGTTTTTTGTGGGATGAGGCCGAGTTTCCCTGTGTACAGGAAATTAATCAAACATCTGCAGATGTTCTGGAGGGCTGGCGACTTTATCCTCTCTTTCATGCAGTTATCAACAGTGAATGAGGGGAATCCGCGAGTAACGCAAATTCTTCCAGTAAAGGCTTTGCACAAAGAGCCATCATACAACTTTACAGCTCAGCAGGCCATTCTGCTCATTGTGTCCATTCTAGATCTCTGAAAGAGCTGTCGAACTAGTCTCATGCCCCAACTACTGCATTGTCTTCCCTTTTGGCTCTATATCCAATTGATCTTGGGTTTACCATAACATTTGCTTACTACTGCCTTTTAGGTAGCAGATTCCAAACCACAATTCACTTCTATTTGAAAAATCAAAAGATCTGCTGCTACTAGAAATCTGCAATTAATAACAGAATACTGGAAAGGATCAGCTGATCCAGTAGCATCTATAGTCTCCATCTCCTCGTAGGGTGAGGCAATGATTGCGCTGGGGATAAGCTATTGAAACCATCTTGTTGATAGACATGAAAATTGGTCATTAATAGAGAGGAATAACAGATTTGCCAAGTCTTCCTCCATCCTGTAATTTGTTTGTACAATTGATATCTTCAGTTTAGCAAGAAGCCCCCATGGTAAGAGCTCCCTTGAGCAAGATACTGCCCATGGTTATCAATGAGGAGGCAGGCAGCTGTGATGACTGGGCCTTTGACACACTTCATTTTGTGTCTGTGGCTGGATGCTGACAAATGTAGCAATGCAGGAGTGAGCTCACTGTGGGTCTGCTCCTAATCCATTGCACAGGGGCTTGATGCTTTTAGCGTTGAGTAATGGTGGGTCTGAGCCCAAGAATACAAAGAGAATTTGAGAAGCAGAAAGAATGCATCACATATTGAACTGATGCCAACTGGCTGCTTTGCTAGTTTGTGCTGCTGGAGTCCCACTCCCACCAGTTCTGCAACTTGATTGTTAACAATGAGAGGGTCTGTCCAACTGAATTGCTCAAGATATTCTGTTGTCAGAATCACCCTGCAGATGTTTTCCATTCCAGTTGTTTCTTGCTCCTCTCACCCAGTAGCTGATCTGTGTTTACTACAATATTCCGATGAAAGCAGACTTTGTTGGACCAGTTCAATTTTGAAACCAAGCAGTACATTTGTGAGTAAATATGTATATATTTTAAATTCTTTAGCTCATATACAGCATAGAAGCAGTATTTTGTCCCAGCCTGTCCATGCTGGCTTTGGGCCTCCTCTGATCTTCTGTTATGTAATCTGTGTTTAACTCTGTTCCTTTCTCCATTATTATGCTTGTCCAACCATAACTTGAGTTATATTTTTGTTGTCATCATTGCTAAAGCAGAGTGGATGGGATTGGTTCCATGGTGCTTGCTGCACAAGCTCAAAATGTACCAATCAGCACTGCAAATACTGTGCTGGAACAATTGATCCCACTACACCCCCACACAAACATTCCTTCAATTTCCCAAATTGGTGATGGGGGAAAGATTCTGAATGATCAATTGCTATCATCCCTCTGATTCATCCTTGGCACGAGTCAGGGCTAAATGCTGAGCTCTGCTGATTGCTGCTTTAAACTTCAGAGTGCCAAGGATGATGCTGCAAATTTAAGGTACTTAAACCTACAACCTACTAACAGAGGTGATTAAGTCCCAATCCAGTCTTAAACAAAAATAAACCTCAACTCATACTCCAGAACAATCCCAAGGGTCTGCAGCATTTTTGCTGTATCCATATTATGTCCCATTTATTTATGTGAGCATTCCTGATGTAAGTATGAAGGCAGACAAAAATGCTGGAGAAACTCAGCGGGTGAGGCACCATCTATGGAGCGAAGGAATAGGTGACGTATTGGGTCGAGACCCTTCTTCAGACTGATGTGGGGGGAAGAAGAAAGGAAGAGGCGGAGACAATGGGCTGAAGGAAAGCTGGGGAGGGGAAGGAGGGAGAAAGAAAGGACTACCTGAAATTGGAGAAGTAAATGTTCATACCGCTGGGGTGTAACCTACCCAAGCGAAATATGAGGTGCTACTCCGCCAATTTGAGGTGGGACTCACTCTGGCCGTGGAGGTGGCTCAGGACAGAAAGGTCAGATTTGGAATGGGAGGGGGAGTTGATGTGCTGAGCCACTGGGAGATCAGGTTGGTTAATGCGAACTGTGCGGAGGTGTTGGGCGAAGTGATCGGCAAGCCTGCGCTTGGTCTCACCGATGTAGAGCAGTTGACACCTAGAGCAGCGGATGAGGTTGGAGGAGGTGCAGGTGAACCTCTGCCTCATCTGGAAAGACTGCTTGGTTCCTTGGATGGAGTCGAGGGGGGAGGTAAAGCGACAAGTGTAGCATTTCCTGCGGTTGCAAGGGAAAGTACCGGGGGAGAGGGTGGTTTGGGTGGGAAGGGACATTGACCAAGGAATTACGGAGGGAGCGGTCTCTGCGGAAAGGCTGGTTAGTTTGACTTCGGTGGTTGGTAAGATTTTAGAGTCCATTATAAAGGATGAGGTTAAGAAGCTCATGATAAAATTGGCCGAAGTCAGTATAGCTTTGTGAAAGGGAGGTCTTGCTTGACAAATTTGCTGGAATTCTTTGAAAAAGAAGATAGCAGGTCCAAGAAGAGTCAGTAGATGTTGTTTACTTAGATTTTCAGAAAGCCTTTGATAAGGTGCCATACGTTTTGCTGCTGAGGAAGATGCGAGCCCATGGTATCAAAGGGCAGATACTAGCATGGATAGCGGGTTGCCTGGATGGCAGAAGACACAGAGTGGCAATAAAGAGGGCTTTTTCTGGTTGGCTGCCAGTGACTAGTGGAGTTCTGCTAGGATCGGTGCTGGGGCTGCTACTCTTCACGTTGTATATTAATGATTTGGACGAGGGGATTGAAGGCTTTGTGGCAAAGATTGTGGATGATACGAAAATAGGTGGAGGGGCAGGTAGTGTAGAGAAAGCAGAGACTCTGCAGAAGGACTTGGACATGTTGGGAGAGTGGGCAGAGAAGTGGCAGATTGAATCTAGTGTAGCAAAGCATGAAGTCATGCATTATGGTACTAGGAATAAAGGCGTAGACTATTTTCTAAATGGGGTGAGAATCGAAAAATCGGAGGTGCAAAGGTTCTTGTGAGTGCTGGTGCAGGATTCCCAAAAAGTTACTCTACAAGTTGAATTGGTAGTAAAGAAAGCAAACTCAATGCTAGCATTTATTTCAATAGAGCTTCTATAAAAAAAACTGGGATGTGATGTTGAGGCTCTATTAGGCGCTGGTAAGGCTGTATTTGGAAAATTGTGAGCAATTTTGGGCACCATCTCTGAGGAATTATGTGCTGGCCCTAGAGAGGGTCCAGAGGAGGTTTACAAGAATGATCCCAGGAATGAGTAAGTTAACCTATGATGAGCGCTTGTTGGCACTGGGCCTGTACTCGCTGGGGTTTAGGAGAATGAGGGGGGACATCATTGAAACGTACAGAATAGTGAAAGGCTTGGATGGAGTGGATGTGGAGAGGATGTTTCCACTAGTGGGAGAGTCTAGGACTAGAGGTGATTGCCTCAGAATTAAAGGATGTTCTTTTAGGACAGAGATGTGGAGAAATGTCTTTCGTCAGTGGGTGGTGAATCTGTGGAATTCTTCATTACAAAAGGCTGTGGAGGCCTTCAGTGGATATTTTTAAGGCAAAGATAGATTCTTGATCAGTACAGGTGTCAGAGGTTATGGGGAGAAGGCAGGAGAATGGGGTTAGGAGGGAGAGATAGATCAGCCACAATTGAATGGCCGATTAGACTTGTTGGGCCGAATGGCCTAATTCTACTACTATTCCTTGTGACCTTATGAGGCATGTTTTGTAAGTTTGCAGATCAACAAAAATAGTGGTTGTTGATTTCTGGTAATTTATAGAATAATAATAATGAGTGGGTACAATGGACTAGGTCATTAGCACATGGAACCTAAAGGTTAACCGTGTATGTCATGCATTTTGTGAGGATTTTTAAGACATAAACAGTGAATGGTCTAGCCCCAGGAAGTACTCGAGAATAGAGGGATCTTGGTGTATATGTCTAACAATCCCTGAAGGTAGATAAACTGATGAAGAAGGCATATGGGATACTTGCCTTCATTAGCCGAGCATAGAATGCGAGGCTAAGAATTTTATAAAACATTGGCTAGGCCACAGCCAAAGCACTGTAAATAGTTCTCAGGACAACATTTCAAGAAGCATTTGATTGCACAAGAGAAGTTGTGAAGGAGAATGTTCCTGGGATGGAGCATTTCAGTAATGAGAGACTGGAGCAGAGGAGACCCGATTGTACTTGCGTATATAAAATTATAAGGCTGGTAATTTGAGGGAGGAAATTATTCCCCATAGTCTAGATTACTATAATGAGAGAGTGTGGGTTTAAGGGGTAGGAAATGTACAGGACATTTAAAGAATCATTTTTTTTATCTAGAACCTGGTTAGAATTTGAAATGCAGTTGGAGTGGGTGGTAAAAGCAAGTACTGAACATTTAACTATCCAGACGAGCACATAAAATGTCATAACAGAAGACTGCAGACCAAGTCTGAAAAAATGGGATTGGTAACAGAAAGTATCGTTAATGGTTAGCATAGTGGGCTGAAGGGTATGTTTATGTTGTGTAACTGAAATATTAAACAGAAGCAAAGTCGGCTTCGTGAAGTGGATAGAGAAGAACCCATGATATTTGAAAATGAGAGAGGTCACCATGAAGATTGATGAGGGCAGGGCAGTGAATGTTGTATATATGTACTTCAGCTACGTCCTGCATAGTAGGCTGCTGTGGAAGGTTGTACACATCAAGGTGATCTAGCCAATTGGATTCAAAGTACAGTTGTGGGGGGTTGTTTTTTTTAATATTGGAGAATTGTGACCAATAGAGTGCTGCAGGATTTGGTACTGGGTCTACTACTGTTTGTTATCTACATTACTGATTTGGATGACAATATTGTTTACAATTCAAGGCAAGTCAAGTCACTTTTATTTATATAGCACATTTAAAAAACTCTTGTTGGCCAAAGTGCTTTACATTGGTATAAGAATAGTATAACAAACAACAGTGGATCATAGCTTAAAAAACAAACATCACTACATACATATAGCCCTCGCTCAGAGGACGTCAAAAAAGGCTTGGGAGTAGAGATGAGTTTTTAGTCTCGACTTAAAGGAGTCGATGGAGGGGGCAGTTCTGATGGGAAGATGGATGCTGTTCCACAGTCTAGGAGCTGCAACCGCAAAGGCGCGGTTGCCCCTGAACTTATGCCTAGGCCACGGGATGTTCAGCAACCCCAAGGCAGTCGACCTGGATGTGGTGTGGTGGGTGAGCAGACTTTTAATGTAGGTGGGGGCGAGCCCATTGAGGGCTTTGTAAACCTGCAGATGAACCCAACATTGGTGGTATAGTAGGCAGTGAGTCAAGAGTCAAGTTTTGTTGCCATGTGTCCCGGATGAGACAATTAAATTCTTACTTGCTGCAGCACAACAGAATATGTGAACATAGTACATAACGGGGGAAGAGGAAAAAAAAGCAAAAGTTCAATAAATAACAAGTATAGTGCAATAATAAGTCTTTTGCAGTTCAGAGCTCAGAGCTTATTTGTTGTTGTGTTTAATAGCCTGATGGTTGTAGGGAAGAAGCTGTTCCTGAACCTGGATGTTACAGTTTTCAGGCTCCTCTACCTTCTTCCTGATGGCAATGGTGAGATGATGGTGTGGGTCCTTGATTTTGGCTGCCTTTGTGAGGCAGCGACTACGATAAATCCCTTTGATGGTGGAGAGGTCAAAGCCGGTGATGGACTGGGCAGTGGTCACAACTTTTTGTCGTCTTTTGTGCTCCTGGATGTTCAAGTTGCCGAACCAGGCAACGATGCAACCAGTCAGAATGCTCTCTACCGTGCATCTGTAGAAGTTTAGGAGAATCCTCTTCGACATGAGGAAGGATATCTAAGTTTACAACAGGATCTAGATCAATTGGAAGGTGAACCATTAAATGGCAAATGGAATTTAAGCTTGACAAGTATGAGGTGTTGCACGTTGGTATGTCAAACCAGGACAGGATGTGCACAGTAAATGGTCGACCCATGGAGAGTGTTGCAGAACAGAGAGATCTGGGAGTAGAGGTGTATTGTTCCTTGAAAGTGGTGAGTTGGGTAAACAGTGTGGTGAAGAAAGAATGTTCCTGCCTTCATTAGGAAGGGTATTGAGTACAAATGTTAGCACATCATGATGCAGCTGTGCAAGTTTTTGGTAAGACCACACTTGAAGTAGTGTGCAGTTCTGATCGCAGCTATAGGAAATATGTCAATAAGCGGAAAGGAGGAGATTCACTATCTTACCTGGACTTGCAGGCTTCAGTTGTAGGAAGAGGCTGGATAAACTGGGACTTTTCTCTTTTCAACATAGGAGACTAAGGGATAACCATATTGAGATGTACAAGATCACGAAGGCCATAGATAAAATAAATGTTTAGTCTTTTTCCCCACGATTCTAAAACTAGAGAGCATAGGTTTAAGGTAAGAGATTTTCACTCGGGCAGATTTTGTACTCGTGGGTTAGTCTAGAGTGAGTTCCCAGAGAAAGCTATAGAAGCGATTACAATTACAACTTTTAAAAGGCTTGAGAGGATTGATGAGGGCAGGGCAGTGATGTTGTCTATATGGATGTGGGGGGACCGACGTGAAGAACACTGGGGTACCCGGCGTGGGGGCTGTGTTTGTTTGTTTGTTCCGGTGAAGGTGCTGTGCACACAGCAGCCAGTCAACAGTCGCTTGTCTTTTTCTTTTGTTTTCACTTTTAATTTCAAGTTTTTGTGGACCTTGTGTGGTGTGACTGTCGGCAGGCCAATTTCCCTCCAGGGATGAATAAAGTTTTATCGTATCGACTTTAGCAAGGCCTTTGTCAAAGTCCTGCTTGATAGGCTACTCTTGAAGGTTAGAATGTCATTCTGGTAGAGTATACACAATTTGAAAGGTTGCTGGAAACAGTGTTTATAGCAATCCACAATGGAATTATATATAGGCATGAAACAGTACAATTTTCAGGTTTGATAAAGGACCGAACATAGTTAGAATGAGTTGGTGAGTCTTTTGGTGCTTGATTATTCCTTTTTCATTGGGTTGTCTGCAGTACCCTTGGAGATGAAGATATCCACATTCTGTTATTGTCACCTGCTCATGGTGAACCAGCATTGGATAATTTCTGTGACCAAACAACCATTCCCTGACAACAAAGATCTGTCTACCATTGTTTTAGGCTGTAAAAGATAATACACTGCTGCCCAGATTGACTTTCGTGCACTGGGCCCAGTGATCTTGGCCTGCAGCATGAGGTTTAATAATTAGCCTGGGTTCCTGAGCTAGTAGTGAGAGGGCCAAAATTCTCCAGATCTGTGCCCGACTGTAGTTATTGATCAAATCAGGTTGGGAACTCCTTCAGAACAACTGTGCATCCAATGCTCACGCTAGTTCTGCTGTAAAATTTAGTATGTTGCATGTCACTTTTGTCTCATAGTACCTCAGCAAACAACTGGAGATGTTGCGACAAATGAACGAGCAGCATGCCAAGGTATACGAGCAGTTGGATGTAACGGCACGTGACCTGGAGCTTAACAACCAGAGGCTGGTGGTAGACAGCAAGGCTTCACAACAGAAGATAGAGCGGTATGTATCTTGGCACAGGAACAACCAGGCATAGCTCATCCCACTTGCAGAAAAGGCTTTCACTTGGCCTCTATTAAATAAACTTCTTCTCCATTAATAAAGGAAAGTAAGTGAACATTATGAGTGAATGAATGCTTTATTGTCACACGTGACAAGTCACAGTGAAATTATTTGCAAACAGGAAGTTGGTCCCACAGGAAGTCTCCCTTCCTTTGGTATGGAGTCCACCAGACACTTACTTACCGGGAATCTGAACCATTTCTCCCCACTGATCCTTGCAGAAAATGCCACAAAGAAAGACTTGGCACTCATGCACCCTTGGTATGTCAAGGAGATCATAAGCATGCAATTGGTATAAGCTGGGAGGACAACATGTGTGCTCAGCACAGAGCTAAACCCGTCAAAGTCTCAAAATGAGAAGACCAGATCCATGCAGATGGCTGGTTAGTGGAAACCCCTGACATCCTCCTCTCCCAAAGCAAAAGTGGATGGACCAGCTAAACCATGCGGAGAAGGGTGACCCGACATCCTCTATTAAGCAGTAGGATGATGACCTCCTGCATCATGAGTGAGACAGCTCTCCAATCTCCCGGGTTTCCACAGAACCTCTGCACAGTCACCGTGGAATGTCTCAGAAAGCTGTGCGACCACCCCGCGTGTCCCTAGTACCTGACCCTCGTAGGACATCCAGTCAGTTCCACCGACATCATTCACCCGGATCTCACAAAACCCTCTGGTGCAATAAAAATTGAACCACTCAGTCAGCATCTGTGAAATGAGAAGCAGAGTTTCAAGTGGTAGTCCCTTTGGCAGGACTAAAAAAGGGAGAAAACAGCTTGCAGAGTGGATGAAGAATGTTTGGATGAAACAAAGGGAATGTCTCTGTGGCCAGATCAGGAGAGCCTTGGTAATAAGCTGTTGATCAAGCCATCTGGTTGATAGGCTATTGAGGGAAATTGGAACTAGAGGGGGGGAAGAGAGAGGGTTGGGGGGGGGGGGGGGGGGGGGGGGGGGGGAGATGGAGAATTTTGTTTGTGATGTACCTACAGTGACCTCCATAATGTTTGGGACAAAGACTCATCATTTATTTATTTGCCTCTGTGCTCCACAATTTGAGATTTGCAATAGAAAAAAAAATTGCATGTGGTTAAAGTGCATATTGTCAGATTTTGATACAGGCCATTTTTATACATTTTGGTTTCACCATATAAAAATTCCAGGAACTGTCTGTGCCATTATGTAGCTGAGAACTTGCTAGTTAACCAGTAACCTGCCAAAGATTTCTGGTTGACCGGTCAATTGGCTGTTGTAAATTGCCCTGAGTGTATAGGTGAATCGGTGAATTTGGAGGGTGTTGAGAACGTGGAGGAAATAAAGTGGGATTAGAGTAAATGAATGGTTGATGGTTGGCTTGGGCTGAAGGGCCTATTTCTGTGTTCTAAGACTTGGAGAAGGTCAACCCTCTCCGTACTACGGCACCACCATTCCAGCAGTCGGGAAACTAGATACATTATTTTTGTTTGATTTAGCTTCTGCTGGATTGGACAGTACCTGCACAGTATTCAACTATTGGGACTCATCCTTCCAGACACGTCCTTCCCTTCACTTGGAGCAGCCGAATCAGCGGCAGAAGGAAACAGCCTTGAGGGATTCACAGCCTTCCCGCCACCGGAGCAGCCTTGCTTCATCCCGCAGGAGGGGATGGATTCATGGTGATTTCTACATTCCCCGTACAATCAAAACTGCAATCAATGATAATGTGGTGGATGGCCAGTGATCCACATCAGAACATCACCTGCCTTCAACAGGTGGCCCCTACACTGACAGGCCCTCTACCTGGAAATTCAGAGCCCTGCCATCACACAAATTCTCAACCTCCTCAAACCTGTTCTTCCACCGACTACCTTGGAACAGGTGGGCTCCCAAGGGTCAGGCCTAAGGTTGAGCTTGATCTTGGGCTACTCCTTAGTGCCCATGGAATGTGCCTTGGGAAGTTTGGATTTCCTCTGCACATTTTACTTGGCTGAACTCTGCAGGAGGAGTTCTGGCGTGGGGTAAATGGGTGGGACAGCAGCGTCATTCTGGATTGCTGTGATGGCATTGGCATCCTCTAGGTTGAGATTTATTTTGTAAATGTGCCCCACTGCCTTGCATGTGTGTCACCATGCTCTGTCCAGAAGATGGGAGGCCATGCCCTGGAACTGGATATTGCAGTTACGGTTCATTTATGCCAGTCATATGCAAAGCTGCTGGTGGGTGGAGAAGACATAGTTTCTTTACTGAAGACTGAGCATGATTGGATACCTATCTTCCCCAGACTTAGCAGGTTGGGGGTAGACAAGCGCACTAGGATTGAAGGCTAGGGCACTGAATGAACCCGACTGCTGCATTATGTCCTCAAAGTGGTTGAACAGCAGGAAAATAACTATGAGCCACGAATTAAGCTCATTTGTGCATAAGGAAGACAGACCTTCCGTTCATTTTGGAGGTTGTTACAAAGGGTGGCCACCTCGGCTAATGCCATAACCCTGACCTGTAATGTTACAGTGACCTTATATTTTGATGTAATGTCTAAATAATGATGAGGCCATGGGAATAGTTGCAACTTCCATATAAACGAGACCCACAAAATGTGAGAGGATGAAAGCGTACCCCCTCATCTCCCCCCCCCCCCCCCCCCCCCCCCCCCTCCCAGGCAGAATCTCCTAACATCTAGGGGACTGTGAACACAGCAGGATCCTGAGGCAAGCCCAGAGACTAAAAGCAAGGCCCAGGGTCAGGGTAAAGGCAGCCCTCATCCTGGCAAGGCCCAGGGTCCCAGGCAGCCTGTCCTGGGAATGTTACTAGGAGAGTGTAGAACTTTACTCTGTGTCTAATCTTTTTGTTGTGGGGTTTGTTTGTTTTGAAATAACTTAAATTACAGTTTAGTTAATTTGAACCATTTGTTGTCATTATCCAGAATGTACTCCAGCCCTCGCAATGCCCATAGTTTCAGAAAGCCATTGTCACTCAAGATTCACCCTGGCATGGATCTAAACTTGGGAACAGGCAATTGGCTCAGACACACCACATCACCAGTGTGCTTCCTGGACAAGTGAATGACCATCTTAGACATCCCTGGAGCAAACTGAGGAAGTCACCTCTGTACACTGCCCAAAGATCAGGAGCGTGGGGCTGAAGTGCAATCAGAACCTGAGCAGCAGCCACTTCAGAAACCCTCTCACACCCATATCCATTATATAAGTGGAGCTGAGAATCCTCCAGGACACAGAAGTGATCCTTGAATGAACTTAACTTATTGCACATACTTATTGCACGGCACTGCTGCGTATCACACTCCACCTCAAGTCTCCTAGGTAAAGGGTAAGGACTTATTGTGTAGTGACATTCAGAGGCCCCTTGTTGCCACCAGATGGCAGCGTGAACTGCATGTCATATCTAAATGGCAGATGAGAGCAAACAAGTGGAGAGTGTAACAGTGTTGTTCTCACCCCAGAATTGGGTGGTACGACATTGTAAAGGCAGCTTTATCTTGCACCTGACCTGCGCTGGCGATAATTTGTGGATGGGCTTAGTAACTGCATCTTGTGCCCTGTGATTTGAAATAGGTTGATGGAGACGATTGAAGGTTTACAGAACCAAGTGGACATGCTTCAGAGCCAAGTGCATGAAATGAGAAATATGGATCAGCTGCGCGTTCGCAGGGATAAAAGGGAACGCCGGAAAACTATCCACACTTTTCCCTGCTTGAAGGAGCTTTGTGCTAAGCCCAGGTAACGTTCTGACGAAGGCAATATGGCAGAAGCAGTAATTGATTTACTTGGTTCCAGGATAGGTTTCGTGGATACTTTAGAGAGGCAAAGGATTGGCATTAGCACCCCTTGGTTTAGAAGCATAAATGGGAATTTGATGGTCAGCACAGGCACAATGGGCTCAAGGTTAAACTGTATATTGAGCACAATGGGCTCGAGGTTATACAGGCAGCCGGGTGTACATTCTGTTGATCAGAATCAGTTGGAAGCTATTGGTCTATGGATACTGTGTGACAGAATAAGTCTCCAATGTGATTCCCACTCTGCTCGCATACCTACAGACAGAACTCTCAAGAATGTGTTGTACAGGCAGGGGTACAATGCTGGGACTTGACAATCTAAATGAACTGATGCTTGAAATGTAAAATGGAGGAAGAACTGAGATTACTAGAAACAGTTCTACATTGGATTAAACTGAAGTTACATCTTTGGGCCTGAGTTTGTGACTAGGATTTTCAATACGGTTTCAGTGAATCCTGGTGTTCCTATTGGTAGTGGATCACGTCTATCAACTTTTTAAGATTGTTGCAATATTGTGTCGGAGTGATAAATTACTTCATGTGTAAATCGAAACTAGCTTAGGTAGCCCTACACACGAGCACACTAATGAATAGTTCTATGGTTCTTTATTCTAAAATCTACGAGTGAACCTCTGGGCAGCCTGTAAAAAGGAGCTCTGTAAAGGACTGCTCAGTGGGTCACTTCTGCACTTCCTAAACCTGCCTACAAACCGAAGCCCATGCTCGCTTTCATGACGCTGAGCAAGACAATTGGGATGAGAGATGGGATTAGCAAGAAACTATTGCCACGGTTTAATCTCTGGATCATTGCCCAGTAATGATCCCTCTGTATCTCTCCTCCCGAGACAATTTTGTAGATGTGAGGAAGAGAAATAAATAGAAAAGAGAGTCGCTAAAGTAGTTGAGTAGCTGTCAATACTCCAGGGCTATTTAAAGAAATAATTGCTATTAGGATAGGATACTATAAATGTTGAGAGGCATGGAGAGTACTAATGGTTATGGAAGTGGGGGAGCGAGGTAAGGATGGTGTGAGGTGTTGCTAAAGGACAAAGCAAATTCTTTGGTGTCTGTCCTGTAACCACTTTCCAAACACACTCAAATGTCAGAGAAACATCTAAAATTTTGGGACAGAGAAGGCCGTTTGGTTCACGTCAACAAAGTGCCCTCCAAGTTTAACAATCCTGTCATGGCTTTTCATGTATCCACCCAGTACTATTTAAATACGATAGCCTCTGCTTCTCCTGCTCGCTCAGACAGCAAATTTTGCACGTGGGCCTCTCAGCACAAATCATTTATTCTAATCCTATTAATACCCCTGTTTTTTTAATCCCTCTCTGTAAAAGGAGTCTTTCCTACTAATTATGCTCATAATTATATAAATTTATATATATGTGTCTCCTCAGTCGGCTCCACTACTAGAAAACAATCCAAATTTATCCAGTTTTTCCTCACAGCTAGTTTTCCAGACCTAGTGTTGGACATTGAGCTGCATTACCCAACGTGAAGGTTTGGAGGAAAGATTAACCAAGGAATACAAGAGAAAATTAAGCTGAGTGCAGGAAGAATGGAGGAATTGAAAATAAATATAACTAGGACAACCAGAGATTGGCGATTTACATTAGCTGCTAATCATTAACAAAAAAGTTGGATTCTTTTTTTAAGGAATGGTGATGCTTATTAGAACCAAAGCCAGAAACCTATAGATTGAGCATGAGCATAACATGCACATGTAGATTGAGCATAGGCAGCACGATGGCGCAGCTGTAGAGTTGCTGCCTTAAAGCGATTGGAGCGCCAGAGACCCGGGTTCGATCGCGACTATGGGTGTTGTCTGTACGGAGTTTGTATGTTCTTCCCGTGACCACATGTGTTGTCTCCGAGATCTCTGTTTTTCTTCCACACTGCAAAGGAGTATAGGTTTGTTGGTTAATTGGATTGGTATAAAGTGTAAATTGTCCCAAATGTGTGTAGGACAGTGTCAAAGTGCTGGGATCGTTGGTCGGTGCCAACTAGGTGGGCCGAAGAGCCTGTTTCTGTGCTGTGTCTCTAAACTAAACTAAATCTGTGCCTGTATTCACAAATGAGAGTAACGATAATGTTGCAGTGAAGGTGTGGCAAAGTGTTGTATGGATAAGAAAGCAAACCGGTGATAATAGAAAAGCAAAACTCAAAATTAACCTTTCCAGGTGAGCTACATTATTGAGAATAGAAATGGACAAAACTGGGTACAATCTCTCAGTTCTCTCTTAATCTGGGCTTGCTGCCAGAGAATTTGAGTTATGCAAATTTATACCTTTTAAAAAAAGAAAAAATGAATAACATGGTAACTGGAGGCCAGTTAGTTTAATACCAGTGCCGGGAAAATCACAAGACACCATTATCAAGGATAATTGGAAGCATCAGCTAAAAAGAGACAGTAGGCATGAATTTGCTGAGCCTAAATTATACCTGACTAACCTGATTATGGTCTTCAAGAAAAGGGATATGAGTTTATTGGCAAAGCCAACCCAAATGAGGAATAAATTTGGCACAAGTGGTTAATATTAATCTGACTACTTACACTGAGATTTTGAGGAGGTAAAAAAATTGTAGACGCATGGAACCGCAGATGGTGGAATCTTGTGCAGAACAGTGCTGGACTAACTCAGCAGGTCAGGCAGCATCTTTAGAAGACATCAGACTCTGAAGAAGATTCCCAAACTGAAGTTTGCCTTTCTATGTCCTCAAGAGATGCTGCCTGCCCCGCTGAGTTAGTACAGCACTTTGTGTTCCATATTTTGTTAATGTTGATGAGAGCCGTTATGAAAACTGATTTGACATGTTCTCAGACGTGAGACTGGTGCAAAAAGTTAGAGCCCATGGGTTCGAAGACAAGTTGACAAATTGATGTAAAATTGACTTTGTAGTAGGAGGCAAAATATGGTAGTGAAGTATTGTTTCTGCGATTGGAAACCAGTGACCAGTTTAGTGCCAAAGGGATCAGTGCTGGCACCCTTCCAGTTTTTTACGTACATTCATGATTTGGATGTGAACGTAAAAGACATTAGGACCTTACAAATGACAAATGGTGCTGTTGTTGACAGTGAGGAGCAAAGTCTTGGGTTACAAGATGATGTTGAGTAGGTGGATAAGATGGGCAGGTAACTTGTCTAAGGATTGTTGAAAGTGGCAGTGCCTGTCAACAAGGTGGCGAAGAAGGCATGGACGATACCTCATTAATAAGGTCATAAATTAAGCGTGGGGGGTTATAATACAATTACGTAAAACATTGGTTAGGCCACAGCAGGAGTGTTGTATACCCCTCTAGAAAGGACATAATTGCATTGGAGAGTGCAGAGGAGATTCACCAGTGTCACTGGAATGCAGTGTTTCTGTTATAGAAACATAGAAAATAGGTGCAGGAGTAGGCCATTTGGCCCTTCGAGCCTGCACCGCCATTCAATATGATCATGGCTGATCATTCAACTCAGTATCCTGTACCTGCCTTCTCTCCATACCCCCTGATCCCTTTAGCCGCAAGGGCCACATCTAACTCCCTCTTGAATATAGCCAATTAACTGGCCTCAACTACCTTCTGTGGCAGAGAATTCCAGACACTCACCATTCTCTGTGTGAAAAATGTTTCCTTATCTCGGTCCTTAAGGAATTCCCCCTTATCCTTAAACTGTGACCCCTTGTTCTGGGCTTATAGGTAGAAGTGGAACGGGTTGGCGGACAGAGTTATTTTCCAGAGGCCTTGTATTTTTACATTTTTATCAAGTCAATTAACCTACAAACCTGTAGGTCTTTGGAGTGTGGGAGGAAACCGAAGATCTCGGGTAGAACGTACAAATTAAGTACAGACAGCACCCGTAGTCTGGATCGAACCCAGGTCACCAGCGCTGCATTTTACTGTGAAGGCAGCAACTCTACCGCTGTGCTACCGTGAGCAGAGAATGGATGGACTGGGTTGTTTTCTTTGCACAGGCAAGAATATATGACAGGCATAGATTGATTAATTGTTGATGTTTACAACTAGAGAGCACAAGTTAAGGGATCAGAAGTTTTGCGGGTGAATTGTACTCGTAGGGAAGTCTGAGGTGTGCTGCCCAAGGGATCGATGGAGGCAGGGGCTTATTGGGTCCAGATGACCCGGGGCATCGAACAAGTGTGTTCCGCGGCGTAACCTCTCTCTTGTCTCACAGGTGTAGCTCCCTGGACGACGCGACGCCCGGGTCGGGCAGCCTGGCCAGTCCTGAGCGGCTGGAGAAAGAGAACGAGCGGCTGCGTTTGAGCGCCAACGCCCTACGCATGCAGCTGGGCCAGGAGCGGCAGCGCCGGGAGACGGCGGAGCGCGAGTGCACGGCCGTGCTGGGCGAGTACGGCGAGCTGGAGCGGCGGTTGGGCCAGCTGGAGAGCTGCAAGCTACGGGTGCAGGAGCTGGAGGCCGAGCTGCGGGAGCTGCAGCAGCTAAAGCAGGCGAGGAGGTATCTGATTGGCGGCGGCGACGAGGGCTTGGCCGAGGCGCTGCTCCAGCCGCTCACCTCGGCCCCGGAGACGGACGATGCGCCCTCGGATGCGGCCGCGACCGCCGACGAGCTCGAGGTCGGCGTGTCGCGCGTGCGCAAGAGCTGCAGCGACACAGCACTGAGCGCCATCATCACGCGCGATGACGTCAGCCGGCACGAGGGCAACTACACCCTGCACGCCAACAGCGTGCGCAAGCGCGGCATGTCGATCCTGCGCGAGGTGGACGAGCAGTACCACGCGCTGCTGGAGAAGTACGAGGAGCTGCTGGGGAAGTGCCGGCGTCACGACGAGGGCCTGCGTCACGCCGCCGTGCAGACGTCGCGGCCCGTCTCGCGCGACACCTCGTGCCGCGACTTCCTGCTCGAGTGCCTGGAGGCCGAGGTGAAGGCGCCCGAGAAGAGCCTCGGTCTCAGCCTCAGCCAGCAGGTGGAGGCGGCGGACAAGCGGCTGGGACAGTCCCAACCCGAGTACAAGGCCCTCTTCAAAGAGATCTTCTCCCGCATCCAGAAGACCAAGGCTGACATCAGCGCCTCCAAGTGCAAGGTCAAGGCCTCGGACTGAGCTGCCCGCCCAGCGCCGTCAGTGGGAGGCGCGCTGACGGATCTCTCTGCGTCTTTGTGAAAATCAGATATCTATTCTTTGCGGCCGGGCCGAGAGTCGACAGCTTGTCGTCCTCCTGGGTCCCCTTCACCGGCTGCTCGCCCGGACTGTGGCTGATCCACCGCGGCACACGCTTGTCTTTTGTTCTAAAGTTGAGCCGAGAGGCCGGAGAGATCTACATTGAATCCGTAATACAGGTTCAGTGACACTTTACACCGTATTCTGTTGCTGCTGGGGTCGACAACACCAAGGCAAAACTCCCCAAGTAGACGGACCGCGTCCCGGGGCTAGGGGTACGATGGGTGGTGGTGCATTTGTTAGACCAGGCCTCCTCATAAATGACACTTATTGGGCTGGGGTGTTAGGGACAATATGCAATAATGTAATTGCTTTAAGAAATGTAAGTATATGTCTGATATGGGAAAGATAAGCACTAAAATGGCTTTTGACGAGATTCCTGCCCTCCTGATACATAGATATTTGTTTTCAAATGTGCTTTACCTGCCTTTTATGTAATGAGATGTCATGGCCTATCACCTCTCTCCAGTCTTGTATTTCCCCCCCTGAAGTTGCTAAAATGCAGCCATTCCTCTGGGTGATGCGCTGGATGAACCTAGATTGAGTGTTTGACCTTGAAGTAAATCGGCCAGAGATCCTGCTACTGCCCTCTCCATCTGGGCCAGTGTTGCTGCTGTTGGGGTTTCTATTTTGCTTAATGTGCAATAGCTAATTAGTCAGTATTATATTAATGTTCTGCCTATCTCTGCCTGAGGGATTGGTGTACTATCTTTGGAGAGGGCCTGCACTAAAACGGAGCCTAACTAACTGCTGACCTATTGTTTCACAGTACTTCATCTGCGTTGGGTGTGGAAACTCCTGTATAATTTGTCGTCAGAGCTCAACTAACTATTCTGCTGTGTAGTGCTACCAACTACAGTTTCCAACCACAAGCCTGCACCAGTTTCATGGAATTGGATATCCCAGATGATGTCAGGGGCATCTCATTTTCTCTGTTCTGAGCCTGTGGTGATATCTGTAGACCACCGACATGAGGCACGATAGAGGTTCTGAAGCCTGGATGGACCCATTCCCTGGACTGGCATCTCTCAACATAATTCTTAAAGGAATATTGGTTTCTTCTCCTCAATAGGGAGTGGTGGGGAGATGGTGAGTGACATCGGGTATGTAATGGAGTCCAGGGCCCTAATTCTCAGTGGACCACAGGTTGATACTTATTTTCTGTAACTATGCTGATGGCTATATAATGCCAAAATGAAGGGAAAGGCTAAGGGCAGAGATAGTCCCAGGGTCTGTGTCTTAATTCCAAGGTTCTCGTTTCTGCTGGGTAGTAGGAGATCTGTATAGTTGACTGTGATGTACCCAGATTGAAAAACACTAGTCTGAATTGGGATTGTTAAATTGGGAATTGATCAGATGGAAGCCAATCAGCTGATGATGGGAGTTGAGGTTGCGATGGATCCTTGTCACCAATACTGCTTCCTCTCCATCTTCTATATGAGAAGTGCCAAAATTTATGCATTTTTTAACTTTAAAAAATGTAATTTTCAAATGAGATACTAAACTTTTCCTTTTGTCATTTGGACATTAAAAAACAATGTTACTGTTACTGCTTGGTGTGCTGTCTCTTGTATCTTTGGGCCGGACACTTGTTGAAAGGATTCAAGGGCTGTTAGCAGCTACATGCATGCACGCGCAGACACGTGGAACAGCGCACCAGTTTCTCCACTTCCTCTACTGAACACAATTTCCACAACCACCAGCCAATGCCTCTCTGCAATCGGGTATCTAGGACCAGTTTCATCTCCCCCCCCCCCCCCCCCACGGGTTGGAAATGACAGAGAAATGAAACAAATGTTTTGTCTGTATTCACAAAAGATTCAGAACACTTGTGTCTAACTTTGTTGGATAATCTCTTGTATAGAACCTTGACAAAGGCTTTCAAACACTTCAAATTCACCACTTCAACTAGTTTGTCCCATTGGATGTTGAGAGGATGTTTTCACCAGTGGGAGAGTCTAGGACGAGAGGTCATAGCCTCAGAATTAAAAGACATTCTTTTAGGAAGGAGATGAGGAGACATTTATTTAGTTAGAGGGTGGTGAATCTGTGGAATTCTTTGCCACAGAAGGGTGCGGAGGCCTAGTCGGTGGATATTTTCAAGGCAGATAGATAGATAGATTCTTGATTAGTACAGGTGTTAGAAGTTAGGTGGAGAAGGCAGGAGCATAGGGTTAGGGGGAGAGATAGATCAGCCATGATTGAATGGCGGAGAAGACGATGGGCCGAACGACCTAATTCCACTTCTATTACTTATGAGCCGTTAAGACGTATTTCATTAAGATTATCTCATGGTTCACATGACTTCCTTAGTCACAAATTCTAGAATTTTACAGGGCTGTATTTCCCATTATTTTTTCTTTCTCTTAAATTGGTGGTAAGTCAGGATTGGTATTTATTAATATTAATATTTTTACTAAAGCTAATTCAGATCCTCGTTCATTGTACACCTGCTTTTCACCACTATCGCCAAGTTTGGTGCCTTTTGTGAAGACGCCAAAATATGTTTTCTCTGCCCTTTCCTCATCTCTTATCCACATTAATTTTAACTCATCTTTTACCTTCTACATATTTATTATGCAGGACTTCCTGCATTTTCGTAAGTGGCTGTGCTATCTTGCAGCGGCGGCTCGCCTGCAGTCCGTTTGTCTTTTTTTTGCTTCTTTTGTCTCGTTGTAACAGTTTATTTCGGTTTATTTTAGTTGTGTATGTGTGGGGGGGGGTGGGAGAAAACACGTTTTTTGACTCTTTCTTTGGGGGGGATGCGACCTTTCTTGCCGTATCCCCCGTCTCTGTCTGTGCTGAGGCCTATCGCAGAGCAGGCGGCCTCCAGCTGGGACCGACCTCGAGGCTCCGGAGGCAGAGCCAGGACCTACCAACGTGAGGCTGGCCGACTTCGAGGCTGTGGTGGCGCGGCGGCGACCCGACTTCGGACACGGGCCAGTGGACGACATCGCCGGGAGCTCACAGGTCCCGGAGTCCCCGCAACAACAGCTTCGTCCGCTGGACTGGAGGGCGGCAGCTTCGTCCGCCCCGGGCCCCGGAGTTTGAACCGGTCCATTCGCTGAGCTCGGATTGAGCCGCAGGACTTGCTTACCATCACCCGGTGGGGTCACAACATCGGAGGCCTGGATCGCTTCAGCGCAGAGGAAGAGCAAGGAGGGAAGAGACATGGACTTTGGGATTTTTGCCTTTATCACAGTGAGGAGGTGCCTGGTGGACTCACTATGGTGGATGTTAAACTGTGTTGAGTGTGTTTTGTTATTTATTCTATGTTACATTTGAATCTGAATTTTGGCAATAACATTAGCCTTATTTAAAACAGTCTGTAATATATTTTAATGCTCATAGCTAGATGATATTTCTCATTTTCCCATTGAAAAGGAAATACATTATTTGTAAACTATACTTCAGATATTCACTATAGTTTGTCCACTGTTGTAACTTTCAAGTAGTTTCCCAGCCTAACATCATGCCTTCGTGGGTCACTTTATTTCGCATTCAATGCCCAGGTTCAGAATGAACTAAATAACTTGAATCTGTTATTTTTAAAGTTTGTCATATTATGATAGCTCTTTCCTGTAATCCCTTTTATCGACTAGATTAATTATTTCTGAATATTAAGTCTAAAATAGTCTGGTCCCTTAATGTACTGGTTTGTTAAACAATCTCATAAACACCAAGAATTTTACTCACTGCATTATTACTGCTCGGTTTGCTTTCCTGATCAATATGTACATTATTGTACATAGTTGTGTGCATCTCTAATTTCCTGATGGATCCTGTGTGTCTGGATCACCATCTGAAACTGGGGCTGAGGACTTCTCCCTCCAATGCTTTCTGCCCCTCTTAATATTGAGCTAATCCAAAACAAATTATGTGCGTTTCTTTCAGTTAATGTTTCCTCTCTTATGCCTTTACTCCACCCCTCTTTCCAGTTTGCCTGTTTAACTGTAACACACGAGACCTTTCAGTCCATTGGATGCATGCTGACTCTTAGCAATGCAATCAGTCCCTGCCATTTTGCTGTGACCCTGCAACAATTTATTTCTTGTATGGCCCCAAGTCCTGTTTGGTTCATTTGACACTCACCAACAAGCCAGGAGCGAATAATGACCAAACAGCATATCTTTTAGATGCGGAAGCAAGCACTTCCAGGAAACCCACGAGATCTTGGGGAGAATGTGCAAACTCACCAAGCAGCACCTGAGGTCTGGATTGAACCTGGATCATGACCTGAGGCAGCGGCTTTACTTGTTGCTCCAAGGGAACAGGAAGTATCCACAGGTCAGGCAGCATCACAAAAGAGGTGCTGAATGGCTTCAGGTCTAAGACCCTTCATCAGAGTGAGTCAGATCACAAGCAAGTTTTAAGTTGTATAGGGAGCAGAAGAAATGTCTGATTTGGATAGCCCAAATTTGTAGAGTTAATAGTTACTTTAGAAACCATTTTTTAGCCAGAAAGAAAACCTAGTTTGAGACAAAAAAGCCCAATGGGATGACTCCTCCAACTCTGCCCCTCAATATTCGGCAGAGGAAGGAACCTAGATCAAAGATACTAGAAGATACTACTCTAGTATCTTTGCCCTAGATTGCTGTCCTTCCCCAGAGAGCTCCATGATCTTTGCTTTTTCCCCACAGAGCCTTGGCGGAACCGCTGCCAAAACCACTTAGCTGGTCAAGCAGCGTCTGTGGGGAAAGAAATAAAGTTAACTTTTCAGACTGAAGACCCTCGTGGACACTGGGGTTGGGAGAAAACAGTTTTCTTTAGAAGCTCCAGCACGCATTGCTTGTGCACGACTGTCGCAAAGCCAGTCCATGATGTCTGTGTAATTGATTGCACAACTGGAATAACTCAGCAAGGCAGGCAGCGTCACTAGAGAACATGGATAATTGATGTCCCTAGTGGGGACACTATGAAGAACCGTATTGCCCCACCGTCGTTGACGTGGCTGTGATTGAATGTCCAAAGACGGGGCTCGCTGTAGACAATGACAAGTGTCAAAGAGAGGGTACGCCGTGGCCAATGATAACACTTAATGAATGAAATACCCACAATCCTGAATATTTCCCAACAAGTGATGCCCTCGGGCTAGCGGACCACCCTGATCCAAAATAAAACTCCGAATGCTGCCATACAGGCAAAAGTAAAGCCGAACGCCATGTTGTGAAGGACATCTGGGACAGGGGCAGCGCAATAGGGAGGTTTCACGGCAGTGGGGTCACGACCCATGACCCGTACTGTTGCTACGCTGCCCCAAGTGGAGTACACGCGATGAACTGCAGGTAAGCACTTACCATTGTTTCCAGCGTAGCGGGCTCGTTAAAACCCACTGAAATGGTCAATTTTTGCGCTGTAAATAATTATGGAAATCGGGATACGTGTGAGAGACATTTAGCCTACATCAGAATTACAAAAGTGAGGAGAAATGACGGTAGATAGAAGCGAGAGCTGAAGGGACAACAGTCCGAGTGCTTGGCGAACATTGGCCGTTTGTTCACTGCATTTCATCAAGTAAGGCATTATTTGTGTTTTTTCTTGAGTCCTTTGGCATCTAAAAACTTTTTGAACTGGCCGTAAAATTTTAAAATCGCCCATGGGCTTTTCCATACATAAAGAAAACGCCTCTGAAGCAAAATTTACAGCCTGATTTATCACTTCTGAGACTCTTTAGATACCAAAGGAATCAAGAAAAAACACAAATAATGCATTACTGTTGATGCAATGCAGCGAGCAAACTCGATAATTCCCAATATTTTCAATTCCGATATCTGCACGGCCAATGTTCGCAAAGCACTTTAGCTGTGTCCCTTCAGCTCTCGCTTCTCTTTTAGGTATGTTACAATACCTACCTTGAGCGGCACTGCAGTTCTGCCACTCCCCGTGTGCATGCCTTTGGCGCCTTTCAGAGGGTGGGGGTTTAAAATGCTGTTTTTCCTCAGACAGTCCAAATCGATCAATCTCAGGCGATTTCATTGCTAATGAGAAATCGCTCCGACATTTCATTCATGAAGGTATTTTTAAACTACGCTAGATCATTTATTAGCTAGAGTAGTTTCAAAATCATCTTCTAAAGCCGTGAACGCTAACAGCAGAACGGACCTAACGTAGGCGATTAAAGAATTCAATTTATTTTTATTTAATTTATTTTTTATATTTAAGTTTATTTTTACATAAAAACATGCTTCTTGGGAAGCCTTTAATCAAATTTTCACCATGCGAAGGGACAAACAAAATATACGAACCGACTACATTTTTCCTGCTGACTGGGGGTTAAATTCACCGCAAACCGCAACGTTCCAATCCACCGCGTTCCACTAAAACCCACTCGCAAGTTGATTTGAATGGCCATTAATTTACAGGAATTAAACACTAAATTCCTTCAATTTGGCCTATAAATTCATGAAAATGAGATTTAAAAACCATGTTAAATTGTGGATTATTGTGGGAATGTTATTTGGACACTTAGGCAATTTAAAAATGTTTATCATTTCTTAAGAAATGGATAGATGTTTAGATCTAGTAATTTAATTTTGTAATTAGCTACAATTAGGTAACTAACTAATTATATGCTTTAATTTCAGGTCATCCAAGTAAGATTGTTTCATATTTGTTTCAGAATGCTTCAATCTATAATAAATGAAAATTTCATTGAGTTCTATTAATTTTTAAGAATGTTATGGGCTTTTGACTGTCCTAGATCACAGCTTTTGAGTTAAGTCAATGGAAAGGTAATGGGGAACAAGATGCTAATTTTCGAGTATGAAAATGGCCAACTTTTTTAATACTGAATGTGAGAAATAGAGTGATTAAACCCCCACTTTTGTGAAGGTCTGGGCGAGGATTCTAACATTGTTGTGAATGAGGTAACCAGCGTCGTCCTTGAGCACCACTGATAGCATTGTATAGCGGCAGACAGAGATGTGGGATGCGGCCATAATCACCAGATACTAGCTTTTCAATTAAAATACAAGAAACTAGGCCAGGTCAATAGCAACTGAGCATGCTTAATGAAATGAATGAATATTACTTACACGCCCCTGGTCAAGAAACTGCTCATTATCATGAACATGCAATGTATGATGTCGGAGGTACTGGGGGGACGTACCTCCAGTTTGTGCACCTCAGTGCTCTGATTGGGAAGAGCCAGAGGGGACGTTAAGCCAGCAGAATTGTGTGTATAAAGGGGCTTTACTTTCCTGACTTTGGTGTGCCTCTAGGGGACAGCAAAGCAGAGGCACCTATTCTGCAGAATATTTAATAAAAGCTTCTTTGCTGACTTTGTCTCAAACAGTGTTTGTGATTTTTTATCTCACACTGAAGATATGAAAGTGAATTAGGTGTCAAATTAAACTTATTTTTATGCTTTATCTGATGGGATAAATTGCAGACTTGATTTTTAAAATCTCAAAAAAAAATCAACATTGCTATCTCTTTACCTTCATTTCGCTTCACTTTTGGAATTCTGAAGTTGGGTACATGTCTCTCACGTTTACCCCGACGTCCACAATTTTTTACAGCGCACAAATTCACAATTTTGGCGGTTTTTAATAGGTAGTAAAGTACTCGTTTCTTGCATTAATAACTTATACCGTAAGTTACGGATGTCCTCCAGCTGGATTGAGCGACTCCGTGCGTCAAGCCCTATGACCCGGTGACCTTACGTGCAAACCCCTACAATGCGAAAGAGTCTTGTGGTGTCTGCCATGTTGTGAAGAACAATCGGTCCGGGGCAAGCGGCATAGCCGCCATGATTGTAGGGGGTTATCGGCCGGGCCATGTTGTGCAGAACGCCCTGTCCTGAATGGTTTCGTCCGGAGCCCGTGCCATTTTGTTTAGTGCGCCATGTTTTGAAGGGCGTCGGAACGCCCTGTCCTGAATGGTTTCGTCCGGAGCCCGTGCCATTTTGTTTAGTGCGCCATGTTTTGAAGGGCGTCGGGCGCTCGGCCGAACAGGGGGGTCATTTTTGACCGGCTGGCGCCATGTTGTGGAGGTCGCTCGGCCGCGCAGGCGCCGTGTTGTGGAGGTCGTGCGGCCGTAACGGCCATTTTGTGGAGGTCGTGCGGCCCGGTGCGGGAATCATGTTGCAGCGCGGATTCCGGTTACTGGGGGCTGCGGTCGGTGATTTGCGCCTTGTGACCGGGCTCCTGCGGCGCCAATACCGCAGCGTCTACAGCCTGGACCGGCTGTACCCGGACAGCGGAGGCACGGCCCGCAGCCAGGACCAGGTGTGCACTGCAGGGGACCGGTGGGGGTGAAGGTGAAGGGGATGCCATAAAATGGTTCACCGGGATGGACCGCTCCTCCTCCCCTTGGGAGCACTGGTGTGGACACATCGAAGTCGCCGTAAGAACATCCTGTCCTCATCACAGCCCTCAGTCCCCCATCAGACCCAACCGTTCCTGTCAGAAGCCCCACGTCCCCGCCAGTCCACCTCCGCTCGTCTCCGTCGGAACCCCCCTCGGACACCAACTGTATTCAACCTGGATGATCCACAACCCAATGGCATGAACACTGAATTCACCAATTTTAGATATCCTCAGTGCTCTCATCCCACCTCACGCACAAGTGTTTCTTCTCCCTTGTTTATTTTATCCTCCCCCTTCTCCAGCTGGTTCCATCTGGACATTATCCTCTCCATATCTGGCTCCACCCAACATCTCATATTCCGCTTGGGGAGTTTGCATCCTCTGGGCTTAAACATTGAATTTTCTCAATTCTGTTAACCCAGACTGCTCCCTTCCCCCCCCCCCCCCCCCCACCTCTCCCTCAGCCCTCGGGCCCTGACATTCCTTCTCCATCTCCCCCCCCCCCCCAAGTCGCACTAGCTTCTCATTTTCACACCAGAAACAGCTTACAATGGCTTGCTTCCCTTATCACCAATACTTTTTTGCATATCTTTCACTCATTGTTCTTGCTTTATCTCTCCATATCACTGTTTATATCTCTCGTTTCCCTGATCCCTGACCAGTCTGAAGAAGGGTCTCGACCCGAAACGTCGCCTATCTCCTTCGCTCCTTAGATGCTGCTGCACCCGCTGAGTTTCTCCAGCTTTTTGTGTAACCCACCAACATCTATTCTTTCCCCCTTATTGCCATTTACTGCCAGTCTCTTCTTCCCTCCTGATGCAGGATCTCAAACCACCTCCCTCAACTCCGTCAAAGAATCGGTTCACTTGCACCTCCTCCAACCATCTGCATTGTATCCACTGTTCCAGGTGTAGACTCCTATAAATCAGCGAGACCAAGCGCAGGCTCGGCGATCGTTTTGTTGAACAGCTCTGCTCAGTCCAGAGCTCAGCTCTGCTAAACCTACATGATCTCACAGTTCTTTAACTCCCCTCCCATTTCCATACTGACCTGTCTGTCCTGGGCCTCCTCCACTATCAGAGTGAGGCCCAAAGCAAAATGGAGGAACAGCACCTCATATTTTGCTTGGGCAGCTTACAACCCAACGGTATGAATATTAACATCTCTAACTTTAAGTAACCCTTGCTTTCCCTCTCTCTCCATCCCTCCCCCATCCTACTTCTCAGACCAGTCTGCCTGTCCTCCTGCTTAAATGTTATATTTTATGCTTTGTTGTCACCTTCTCCTAGCTAACAATGATCTATATTACATTTTCCTTGATCTTTGTCCCCTTTGATGTCTCGTTTTAACAACTTACCCTTCCATATCTCAGTCTCCCTCTCCCCTGCCTCAGTCTGAAGAAGAGTCTTGACAGGGTATTGTTGGGGTACTCCTCATCAACTAATGGGGTACTGATTGTGGATGATCAGCCATGATCACATTGAATGGCGATGCACCTATTGTCTATTGACCCAAAACATCACTTATTCCTTCTATCCAGAGATGCTGCCTGTCGCAATGAGTTACTCCAGCATTTTTTGTATATCTCAAACCAATATATCTTAGTCTTGCCAATCCCATTTACTAACATGTGGTCCATTGCCTTCCATACCATGGCCATCCAAAGGCTCATCCAGAGGCTTCTTAAATGCTGTGAGGTCTCCAGGCATTGCTTTCAAAAGTTTCAACCACTCTGAAAAGTTTCCCCTCAGCTCTCCTCAGACCTTCCTACTTGTTGCTGAGCACATATTCAGATGGGACGATGACAGTAGGTAAATGCAGTCGGATGGTTTCTTTCTGCTTTGCAGACACAAGGAAGTGCAGATGCGGCTTTACAAAAGAAGACACAGAGCGCTAGAGACTTTTTCAGAGTGAAGAAGGATCCTGACCCGAAACATCACCTATCCATGTTCTCCAGAGATGCAGCCTGACCTGTTGAATTACTTTGTGTCTCTCTGCTTTGTGTTGATTAATCAAGTGCATTTTGCGATACACTGATACCATGGGCCATGGCGCTCCTCATTGGCTAACTGTGTCTTTGTTTTAATTGGACAGGAACCATCGTCAAATCCAAGCAGCATAGATATCCCCATTGGTATGTACACCTGTGTGAATTTTATTCTACCTGCCCTTCACTGTAATTGTGCATACGATAGAACTTTATTTATCGCAGGAGGGAAATTGATCTGCCGACAGTCATAAAACACAAAATACATGAAACATGAAATTGAAATGACGAGTCTAAATGATTGGGGATGTGCAAAGATGGGGGAGGGGAGTCAGTCTACCCCATGACGGAAGGAAGAGGAGTTGCACAGTTTGATAGCAATTGGGAAGAAGGATCTCCTGTGGCGTTCTGTACTGCATCTTGGTGGAACCAGTCTGTTAGTGAAGGTACTCCTCAGGTTGACCAGAGTGTCATGGAGGGGGTGAGCTGCATTGTCCAAGATGCTCCACAGTTTGAGAAGCATCCTCCCCTCCATGACCGCCTCCCAATTATCCAACCATGAGCCAGCCTTCCTGATGAGTTTGTTAATCCTATTGGCGTCCGCAGTCTTCGCTCTGCTGCCCCAGCACATGGCAGCGAAGAAGATGGCACTGGCTACCGCCGATTGGTAGAAAATCTGCAGCATCATACTGCAGACGTTGAAAGAGCGGAGCTTGCTCAAAAAGTACAGCCGGCTCTGCCCCTTCTTGTACAGGGCCTCACTGTTCCTGGACCAGTCCACATTACTGTACAGGTACACCCCCCCAGGCAATGTGTACTCCTGGTAATCTGCACATCTACACCATTGATGGAGACAGGGGACAGGGGTGTTCCTCTCTTAAAGTCCACCACTAACTCCTTACAACCTCAACTTGACATGGTCTGTGAACTGGCACAGCCTTGATGGGCTGTATGGCCTCCTTTGTCATAAAGAAATATGAAAATATAATTGTGTTGTACTGTTGAGTCCAAGGCAGAATATATTAGAGAGTTGTATAAATGAGTAAAATGTTAAATCGGGAGCCAACAGCTGGAAACAGTAACAATAACATTTTGGGAAGATGTTCGGGAAGTTTCATCTTTAAGCAGTGTTCAGCACCAGGTGTTGATGCCAAGTTAGAAAGGTATAGACAAGTCCTGAGGAATGCCTCCAGGATCAGCAGGACTCTACCTGAGGCTGTGTCTGCATTAGTATAGTGAATCAAAGAATGCATCATTCTAAATCCTGTCA
Source organism: Raja brachyura (assembly GCA_963514005.1). The sequence goes on from OY740803.1 coordinate 31,796,564, forward strand.
AATACATCAATGTTCATCCTCATGCTAGAGTATAGTTCTATGATCCACCTCTTGTTTCATTTGTTCTAACTTTTTTTCCCAGTTGATCTTTATCTTCTCCTTTCTACCCCAGTCTCCCCCCACCGCTGCTACCTCCATGGTGGCAAATACCACCACCTCTCAGTGCTTCCCTGGTTAGACACCGCACCTGCCACTCGTTAGAGGCTTGTATGTTCAAGATTCATAGTGGAGTATTTTCGAAATGATCAGAGATTGAACAAATATTTATTTCAGAAGGAGCTGTGCATTTTTATACGCAAATCATTGAGAGTTAACAAAATTCACTGCCGGAAACATTCACTTTTGGGTAGCATCTGTGGAACAAGAAACAGAGAGTTATGTCAAAAACAACATCATACTGGGAAAGGGAGAAAACATGGTTGTTTATGTGGTGGAGTGAGTAGAACAAAGGTGGCATCTCCGAAGTGTGGAGTTTAGAAGAACAATTAGTGACTATATTGAAAAGGAGAAGATTCTAATAGGACAATGTAGAAAAAGATATAACCGCAGCTGTGTGTCTGGATTCAGGGCCTCTGGTTCATGGCCTGTGTGCGTTAACTGGACCATCCACTGATGCTCCTTTCACACATTGTTCATCACCCATTCCTGTGTGTAGAAAGGTTCTGACCCAAAGCGTCACCCATCCTTTTTCTGCAGAGATGATGTCTGACCCACTGAGGTACTGCAGCACTATGTGTCTCATCTTTAGTGGGCTGATGGGCCAGTTTCCATGTTATATCTCATGACCTCTCATATTTGACATTTCCACCCTGGCAAAAATAATCTGACTATTATCAAGGACTGCAGTGGGTGCTACCACCACCTTCCACAGGGCAGGTCAAGGTGAACAATGAATGTTAGTTTTCCTGGCAATGCAACATCTGGAAAATTAAGTCAGTAGAGTGCGATTGTAAGCAGAGCTATTGTCAGGTGTGTTTGCAGCAAGAGTTGTGATTGCTGTGTTGTGCTGTCCTCAGACCGTCTCGCAGTGACGTACAGTCGGAGCAGTGGGCCTGGGGGACAGAACGTCAACAAAGGTAAGGAAAGCAGGTGCTGCGTAACTTCAGCTTTTCGTGATCTAACAAATCCCACTGTTCCTCCATTCTGTCTTCTAACCCCCTTTCCCCTCTGTCCTGCTTTCTGTCCTATTCTCGCCTCTCTTGTGCCCTCCTGCTTTCTTCGCCACCCTATTGTCTGTGTTGCAACTTTCAGGGACTTGAATTAATGGACTCTGTTCAAGGTTTCTCAGTGCCTCATTATTTACTATACATGTCCTGCCCTTATTTGATTTCCCAAAAAATATATCACATCACAGTTGGGATTAAATTCCATCTGTCAATGGTCCATCCAACATTGCATCTGTCTCGGGGAGATGCACGCGCGGCGGGAGTGTCCCGGGGAGCGGCGCGGGCCTGATCCACCCGCCGAACAACTGCGGTGACGACCGACAACTGGAATGAGTCCCGGACTTGCCCACATGCCTCCCAGGGAACTGCGGAGAAGCCGGGCGGCAAGGCCTGTATGGGCCGAAGGATCCTCGATGTGGTTGGGAGCCGAGGCCGCGGCGAGAACCTCAGTGGCGGTGGAGCGTGAGGGGGTTGGGGGGGAGACAATGGGGCCCCGGAGTGGACCGCGTGAAGAACAATGGAGGACCCGGTATGGGGGGACCACTGTGAGGGTCAGTGGGAGAATAATGGGGGATCCAGTGGGGGGAGGGGCACTGTAGTTTTAGAATCCTCTGCCCAGGGGATAAGTCGGCGTTCATTTGTTTGTTTGTACGTTCATTCCGGTTTGGGCGCTGTGCTCACGGCAGCCAGCCTACAGTCGCTTGTCCTTTTCTTTTTTTCACTTTTAATTTCAAGATTTTGTGTACCTTGTGTGTTGTTCCTGTTGGCAGACCAATTTCCATCCGAGGATGAATAAAGTTTATCGTATCGTATTCTGTTACAGACTTACACAACCAGCCTCATTGTCCACAATACCAGCAACTTTCATGTCATCCATAAACTTACCAACAATTCGTCCTGCATTCTCAGTCAAGTCAAAATAAAATAATTTGATCAAATTGGTGAGACAGGATTTCCCCTTGCACAAAGCCATGCTGACCTCTGTTAATCAAACAGCAAAAGTCCCAGCAACAATCCCTGCAGTTCCCCACTGGTCACAGACCTGCAATCAGAAAAAAAAAATCCACTATTTTCCTCCGCCTCACTCAACCAGCTCACCCGAATTGCATGTGCCTTAAACGCCTAGTCCAGCCTACCGTGTGGAACCTTGTCAAATGTCAACTTTGCCTCCTTCATCAATCTCCTTGGTTACCCTTTTATCCCATAGCATTCTGCAACGGACCTCACCAGCCCAGGGAATTATTAATCTTTATACATTCCCAGACATCTCATAACTGCACCGTCTTAATATATTCTCAACATATTATTTTATTCTCTTAACAGTCCCAGAGGACTTCCCAGACCATTGTCTGTTCTTGTAAGGGTGGCATGGTAGCGCAGCAGTAAAGTTGCTGCCTGTTGCTATCTGTAAGGAGTTTGTACGGTCTCCCTGTGTGGGTTTTTGCTGGGTGGTCCGGTTTCCTCCCACACTCCAAAAAACGTAAAGATTCTGTTGCTTCTGTAAATTGTCCCTAGTGTTTAGGATAGTGCTAGTGTACAGGATCGCTGATTGGCGTGGACTCGTTGGGCCGAAAGACCTGTTTCTGCACTGTATCACTAAACAAAACTAAAAAAAACTACACTAAGGTATGTGACAACTTCCTAATATTGGTACAGACTGAAAATCCAGCTGCCCTTTGTTCTGAGATGGTTGTTTTTGACTGCCATACTGGTCCTTCTCAGAGTGGAGAACAAATGATTTGTGATGAGGAGCTTGATTTCTGGTTGATTTTGTCTACTTCATGTTTGTGTGGCAAAGACCCTCACTGACCCGTGCAGACCGGCATCCAACCAGTTGCCTCATTTTGTCAATAGGATGTAGCCCGTCTGTGTGAAGGAAGTCTCCTGGTGCAGGCCCTATTAGTGCCAGGTAATCCGCGTTTGCCACGCTGGCTCAATGCCGAGCTTCGCTGGAGTCAGCAGGGGATGGGGTTGATAGTAACCGTACTGTCAAGTGGTTTTTGATACTGCGAGTATGAGTTCATGTTTAACGCTCCCCTGTTGCTGTGTTGAATGTTTTGCCAGTGAACACGAAAGCGGAGGTGAGGTTCCACGTGGCGACTGCAGACTGGCTCTCGACAGACGTGCGAAATGTGATCACTGCCAAGGTGAATTGTTCTTTCTTTGTCCTTATTTCCTTTTCCAGTTTCTTCTCAACATTAAATGTACGCTTTGATTGTCTTTGAGTTGCACACCAGTTAGGAGCAGCTGTATGTCATTCACTGCCTAAGATCATCATTGTCTGATGATTGGAAGATTGAGAGAGAGTTGGAACTGCATTCAACAATATCTTTCAGAATGAGATAAGTATAAGGAACAGGCAGAGTTACTGAGAAAGGGAAAGCGAGTGAAAGTACAAGCGTTTTCAGGGAGTTCTTTCATTGAACACGGGGTGACACATGAGACATGCTGCTTCTGTCCCATTGATTTTAAGATTGCTCCATCTGAAGGTACCCTGTGATAACACTGAAGGATTGTACCTAACATCCGCTCTCTCACTCCCTCAGTACCCTAACCGCATCAATCGGGCTGGGCAGCTGATCGTTACGTCGGAGGTCAGCAGGTACCAGATGAGAAACCTGGCGGACTGTCTGCAGAAGATTCGGGACATGGTGACAGCAGCGAGTGTGACGCCCAAGCAACCATCCAAAGAGTCGGCTGAAATCCGTCGAATGCGGTAACGCTGCAAAGCACAGGGAGGAGGAGGTGATGGGGCGGAGGGTGGTGGTGGGCTGTCAGGAGGCTGGATGCATCCTGCAGCAGGAACTTCCATTTGTCCACTTGGCTCAGTGGTAAAACACTTACCTCTGGATCAGAACCCTCGTTGTAGAGACAGAGCCCGTCACCGCAGGACCTGCAGCTCTGTTGCTGGTGCCAACTTTAGGGTGAGATTTTAAACTGAGACTCTGTCATTTCACTGACTCCATTTCACAGAGCAGTGATGCAGATATTGCCTCGTTTCTTGGCTAAAATTTGTTGCTGTTTGTGGGAGTTTACATTGTAATATTACATCAGTTGCCAGTGTCTTTGGCTATAACATGCTGTGGTGGTGAAAGGTGATAGGTCACTCAGTTTTAAAGAGAAGCAATAGCAGAGATGGCCATTTAAGAGAAGGGTTATACTTTCTCAACGTGTAATGGCATTGACTGATGATTCCCTTGCTCATCTGGAACCACCATTGCTTCATGGTTTGGCCTCAGTGTTCCTGATCTCAGGGTGTGGGTGATGGTCAATGAACCCATAGCCTGCTCCCACCTGCCCATTGGACACTGTGGGAAAGGGGACAGAGTCATTCCACATTGCAGCCCACCCCAATTAACCAGCCATGACTCACAGCCCACTTCAGCACTGGAATGTGTTTGTGCAATAGCCATGCACGGCTTGAGCAGGGTAGCTAGAGGGTGGTTACTCGATGAGAAAGGTGGGAAAGTCTTGAGGACAAACACTGAGACTTTACTGAATTGTGGCAATTCCAGGGTGGAGACCATGCACCGGGAGCGGCTGCGGCAGAAGAAGATCCAGTCCAGCATCAAACAGGATCGGCGGGTGACAATAGACTAAAGGGAGACATGTGCAACATCAGCTCTGAACCCCAGGGTGGAAGAATGGACACCGCATATCAGCCCTTCCTCTACTGTTCGTATAGGCCAAAAATGAAGTTATTTAAGTCTCTTGATAGAATATCCTTTGTCATTTAATTTCTTTATAAGACATTTTTTAACTGATACTGCTCTTTGGAGCCTCGACTGTAGCGTTCTTGCATCAGTGTTAACCCTCATCATCTGGAATATATGAATACATTGTTAAAGGATGTGATTAACCTGCTATAGACATTTCTTTTCTGCTCTGCCATTGAAAGCACTGCACTGTTTCAGCAATGAAAATGCGATATTTATAGGTACATGGGGAGAACATTGTCACTCAGTGGAATTGAGTTGCTTCATGTGGAAGAACAAAGGTGTAATGCTCTACAGATCATTAAAGCAGCACCTCAAATGGGTGATACCATTGAAATAACGGAATATTACTTTGTAAAGCAGGTTCATCAAATAAAATGTTATAATATACCTATCGATATATAATGATGTTGAGCGAATAGAATGTAACACAGATACATTATTTTTGAGATTTTTAATTAAAGCAAAGGTCCATAGCTCGTTTCCTGCTGCCAATTCCATCATTCAGAACAGAGAAGAGGTGCTTTCAGAGGGAGCCTACGGAGGGTGGAAGTGATGCCATCAAATTTGATGCGTCATTGATGGAAGCAGAGACCTTTCCCGCATGTTAGCGAAGAAGGGTATGGCGAATCCAAGAGTCCCATGGGTTCAAAGTTTTGCATTCATCCAATGTGAAGGAAGTAGGCTGAACTAGTAAGGCTAAAGAGCCTATTTTCAAGATGTAATTTCCAAATCTTTGATATGGTTTGTTTATTCGTAAAGTGGCTAAAGTGATAGAGTGGATTTGCAATTGGGTTGAGGTATAGACATCTTCCAAACTGGAAGTAGTGCACTGTTCTGCAAGGAATATCTTCGACATTAAAAACATGGTCATAAAGGTTCAGCAGAGAAATGGGTCCTTTGATCCACATTAAACTTTTGTCCAACGACACTAATCACATTTGCCCGCAGTAAGACCATATAAGACCGCAGTGCCTTACCTGTTTGTGACTGAGCAAATGCTTCTTAAATGTACTGATTGTATCTGATTCCAACATCTCTCACTACATGCTCCATATTTCCTGCTGTCTGCCTTATATTGTTTTATACATCTCAATAATGTACCGTCTTATAATGTACTCCTTTGCTCTAGGGGGAAAAGACCCAGTATCTCCAGACTTTCCTCATTACCCAACCACTCCATTCCAGGCAACATCTTGGTGAATATCATCTGCACCCTTTCGAGCACAATCACAATCTTCTGATTGTTTTTTAAGTGCTTGCAATGTTTACTTTCGAATGTTGAACGCCATTATGCAAGACATTTCACTTCATATTTTGCTTGGGCAGCTTACAACCCAGTGGTATGAGTATTGATTTCTCTAACTTTGTAACCCTTTCTTTCCCTCTCGCATCATCCCTCCCCATCCTAGTTCTCTGACTAGTTTCACTGTCCTTCTGATTAATTTTACTGTTTGTATGCCTTGTTGTCACCTTCTACTCAGCCAACAATGAGCCATTCCACATTTCCTTTATCACCATCTGCTTTGATCTGTCCTTTTTCACACCTTTCCCTTCCATATCTTTAGTTTCCCTCACCCCTGACTCTCAGTGTGAAGAAGGGTCTCGACCCGAAACATCACCCATTCATTCTCTCCAGAGATACTGCCTGTCCTGCTGACTTACTCCAACGTTTTGTGTCTTATCTTTGCAAAAAATAACCTGAATACAAGGGTGGAGTGGACTGCTGTATCTTGCCCCTAGTGCGTAGGGAGTGGATGAGAAAGTAAGATAAGATAGAACTAGTGTGAATGGGTGATCGATGGATGGCGTGGACTTGGTGGGCTGAAAGGCTTCTTTACCATGCTATATCTCTAAATTAAATTATGAATCAAAATATCTATTGTCCAACTAGTGGATGATTACAAATCTCCGACATGCAGATGGATCTGGTATCCTAGTGCATGATGCACAGGCAGCACAGTGGCACAGCTGGTAGAGCTGCTACCTGACAGCACCAGAGGCCTTTGTTCAATCCTGACTTTGGATGTTGTGAGCTCATGGTCTCCCTATGACCATGTAGGTTTCCTCTGCACACCCTGGTTTTCTCCAACATCCAAAAGATGTGCGAGCTGGCAAGTTAATTTTTGTTTGTCTCTAGTGTATAGTTGAGTGGTGCAATCTGGGAGTTGTTGGTGAGAATTTGGAAGTATATTCCTGAGGTACACTACTGGTGGGGACTGTCAGCATAGAAACAAGCCCTTCGGCCCACTCTGTCCATGCCGACCATTGGTCTTCATCTATACTAATCCCAGTTACCCAGTAGTATTGCGGTACGAACCCTCTCTAGAGCCTTCATTTCCTGCCTCTTTGTGCTCACGTCTGGGAACAGTGATCACAACTCCTTAGGTCTTAACATAGCTATGAATAAGGATGTCTATTCCTTGGGGGGAAATTACTAAATTTGGGTACAGCAGCATTATTAGGCAAGAGCTAGTGAGAGGAAATTGGGAGCAATTGTTAATGGGTAAGTGCACATCTGACATGTGGAGTCGTCTAAAAGCCACTGCAAGACTGGCTTGTTCTGGTAAAGAAGAAGGATCAGGATGGCAAGGTAAGGGAACATTGGATGACCAAAGAGGTTGTAAATTTGGCCAGAAAGAAAAAGAAAAAGAAAAGTACGGTTTAGAAATATTAAATCAGATGGGATCTTTGTGGATTATAATGCAAGCAAGAAAGAACTTAAGTGGGCAATTAGAATGGCCAAAAGGGGCTAAGAAATATTATTTGTAAGTCAGATTAAAGAAAATGCTGTAGCTTTTTATACGAACATTAAGAACAAGAAAGTAACATGGAGAAGGTAGGATCGCTTAAGGATAAAGGAGGGAATTTATGCTAGGAGTCAGAGGATGTCATTGAGATACCAAATGAGTACTTCTCTACCTCGGAGAAAGACATGGAGGACAGTCAAGAGAGAGAGAGAGTCAAGAGTGATTTATTGTCACGTCCCAGATAGAACAATGAAATTCTTACTTGCAGCAGCACAACAGAATATGTAAACATAGTATGCTGTAAACAATATAATAAAGGAAAGTGAAATAAAATCAGTGTGTATAGACACATATCACATATATATAGATTAAATATATATATTCACACACACACACACACATACGTACACACAAAAAACAATAATAGTGCAGTAATAACAATAATAGTCTATGTAGTTCAGAGCTTATTTGAGGTTGTAGTGTTTAACATTCACTCAGCCACTCCTCCTCCCTTCAGCCCCCAACTCTGCTCCTTGCCATTCCCCTCTCCCCCCACGCATTCATCCATCTCCCCTCAACCACCCCTCCCCCCCCCCCCCCATGCACTCTTAATGGCTCTCCGACAGCACAGCCATTCCTGCCTATCAGGTTCCAATTGTGATGAAGAACACGTAGGCATGAAAAGTGGAAAAGGGATTTACTAAAAGTTTAAAATGTGAATGACTCTTAAAATATACGTCCCCCTGTCCGATCATCGTACGTCCCCCTGGTTAAAGATGAGATTCATTAAGTTCAGTTATTTCTTGTTGTGCCTCTGTTGAATTATGCTCACTGCCTCTTGATGGCTCTTTGCTGTTGATAAAAAAAGAGACAATTTTAATATAGAGAGATTGAGCGGTCAAATTTTAACAAAGAAAATCTGAGAATTTACCTCAGAAGTCATCATTCAACGAAGCACACTTTTAATGACAACATTCTTGGTCAATGTTCCATCCTTCAGGAAAACGTTGACATTTTCCTTCATCTTTCGTCGGCTAAGAGCCACATATAGTTGTCCATGCTGAAATACCAGTTTGTCGAGGTAGATCAACACCTTCTGCATTGTTTGTCCTTGCGCTTTATGGATCGTCATAGCAAAACTTGATTGAATGGGGAATTGGGTCCACTGAAGGGGAATGTGTTCACCTTCTGTTAAATTAAGTTCGATCCTAGGAATGAGAACAATGTCATCTTTGAAGGCTCCCATGTTGATTCTTGCAACGATCAGATGATTGTGTAACTTTTCTACAATCATCCTCATTGTATTGCATAGCTCTGGCGGTTCCAAGTTTCTCATTAATATGATTGGAGATCCTTTTTTCAACTCCAATTTATGTGGTGGTAATCCAGAAATCCAGAATTCTGTTGGGAAGTGAGCAGCATGAGTTTCATCAGTGACAGCATTGAAAGAAAAGTACTCCCTAATGATTCCAGGGAATCGTCTGATGCATGTAGAATTGATCATTCTCATCGTATCGTTGGGCGGAACCAAGATACAATTGTGCAGGATTGTCAAATGTGGGATAGATGAAATCAATACAATCCTCCAGTGTTTTTGCTGATAGAAGCATGCCTTGTGGCATTTCAATTTCATCATCTTCAATCTTTAAAATGTCGTCTTCTCCAACTTTCAACAAAATTTGAGAATAGCCACCTTGTCCCTCTGCCAATCGCATATTTGTCTGCAATTGAAACTTGGTGAAAAGTCTCCGTAAATAGGATTTCTTGATGCAGGGATTTTCAACATCAGCATCATTTCCTCTTTTCACCACAGGAAGGAGTTGTCAAAAATTGCCACAACAAATGATAAGAATGTCACCAAAAGGCTTAGTGTTGCTGTGAACATCTTGAAGAGTTTTGTCCACCGCTCCTGATCATTGGACTTTCTTCCCAAACAATCAGTTTCACTTGCCTCATGAAATGTGCTGTGTTAGAGTTCTTCTCAATGTTGCAGAATGTATCCTCGGTCACTTGGATGGGTATCTTGAATCGAGAATGTGCAGTTCTTCGACCAGGCATTAATGTAGCTGCTATCCCATAGGATGCTACAGCAATAGCCACATCACTTTGACCTCTAACTTTGGAGAGGATCAAATTGGTGATAAAGGTTTTTCCTGTTCCTCCTGGTGAATCAGTGAAAAACATTGAAGGGAGATTCCTTTTCACAGAGTTACACACCTGGTCATACACTGCTCTCTGCTCAGCATTCAGCAGAGGCTCATTCTCCTCAGCAAATTGCTGTTGTTCAGTTGTATCATATTGCAATTCCTGCAGCAAATCTGGATTAGAAACATAGAAAATAGGTGCAGGAGTAGGCCATTCGGCTCTTCGAGCCTGTACCACCATTCAATATGATCATGGCTGATCATTCAACTCATTATCCTGTACCTGCCTTCTCTCCATACCCCATGATCCCTTTAGTCACAAGGGCCACATCTAACTCCCTCTTAAATATAGCCAATGAACTGGCCTCAACTACCTTCTGTGGCAGAGAATTCTAGAGACTCACCACTCTCTGTGTGAAAAATGTTTTTCTCATCTCGGTCCTAAAAGACTTCCCCCTTATCCTTAAACTGTGACCACTTGTTCTGGACTTACCCAACATCGGGAACAATCTTCCTGCATCTAGACTGTCCAACCCCTTAAGAATTTTGATTGTCATCATCAAGGTGTATCCTTCCATTTCCTGGTTGTGGCAAATGAATGAATTCCATTGTTTTGTTGTAATTCTCAAGCTTGTCTTGAATATACAATAGAGCCTGATCATGATGTTTCTCATCAATCATGATATTAGGATCATTCATTGTTCTCTGTTCTTTTTCAAGGTAATCTTCAGACATTGAATTCTTGAAGTGATCCCATAGTTGTTGAGGATTGTTGATCTCAGTATTCATCAGCAAAACAACAAACAAATCTCTCATTGCACTGGGACGTCTTGTGTTCTAAGCATGTTCCATTGTTTGTTGCCAATGGTCGTCAGTCTGCAACAAACCTCTTCGTCTGCAGACGTCTTTGAAGGAAGGATGAATTTCTCCATCATGTGTCTTCAATGAATCAAAGGATACTGGCCCTTCTTTGTGATGGAGAAGCAGTCTCAAGTAATAGAGGTCACCACATTTTGGAGACACGGTATACACTCGTCCCAGAACGCTGGATTCAAACATACCTGGTTGATCTTGCACTCTCTTGCCAACCTTCCTTCTTTGCCATCTCTTATTGTTCCATGTGTAAAATCAGGGAACATCAGTGCAGTAGAGTGTTCTTGGAAATGGCTCTTGAGAATGCAATGCCATGAATTCAGTTAAAGTCGTTCTCGTCATAGCATCATTAGTCCCTTGTTCAGCAGCATCGGGTCTGATAAAGACTCGTTGTTCAGGTAGATATACCTGGAGTCGAAAGACAGTGGGGTGTCTCTCATGAGTCGGAAATCCAAGGATTAATGCCACTGCTTCTGATGGGCCAATGTATCTGCCAGTCAAGTACTGTGAAATTTCGTCATCCCTGTTAACTTTAAAAGATGCTTGATCACTTCCATTCACGGTGTACTTGATGACTTATTTGACTGACTTTATAGAGGAGCATATCTCAACGTTGATGTGACATTTAAACAACTTCAATAGTTGAGCATTATAGGGCCCCTACCCAATCAGAAGTGATAGGTCGATGCCGGCAATCCTCTTGATGTCCCTGAAATCCTCCCATGTCTGGAGATCTTCTCCTGTATAGAGCATATGAATTGTGTGCACACCTTGTACTCGCTATAAATGGCTTTGGGAATCTCTCACTGCATGCTCCTTTCTTCCAACATGGAGAGGTGTGGTTGCAGAACGGTCCATGAATCAGGTGCTTGAGTACCAATTCATGCAGCTCAGGATCTACTTGCGTGTCTAGTATTTCAGCTTGCACAAATGTGTCAAAATCATTTGGTCTTGGTTTAGTTTCGTCAAGCCACAGCAGACAGTGCAAATGAGGCAGGCCTCTCTACTGATATTCCACAGTGGAGACAAAAGCTATACAGTTGCCAAAGAGCCCATTTGGTCCAGTGAAATACTTGATTAATAGCTTCCTTTTCAGATCGAATACTCTTGCAATCAAGTCTGGTCTATCACACGGCTGCTGATTGTGAAAGAGGGACAGTCGGATCTCGTTCCAGTTTGGATTGCAAGTCATCGTAATGAAGAATGAAGCATTGCCATACTTCCGAACGTACACCATGGTGTCCTGGCATCGTTCCATCATGTTTCTTGGTCCACCGACAAATATCGAGGAGAGGATGATATGCTTTCTGATGTTTTCCAAATCATCATTGTCGTTTAATGCATCCGTAAGGCCTTTGTAAGTGGTCTCAACAATGCTTGATTCATGCGAAAATAATTGAGCCCATCAGTCTCAATCTTAGCTGCCATATCAACGACATATTGTTGAACGATTCGTCCTCCTCTGAAAAGGTGATTTAATTCATTATCATGATTCATGATCCTATAGGCATAATATCGCATTGCTGACAATTTCTTGTGGTTACTCATTTGGAGTTGTTGATGCTGTAGCGGGTGCATGAGAGAGCACTATTCTCTGCTTCAGTGAGAGACTGAAGACTCATCTCGCACCAAAAGTCCCTGCTCTTATCTATGTTGCTGGGAGCCTCCCCCGGACCAGTCCATCAAGTGCCGAGGGGGATGAACCAGGGGGACGTACGATGATCGGACAGGGGGACGTACAATACGACCAGCCCGTGTTCGCACCACAGCAGGTGCAGGAACCCGAGACCCACTGCCAGCCGAAGGTGGCGGCTCGGGCGCATGGGAAAATGGCCAGAATGGAGGGCCTCCCCGAGGGCGAGACCGCACAAATAGCATCGGCTGGCTGATGTCCACATGTGCCGGCTTCAGCCGCGCAACGGAGACTGTCTCACGATGACCCCCCATGTCCAAAACGAAAGTGGAAGGGCCATACTTGAGGACCTTGAATGGTCCTTCATACGGCCGCTGAAGGGGCGTCCAGTGCGCATCCCAACGCAGGAAAACAAACAGGCAGTCCTGGAGAGTGGAAGGAACGTGCGGCCTGAACGAACTGTGGCAAGACGTCAGCACCGGTGTCCCGAAGTCGTTGCAGGGCGGCTGATGGCTGCTCCACCTGGCCCTGTGCTGATGGGATAAACTTACCGGGCACTGTCAGCGTGGTAAATGCAAGCGGTAAATGTCCGCCCTTCCAAAAAATAACGGAAGTGGTGCACGCTGAGGTAAAGGGCGAGGAGCCCACGGTCAAAGACACTGTAGTGCCGCTGTGCGCCGCTGAGGTGCCTGCTGAAGAAGGCCAGAGGTCGCCAACGCCCATCAATCAGCTGCTCTAGCACCGCTCCAACCGCTACCTTGGAAGCGTCGACCATCAGCCCGATTGGTGCATCCGCCCGTTGGTGCACAAGCATCGTGGCCCTTGCCAGGGCTTACTTGGCATGGTGGAATGCCACCACCGCTTCGTCAGTCATGAGGTGAAACAGCGAGCACATGATCCTGGCTGCGGATGGTGCAAAACGGTGGTAGAAGCCCACCATCCCGACAAATTCCTGGAGGCCCCTCACGGTGGCCGGTCGTGGAAACTGGCGCATAGTGTCTACCTTGGCTGAGAGCGGCACCGGATGCTGCGGAGTTACGTGGTGGCCCAGGAAATCAATGGACGTCACCCCGAAGCGGCATTTGGCTGCTGAGATGCTGGCATAGCTGGCACGCGCAGTCCATAAGCTGCAGAATGGCCTGCACAGCGTTCTTAAGCCCGAAGGGCATGAGCAGGAACTCAAAAAGGCCAAATGGTGTTATGACAGCCGTCTTGGGTACATCATTGGGGTGGACGGGAATTTGATTGTAGCCACGCACCAGGTCGACCTTGGAGAACACCGCAGCCCCGGGCCAGGTGCGCATTGAAATCCTGAATGTGGGGGACCGGGTACCTGTCAGCGATGGTGGCATCATTAAGCCGACGACAGGGCGCCAGCCACAGTCTGCCTTGGGGACCATATGGAGCGGGGACGCCCACGGGCTGTCTGAGCCGCGCATGATACCCAGCGACTCTATAAGGCAGAATTCCTCCCGAGCTAGATGGCAGTAGTTGGCATGTGATGCTTCGCCCCATGTTTCGGCACGGAACTGCGGGATTTCAGGGAAATCGACCAGTACACGCAAGAATGTAGCATCCACGGACGCCAGGGGCCCATCAGGCAGCATGACCAGGTTGCCCATGTGGAGGGAAACAGGCTCCAATGTATAGAGTGCACCAGATGCTGCTGCTGCTTGACATCCACACGCAGGGAATGTGCGCAAAGGAGGTCCGCTCCCAGCAATGGCTGGAAAACATCAGCAATGACGAATGGCCATGAAAAGCGGCCATCCCCAAAGTTGAGGGAGAACGTGCGCATCCCATATGTGCGCATTGGGTTCCCATTGGGTCTGAAATTATGTCGCCATTAGAAGCGGGCAGCACACTTATCTCTGCCCCAGTGTCGACGAGGAAACAAGCCCCAGTGCGTCCATCCCACGCAAACACGCGATAAATCTGGCTGGCCGCCGAAGCAATCACTGACAGCCAGCCCTTTCATTTCCCGGGAACGTACAGGTTTGCCAACACTGTAGCCCCCCAGCGGCGGTGATAGTAGCACCAGTTCCCCCAGCTGGCGTCTGAAGAAACAGATGGAGGTGCGTGTTGATCCAACCACCAGCGACCTCCGGTGATGTCCAAAGGAATTGACAGCAGGCCATGCTGGACCGACGTGCCGGCGCCCGGGTGCGCAATGGCAGCCAGGTCCCGCCGCGGAGGGTGTTTAGGCGCGGCGGAGATGCGGTCAATGAAGCACCGACCTGTTGTGCGCACCCCCGCGCAATCGGGAGGATCTCCAGCGCATCCAGGGACCGCTGACGGGCCATCCAAAGTTGATCGATGCGCTCGCCCACCGACTGCATGTCGGCGAAAGGTCACTGGTAAGCTGCAGGCGGATGTCTGCGGTCACCCAGGCCAGTCATCCGCAAGATTTGAGTCGCCCGCTCGGCCTCGCTGAGGCCAAACTTACATATGAGTAGGGCCTTAAGGGCCTCATACTTATTAGCCACCGTGGGGGGGGGGGGGGGGGAGGCGGGGAGAAAAGGCTTAACCCATCATGCAGAGGCCTGGTCAAGGGTGCTGATAATATAATAGTATTTAGTTTTATCTGCCATCACGCTCCGGAGTGCAAACTGCGCCACGGCCTGGTCAAACCAGATTTCAGGCTCATCGGTCCACAGGGTAGGCAACTTCAGCGGAACGGCGTGGAGATCGGCGGGGCTGGCAGGGCCCAAGGACGGTTGACCGGGTTGTGCGTCCTGAAGAACATTCGGGTCCATTGCGACTTGCGACGAAATGTCGAGGGTCACTAGTGTAGCGAGTGCGTGAGAGAGCCCGGAATGAAGGCGAGGAGCCAGGCAAATTCTCTAAAGGCTTTAATGAACACTATTCTCTGCTTCAGTGAAAGACTGAAGACTCGTCTCGCGCCAAAAGTCCCTGTTCTGATCTCCGTAGCTGGGAGCCTCCCTCGGACCAGTCCATCAAGTGCCGAGGGGGATGAATCGGGGAGTAGCCTACTCCCCAGGAACCGCCACACTGCCATCCATCTCCATGTAGAAAGAAAAGGATGTATTGAAAACTATCATACAACCTATGACACTCTGAAATTATTTGCAAGCCTCCTCCTCTTTCTTTCAAGACAATGTGACGTGATGTTGCCTGAGGGTCATTATCGTTTGGTATTATGACAGCAACTTTGTTGGCAATTTATTTGTTAAACCGCCTTCCATGTTCCAAAGCTGGCCGATGATTTGGATCTATGATGATTGATGCCTCTGGTAAACCTTGAATTCTTTCCTTTACCATTTTAAGTGTTTCAATGTAAGGGTTGTTTTGTCTTATCAAGCGTTCAAGCATTGTAACAATTTCCCTTTGAATACTAGCATTTTGCAGTCTACCAATTCGCAATTCAATGCTATCTTGCGGGCCCATAAAATAGATCTGTAAGAATCAACTTTGTTTGTCTAGGTCAAGCATCAACAAACCAATGTAATGATGAACCTGGCCTTGAATGATTACTGTAGGATTCCATCCGGGTGGCACCACTTCCTTGGCACCGAATTATGTCAGTTGAAAGAGACAGTTGTATTGTCTAATATTCTTTCTGAACTCATTTGTTTGCGGTGTGTCAACAGTATACAATCTCATGAGTTCATCAGACAGTGCCTGCAGAGGAGCAATGTTCACCTGACCCTTCATGCAGCAAAGGTTGCTGGTTTCTCCAGGGAAACGGTATGCTCGACACTGAGGGCAAACCTTCGTCATTTTACCAACATCAGCAGAAAGATTTCTCCTTCCCAGTTGTGCATTTTGTCTTGTTGTATCTCTGGCCTGCTGTTCAGCCAGTCTTTTAGTTTTTTCATCTCCTGTCTCTTGAACTCTTCTTTGCATCTTTCTTGTTGATCCTTGAGACGCTCACTTCGTCTTTGTGGTGCGTCTTCATCCATACTGCTTTGTGGTCTTTCTTGTTGATCCTTGAGACGCTCACTTCGTCTTTGTGGTGCGTCTTCATCCATACTGCTTTGTGGTCTTTCTTGTTGATCATTGACATATTCAGTTATTTTTGGTTGTGTCTCTTCATCCCTTTGTGTTCTTTCTTGTCGATGCTTGAGATGCTCACTTCTTCGTGGCATCTGTTCATCCCTTGTGCTTTGCCTTCTTTCTCGTTGATCCTCAAAACCTTCAGTTCGTTTTGGTTGCGCCTCTTGATCCTTTCTTCTTTGTCTTCTTTCTAGGTCATCTGCAAGGCGTTAAGATGTTTCTTCTTGTGTCTCTTGTTCCCTTCTGATTCTTGCTACATCCCAAAGTCCCTTTACATGCTTGCTTGACCTTCCAGCAGCTCTTTTTGTCCCATTTCTTGACGTGATGTTGAAAAAGAAGCCTAAAGATAATTTCAGTAGTTAATGAACACTGAAGAATTTGTGGAAAACATTGTTTTGAGGTGGGGGCTGTGTGGGTGGGGAGCTACTGGGTGGCACATGTCCTGCAGCCAAGGGAGGGGGACGGCTTCAGGTGGGGGCTGTCATGGACTGATGAGGGATGGGGGGTGTCCTGCAGCGGGGATGGGGGCGGTTTCAGTAGGAAGTGGGAGTGGGAGCGTCCTACAGCCAGGCGGAGGGCGGTGCTTTCAGGTGGGGGATGTCAGTGGGGGAGGGGGAGGGGGGGCGGTGAGCGACCTACTCATGGCCTCTGGACTCACTGACTCACGGCCTCTGGACTAACTGATGGCCTCTGGACTGACTGACGAACTCATGGCCTCTGGACTGATTGACTGACTCACAGCCTGTGGACTCATTGACTGACTCGCTTTCAATTTCACAGCAATTCAAGCAGAGTGCAGGCCAGCAAATCCAATTTCACAGCATTTCAAGTAGAGTGCAGGCCAGCAATTCACACTCACACACACCATATATATGACAGTAAACCTACTTGAACCTACTCACACGGCTGAGCGCTGCCTCTCCACTGTGGTGCTTCCGCAGTCAGCGGCCCTTCCGCAATCAGCATGACCGCTGAACTTACCAGAAATTACTCAATCAGCGTGACCTCTGCACTCACCGGAAATTACGCAATCAGCATGACCTGTCCACTAAGTCACGGAATGAGCGGGACCTTTGGACTAAACACAGTCCGACCTAAGAAACTATTCCTTCCAAACACAGTCGGACCTAACAAAGCATTTATTCCTTCCAAACACAGTCAGACCTCATTGCATTATCATTAAGGGCTACAAATCATTTATTGCAAGTACATTGCAGACTCACAGTTCAGTTGATACACTGCTTAGATTGACAATCGTGGTCTCTCCCTTGTGATCTTGCAGAGTGACTGACTTGCGTCCAGGCATCCGTGGTTTTATAGTCCTGCCTCCCCCCGAAGGGGCGTTACCTTAATCATGGTGATTGACAGGCAAGAGGACCAATCAGCTGATCTCAATATGTTTTAAACACTCATAACTTTGTTATTTTTCATCGATCGGAAAAATCCTCGGGGCTGCCCCAGCGGAGGACTGTGAGTAAGATGGCCAAAAATCATAGCGATATACGGTAGCATTTTTCTAAAATCAATATACAGCGCAGATAGGAAGTGTCTTTTAGGAGACTTTTAGTTATATAGATGGGTAACCTGGTGACAGAGCAGATTCATGTAATTTGGCATCATGTTTGGCTCGGACATTGTGGGTCAAAGGACCAGTTGGTGTGCTGCACTGTTCTGTGTTCCGGTGTATTTTCCAAACGCAGGTTGTTGACCGATGTTCATTAGAGATGTTTAAGAAAGATCTGCAGATGCTGGAAAAATCAAAGGTAGACAAAAATGCTGGAGAAACTCAGCGGGTGAAGCAGCATCTATGGAGCGAAGGAATAGGTGATTGTTGTGATGGTACCTGGTGGATAGCCACGAACATAGCGAACCCTCGGCTCAGGAAGCAGGAATTCAGCGTCTCGGAGTGGGAGGCGTATTGCCATGGGGTCTGACACGGGGTATTTAAGGTCGGGTAATGCCTGGTCGTGGGGTTGGAGTTGGAAGCAGCACGGTGACAGTAATAAAAACATTTCATTCTCATAACTTTGTTTTCGCCTCATTCTTGGCTGGACTCCTGTGAGTCCCCGCTACACTGGTGACCCCAACGACCAGGAGTGGAATCATGGACAAAGGTCACGGAAAAATGTACAGCGCTCAACTCGCTGTGGCCGTCTACCAGGCTGAGCTCAAAGCGGTAGCCGCGAAGCTGCAGCCGGGGGTATGGTTCCATCTGGTAGAATCCCAGTTCCTTGTTTGCGGCGCAGCAGTCGACCAGACCTGGAAGTTTAATTTGACACCTAATTCACTTTCATGTCTTCAGTATTAAAAAAAGTTATGACCATTTTCATACTCGGAAATTAGCATCTTGTTCCCCATTGCCTTTCAATTGACTTAACTCAAAAGCTGTGATCTAGAACAGTTAAAAGCCCATTTCTTTCTTAAAAATTAAGAGAACTCAATGAAATTTTCAGTTATTATAGATTGAAGCATTCTGAAACAAATATGAAACAATCCTACTTGGATTACCTGAAATTAAAGCATATAACTAGTTAGTTATCTAATTGTAGCTAATTACAAAATTCAATGAGTAGATCTAAACATCTATCCATTTCTTAAGAAAAGATAAACTTTTTTTAAATTGCCTAAGTGTCCAAATAACACTCACACAATAATCCACAATATAACATAATTTTTAAATCTCATTTTCATGAATTTATAGGCCAAATGGTAGGAATTTAGTGTTTAATGCCTGTAAATTAATGGCCATTTAAATCAACTAGGGAGTGGGTTTTAATGGAATGCGGTGGATTGGAACGTTGTGGTTTGCTGTGAAGTCGGGAGGAAAAATACTGTTGGTTCATACATTTTTTGGACCCCTTTTTGCAACATGAAAATATGATTAAAGCCTCCATAAAAACCAACTTTTAATATAAAAATAAACTGTGTACCTTTTTTTCCCTCTCCTACGCAAAATCCTTCCCGTTGTCAGCTCTCACGGCTTTTGAAGGTGATTTTTAAATTACTCTAGTTAATAAATAATTTAGCGTAATTTAAAAATACCTTCATTGATGAAATGGCGGAGCGATTTTTCTTACGCAACGAAATCGCCCGGCATAGATCGATTTGCCCAGTCTGAAGAAAAACGGCACTTTAAGCCCGCCCCCCTCTGAAAGGCGCCAAAGTCACGCACACGGGGAGCGGCAGAACTGCAGCGCTGCTCAAGGTACGTTTTGTAACATACCTAGAAATGGTCGTGCCGCTCCTTGATAATCCGCCGGTGGCGGGCAAGTACACAGGCCTCGAGCTGCTGCTCCGGATCTACGGGCCGAGCTTTCGAAGGTCCACTCAGGCTAGTGGCGAGCGCCAGTGAGCTGTGGCCAAAGATTATAGAGGAGCAAGATGCGCCACTCAGTGGGAAAGGCGTAGTATCACATGTGTGATTGTCGACGCCATATTAGCGGACCAGAGATGGCGTCGACTATGGCGTCGACATCATTGGGAAACTAGGCTCCACAGAGCCACAGACCAGACAAGTGGCACAGATAAGAAAGATGAGGTGTTTTTACCATTAACGCTGGGGGGCAGCGGCCCGCAAATGCGCCAACCGTGTGCATTCCTGGGAATCTCTGCCGCCGGCCGCCGGTAGGCACCGTGGTGGTAGGTGAAATTCATTGTTTGTATGCCTGAGGGCTCTCGGGGCGTAGGTTCCTGGTGAACACTGGAGCGGAGGTTAGTGTTTGCCTCTCACCGGAGAGGACACGCGGGCCGGTAAGCGGGCCCCCCTCTTGACCACACCCACGGTGTCCGTACCATCCCCACCATATTTGGCGCGTGCCACTTCACCTGGCCTTTTATTGTCATTCGTGTTCACCAAGATCTCGGAGCCTTGTTCCGCCCACAAGCAGCGCCAGCTGACAGCCATATCGAAATACACCAGCGATGTCCGGCACATCGCCGGTAAATGCAACCTGGTGGCGGATGCCTTGTCCCGCACGGAGATCGCAGCCGTGCTCAACCCGGCCGTCGGGATGGGCTACTCCGCCTTGGCAGCGGCGCAGTTGACGGACGAGGAAATGCCAGTTTACCACACCGCGATCTCTGGATTGGTGCTGGAAGTCCTCGGGTGACGTGTCCACGGGGCAGCCGCAGTCGGTTGTTCTGGCGGCCTGGCGCCGTCATGTTTTCGAAGAGATTCACGGTCTGGCCCGCCCGTCGATCCGGGCCACGGTTGCCATGGTGGGGGCAAGGTTCATCTGGCACGGACTGCGGAAGCAGGTCGGTCGCTGGGCACGGCGTGCATCCCGTACCAGCCGTCCAAGATACTTTGGCACGTCCGTGCACCAATACAAGATTTCTCAGTGCCACACCAGTAGATCCACCACATACACGTGGACATCGTGGGGCCGCTGCCGCCATCCCGGGGTGTGTCGCATCTACTGATGGTGGTAGATCGTTCCGACAGCATACCATCCCCAATGGAATGGGTTGAGCGGTTCCACTGCTGTCTCAATGACGCACTGAAAGCTCGCCTTACGGGCCCGGAGTGGATGGATGTGCTGCCATGAGTGTCGGGGATTCGTACTGCCCTGCACTTGCGACAGCCCTATGAATGCTCCTTTCAGGACAGTGACATTCGTACTGGACATGGGATGGGGGGGCGGCGGCAAGAGACTGTGTCTGTTGTGCGCATTACGCCGGCTCATTTGGACTTGAGCAAGCCGGTCGGGTGGCCCAGCCTCCTCGTCGCGGGTTCCTGTATGTTCTTCCGGGCGGGTCAAGGACTCTGTCGGGCGGACGTGTTTACGCAGCCAAGCGGCCTTGTTCGGCGTCCCGTCCGTTTCAATGCCTCCGGTTCTGGGGCGGGTCATGTGGCGGCACCTGGTGGCTAGCCAGGGGCATAGCGAACCCTCAGCTCAGGAAGGTGGTGGAAGATTGTAACCTTCACGTGGTCCGCCCTGTTTCGACTAATACAATCAACTCGACTTGCACAATCAGAACAAGTTGTCCTACAACGTTAAGCCGCACGAAAGAAAAAGAAGAAGCTCAGGAAGGAGGAGTTGAGCGTCTCGGAGTGGGAGGCGGGAGGCGTTTGGTCATGGGGTCTGACCCGGGGTATTTAAGGTCGGGTAACGCTCGGTCACGGGGTTGGAGTTGGAAGCAGCACGGTGACAATAATAAAAACACATTTCGTTCTCATAACTTTGTTTTCGACTCATTATTCTTGGCTGGACTGTGAGTCTCCGCTACAACGTCACCTGCTCCTTCGTTCCATAGATGCTGCCTCACCCACTGAGTTTCTCCAGTATTTTGTCTACCTTAATTTGAGCACAGGGTCCTAAAGGCCCACATTCATCAATACAGAGCAGGGTCACTTCCCAGGTATCCCGTTATGGAATGTTTATAAAGCTCCCAGGCAGGACCAGAGTGGTTTTTAATATGGAATGACCACAGCCTCACTGCCTTTACCGGACTGAGGCGCCGTGTTCCGAACCAGACAGGACGCGTTGCAACTCTCCAGCCAGCACCGACCAGACAGAGAGCTACGATCAGCACCGCCATATGGAACGTTATTATCGGCTGAAGAACCTCTGGTTAATGGTTCTCCATCGGTTGCACCAGAGAGTCAACTTCAAGGACAAGAAAGGGAAGTTGCAATGACCCTGATGAACCTAGTGTTTATGTGAGAGAGCAAGTGCATGCTGAGCTGTCCAATGTATGAGCATTTACATCTTGGACCTTCTTGCCATGGGAGCAGGTCTCCGTGATAGCGGATGTACGGTACGATACGATAAAACTTTATTCATCGCCGGAGGGAAATTGATCTGCCAACATTCACTACACGTAAGGTTCACAACAAGAAAATAAAAAGCCAAGCGACTGTTGGCTGGCTGCCGTGTGCACAGCGCCTTCACCGGAACAAACAAACAAACAAACAAGCGCAGGCTTATCCCCTGGGCAGAGAATTCTAAACTAAAGTGTCCCCCCCCCCCCCCCGCACCAGGTCCCCATTGTTCTTCACGGCATGACAGTGCAACTGACCAGTCGCTGCACACTCAATATGTTCGCGGGAAATATTCTGAAACCTGAAACATCGACCTTCGTGGACAATCCCACCAGCGACAAAACTCGACAACGTCCTGCTTTCCTAGACTGGGAACCGTGATTGAGATACCCAGAGAAAGAACTAGATACCTTCTTCTGAGGGGTAAAGCAGAAGGGGGAAGTTGCCAGCAATGAATGAGCTTCATCTTCAATAATGAGCAAGTCAACAACAATTCCCGAGGAGTGAGTTAGTAGGACCCTGTGTGTCACACGGTAACAGAGCCAACGCACTCTGGTCATTCATAAGTTCATACCCCGAGTACGAAACTAGGCAGCAATTCAACCCTAACCTTGAAAAAGCTAGTTCCACGTTCAGCGGGCGGCACTAATCATCTTGGTGGCTTCGCCAGCAGGTTTGGAGAAGGCACGACACTCCGGCATGCAAGGTTGGCAAGGACAGAATGAAAAAGGCTGAGACCTCCTGACAAGAAGCGTGGAGGTATTGAGAATTGAAAGCGAGGGAGGTCCTCCGGGAGCATAGAAAGTGTTTGGAGGCGGCGGGGTTGTCTTGAAGAAATTAGGAAGGCAAAGAAGGACTATGAACTATCAATGCAGGACAAGATTAAGGACAATGTCAAAGCATTTTGCTCTTAATATGAACAAGAGTGATTCATTAGGGATGAAAGGGCTATCTGTGTGTGGAGTCAGAGAATGTATGCGAGATAGTCATGGAGTCCACGGTGGAATTTGGGCATGCCGACCAAGATGCCCCGCCTAAGGTACTCCCATGTGCCTGTATTTGGCCCATATCCCCCCAAACATCTCCTGTCCATGTTCCTGTCCACCTGTCCTTTAGGTGCTGTTAGGGTACCTGCCTCAACTAGCTCCTCTGGTAGCTCAGTCCATATTCCCACCACGCTCCGAGTGAAAAGGTTGCCCCTCAGGTCTTGGGTGTATACTTTTCATCAGTGTTCACCAAGGGGAAGGACATTGTGGCTGGAAAATTAGAGAACGTAGAACGTAGAAGATAATGTAGAACGTGATATTTTAAAAGAATCGGGTTAGATGGCTTGGTGCACATAACGATGGACGCATCTCCTGGGTCTGGTGAGATACAGTATTGGAAAAATCTATATTTATTTAAGAAGGACTTCAGGAATTTACTGACCAATCAATTAAAGGCTGGTGTGTCCGGCATGAGTTGTATGGAGGTTAAAGGAAAAGATCCAGAGAAAGCTAATTAACTGCACTGGAGAGGGTGCGGAGGAGATTCACCAGGATGTTGCCTGGGATATAGTATATCAGCTATGAAGAGAGATTGGATAGGCCGGGTCTGTTTTTCTTGGAGCGGAGGAGGCTGAGGGGGGACATGACAGAGATATACAGAATTATGAGGGGCAGGATGGGTAAAATAGTAGGAAAAATACACAAAGTGCTGGAGCAACTAAGCGGGTCAGGCAGCATCGCTGGAGAACATGGAAAAATGAAGTCTGAAGAAGGGTCCGAACCAAAACTTCACCTATCCATGTTCTCCAGAGATGCTGCCTAGCCCGCTCAGTTACTCTAGTACTCTGCGTTTCTTTTTGTGAACCAGCACCTGCAGTTCCTTTTTCTCCGGAATAATAGAAAACGTTAGATCAGGGAAGGTAGTGCATCCGTGGATAACAAGGGAAATCAGGGATAGTATCAAAGCAAAGGATGATGCGTACAAAGTAGCCAGAAAAAGCAGCATACCAGAGGACTGGGAGAAATTCAGATACCAGCAGAGAAGGACAAAGGGCTTGATTAGGAAAGGAAAAATAGATTATGAAAGAAAACTGGCAGGGAACATAAAAACTGACTGCAAAAGTTTTTATAGATATGTGAAGAGAAAGAGATTAGTTAAAACAAATGTAGGTCCCTTGCAGTCAGAAACAGGTGAGTTGATCATGGGGAACAAGGATATGGCGGACCAATTGAATAACTACTTTGGTTCCGTCTTCACTAAGGAAGACATAAATAATCTGCCGGAAATAGCAGGGGACCGCAGGTCAAAGGAGTACTTGAGTGAAATCCAGGTTAGTCGGGAAGTGGTGTTGGGTAAATTGAATGGATTAAAGGCCGATAAATCCCCAGGGCCAGATAGGCTGCATCCCAGAGTATTTAAGGAAGTAGCTCCGGAAATAGTGGATGCATTAGTGATAATCTTTCAAAACTCTTTAGATTCTGGAGTAGTTCCTGAGGATTGGCGGGTAGCAAATGTAACCCCACTTTTTAAGAAGGGGGGGAGAGAGAAAACGGGGAATTACAGACCAGTTAGTCTAACATCGGTAGTGGGGAAACTGCTAGAGTCAGTTATTAAAGAGGGGATAGCAGCACATTTGGAAAGTGGTGAAATCATTGGACAAAGTCAGCATGGATTTACGAAAGGTAAATCATGTCTGACGAATCTTGTGGAATTTTTTGAGGATGTAACTAGTAGCGTGGATGGGGGAGAACCAGTGGATGTGGTGTATCTGGACTTCCAGAAGGCTTTCGACAAGGTCCCACATAAGCGATTAGTATATAAACTTAAAGCATATGGCATTGGGGGTTCAGTATTGATGTGGATAGAGAACTGGCTGGCAAACAGGAAGCAAAGAGTAGGAGTTAACGGGTCGTTTTCACAATGGCAGGCAGTGACTAGTGGGGTACCGCAAGGCTCAGTGCTGGGACCCCAGCTATTTACAATATACATAAATGATCTGGATGAGGGAATTGAAGGCAATATCTCCAAGTTTGTGGATGACACTAAGCTGGGGGGCAGTGTTAGCTGTGAGGAGGATGCTAGGAGAATGCAAGGTGACTTGGATAGGCTGGGTGAGTGGGCAAATGTTTGGCAGATGCAGTATAATGTGGATAAATGTGAGGTTATCCACTTTGGTGGCAAAAATAGGAAAACCGACTACTATCTAAATGGTGGCCGATTAGGAAAAGGGGAGATACAGCGTGACCTGGGTGTCATGGTACACCAGTCATTGAAAGTAGGCATGCAGGTACAACAGGCAGTGAAGAAAGCCAATGGTATGTTAGCTTTCATAGCAAAAGGATTTGAGTATAGGAGCAGGGAGGTTCTACTTCAGTTGTATAGGGTCTTGGTGAGGCCACACATGGAGTATTGCGTACAGTTCTGGTCTCCAAATCTGAGGAAGGACATTATTGCCATAGAGGGAGTGCAGCGAAGGTTCACCAGACTGATTCCTGGGATGTCAGGACTGTCTTATGAACAAAGACTGCATAGACTCGGTTTATACTCTCTAGAATTTAGGAGATTGAGAGGGGATCTTATAGAAACTTACAAGATTCTTAAGGGGTTGGACAGGCTAGATGCAGGAAGATTGTTCCCGATGTTGGCGACGTCCAGGACAAGGGGTCACAGCTTAAGGATAAGGGGGAAATCCTTTAGGACCGAGATGAGAAGAATTTTTTTCACACAGAGAGTGGTGGGTCTCTGGAATTCTCTGCCACAGAGGGTAGTTCAGGCCAGTTCATTGGATATATTTAAGAGGGAGTTAGATGTGGCCCTTGTGGCTAAGGGGATCAGAGGGTATGGAGATAAGGCAGGTACGGGATACTGAGTTGGATGATCAGCCATGATCATATTGAATGGCGGTGCAGGCTCGAAGGGCCGAATGGCCTATTCCTGCACCTAATTTCTCTGTTTCTATGTTTCCAAGAGAGTAAATAGCTGGAGGACAGATTTATGGGGTAAAAGGTTTTGAGGGAGATGAATACATTTATTTTCACACTGATGGATCACTGCTTGAGTGGGTGGACTTGTTACTGTGTTGCATGACTGTAAAATTGTGATAGGAACCCAGGTGCCACACTCGTTAAATAAATGATCGTCCCTGGGATTCGTGGGTGATGGGGAAAATTATATCCAAAGGTTGGATGTTAGGTTCAGTCTGGACATCGTTGAGTAGGTGGAAAGCAGCCAGATAACATTATTAACATTAAAAGCTGAAGGTTGTGGAGTGGTGTAGATGAACAGATGCACCCTGAAGTGTCCATCCACTCACCCGCTGATGCGTAAAGGTAGCAGCGCATGTTAACCAGACACAGAAATAATACACGGGATGTTTCCCTTTATTAGCTGAGGCACAGAACAGACGGATGTGCTTGTACTGTGCACAAATGAGACTGTCGCTGGAATATAAGCGTAGAGTCCTGGTCCCGCGTTATAGGAAATACATGAAGCGCCGGAGAGGGAGAAGAGTTGTACCAGAATGTCTCCAGGCTGGAAGATGTAGCCGGGCGGAAAGATCGGAGAGGCTGGGTTGTTTTCTGGGGTGGGGAGATAGGAGTTCCTCAGACAATGTGGGGCCTTGATGGGGATTTCTTTCAACAGAGTGATCGTTGTGGTCGGGGATTTTAATCAATGGGAGGAAGGATTGAAAGGAGGAGAGGAGGTATTTAACCCAAAGTGCGTGTCCGAGGCCCGTGGCCTGACAGGTGTGAGAGATCGGGGGGAGCTTGTAACTCGCCCCTGCGCTGGGAGGGGGCGTCAGGAGCTCTTGTCGGCCTGCAGAGATCAGCCGGGCCGGGGGTCTCCCACTGCCCCGCGGGTACTATGCTTATCTGTGCTGCCAGTTGGGGGGTGAGGCGTTCCGCCGTGGGTGTTGGCGCAAGGGTTTTCGCTGTGAATAAGGACAAATTCTTTGCTGATGTGCAGAGCCGACCGGCCCACTGACAGTGGAGCCCTGGGTCCGGCTCAAGGACCAAATCCCTCCCGCTGTATTCCAGGGTGACCGAGGAGCGGGTACGGACCCCTCGTGTACCATCCGCCCCTATCCCTCCCGCGGCAATGCACGCCTGGCTCAGGGGGAATCTACCGCGTCCAACGGACTCGTGGGCAACGCGTTGCTTGGGCTAGCATGGTCTGGGCGGACCGAATGGCCTTGTCGTGTGCTGTAATTATCTGGCTAACTGCAGAAGGCGGTCCAGCGGGTATCGGAAGCCTCTCTTCAGCTCGTCCCGGAACTTGGCCTGGGTGACGGTGTAGATGAAGGTGTTGGTGCAGGAGCTGAGCGCCTGGAGCATGTCGCCGGCGTTCTCGGTCAGGTACCCGCCCACGCTGTCCACCACCTCGTGCGGCACGGTGCGGTGGTAGATGTGGAAAGTCACCTTGGTCATCCACAGGAGAACGAAGCTGCCCGAGATGGTGAAGAGCAGGACCAGCGACCTGCGGCGGCTCTGCATCTCGGGGTCGGGCTGGTCGGAGCTGCGCAGCGCCCGGCGAGCCCGGCTGGTGATCAGGACGTATCGGACGGTCAGCGCGTTGAGGAGCAGGATCAGCAGGAAGGGGATGCAGGGAACCAGCAGCAAGTCCAGCAGCTCGTACGAGGCCCAGGCGTTCGACATGAAGTAGACGGGCTTCTCCTCGCAGCCGCGGGCCACCCCGCCCGCCCGGTACTCGGGCTGGTAGACGAAGTACCAGGGCGCGCTCTCCACGACGCTGAGCAGCGGCAGCAACGGGAGGGCCACGGCCGCCGCCCTCGCCCGGCTGCCCGGCCGCTCCCGGCCCGAGCAGCAGATGGCCAGGAAGCGGTCCAGGGTGAAGGCCAGGGTGAACCAGACGCAGGTGGCGGTGGCGCCCGACGCCAGCACCTCGATCAGGCGGCAGGCGGCCGTGGTGTTGAGCGCCGAGTGCGGGAAGTAGATCAGCCGTATCTGCTTCAGGATTGGGTCGGCGACGATCACCATCAGGGAGCCGCCCGCCATGGCCAGCAGGTAGCGGGTGATGCAGTGGGACAGCCCACAGCGGCCGCGCAGCAGCACCGCGATCGCCGCCAGGTTCACTGCGGAGAGAGCACACGTTACCGCCGGGGCTCAGCGGGCAGGGGCGTGAAAGCGCTCGGAGCGGGGGTGCAGCTGGTGGAAACCCCTCCGCCAAGCCGGGGGTCGGGGAGAGACCGCGAATTGGTCTGTGCCGCCGCAACTGGAGAGGACTCCTCGGTCACTGAGAGTCTGAAGCGGTAAATACCCGGGTGACTGGATCAGCCCATATCTCTGCCTCGACCATGACACCCATGGCTTCGCGGTGACACCCCAGCCCCGACCGTGACACCCACAGTCTGGCGTTGGTACCCCAACCCCCGCATTGAAACCCGAGCTCCGGCCGTGACTTCCCTGGCTGGCGGTGACATCCCAGCCTCCGCCCTTCCACCCTTGCCCCTGACCCGCAGTTATACAGTACCTACTGCTACCCCTTCTCTGCAACTGAACTAGTGACACCATCTACCGCGTGTGAAGTTCCACTTGACCCGGTTTCTTCATCCTTGCCTGGATGTCCACCTCTCAGTTTGCCGCACTGAGGGGCTGGTGATGAAGCCTCAATTATACCACTGTGTGCTGAACGTATTCAGAATTGTGAAGAACCCTGTTGAAGATGATAATACCTGCGCTGTCTGATGGTCCTGATATGATAAGTACCGCTTTCCGTAGTGCAGATCATTAAATTACACTTAATCACACGTGCCACTGATGTCAAGAACACTTACTCTAGAATTCAGCTCTTTGGTCCATGTTTGAATCTGGGCAGTGATGAGGTTTGGAGCCATAGGGTGCAGGTTTGTGCCAAGCGGAATGAATTGCTCAATGGGTGCGTGGTGAGTGTGGAATCGATAATACCCGTTTTCACATGGGTGATGATTGGCAGTAAACAGATGGAGTGGTATTCTATACTCTGTAAACTAGTCAATCTACCACATTCTTGAGACATAGAGTTGTATAGCATAGAAAATGCCATTTGGCCTAGTACAGCTATGCAGACCATCATACATGTCTATATTAATCACACTTACTTGCATTAATTTAAGATAGACACAAAAGCTGGAGCATCTCCAGAGATACTGCCTGACCCACTGAGTTACCCCAGCTTTTTGTGTCTATCTTCGGTCCAAGCCAGGATCTGCAGTTCCTTCCTACACTTGCATTAATTACATATCCCCCCCCCCCCCCCCCCCCCCCACCCTCTGCGTATTCAACTACCTGAAAATGGAATGGAATAGGAACTGACAATGGTGGGATTGTCAGATAAATGTCAGTGGTGTAACCACACTAGCACAACTTAGGTGCAGTTAGTTATAGAGCATAGGTATTCGGCACAACTGTTGGGCAGATTATACACTCTGTAAACTTCCTTTTGCTAATATCTTCAAATCAAGTTATCTGAATCACATTAGCTGTCTCCCAGCTATGGAGATCAGAAGGTCAGAACATATCTTCCACCCAACATTTCCCCACATTTGGCCCATATCCTGCTGAACCCTTCCTATCCATATATCTGTCCAAATGTCTTTTGAAACTTGTAATTGTACCCAGTTCTTTATCTTTCTCTGGCAGCTCATTCAAGGTACAAATTACACTCTGAATGAAATTGTCCAAAGTCCCTCTTAATTCACTTCACTCTCAACTTAAGCCTCTGACTCTAGCTGTAGAATCCTCTACATTGGGAAAGAGACTGAGTGTTCCCTTTATTCATGCCCCTCATGATCTTCAATAAGGTAATCACTCAACACCCCATGCGCCAAAGAAAAATGTCCCACCTATCACCCCTGTCCACGTAACTCAAGCCCACAAGTCCAGGTAACATTCTGGTGAATCTCTTCTGCACCCTCTCTAAGTTAATGACATTGCTGACATTCATCTCATTTCAAATCTACTGGACTACATATAATACAAATGATAAATCATCTGTTCTTGTGAAGAATACCCTTACATTTGTACAATACTTTCCTCAACATGTGCCAGCGTGCTACATCAATGAAATATTGAACAAAACATTCAAAGTTAAAATATTTATTTCCACATACTGTATTTTAATTTTGGTCCATCCAAAACATTGCTGAAACAATGATTGAAAGATAGGAACAGAAATAAAATTTTAAAAAAACAGCAGATCCTGGGAGTCTGAAATAAATACTTAAAATGCAGGAAACATTCGGCTGGTCAGGTAGCATCTGTGAGGAGAGAAATAATGAACATTTGGAGTTGGAGACACTTCATTAGCACTGCATGAGAGAAAACAAGTTATGTTAGATGGAAATTGGGGAGAGGGGTGGACAGAACAAATGGAACATTCGAGTGGCCATGGAGATGTCCTCCCATCAATTAGAGTTGATAATACAAATAAAAAAGCATAAAATGTTACAAAACACAGGGTTATCGGACCATCCCAGTGGGATAGTGTATGCACATCAAGAGATGAAAAGCTGAACTAATATGATGGACAGGTGACTTACAACAGAAGTGGTCCATTCTGATACAGACAGCAAGGAAGGAGCCACCTGAAGCTGCATAATTCATCACTGAGTCAGGAAGAGCTGCCACATGCCCAGACAGGGGATGAGATGCTGTTCCTCAAGCTTGTAACTGGCCTTGTGGCAGTACAGGAAGCAACTGACGGAGATGATGATGGGGTGGGAAGGTGAATCAAAGTGGCAGGCAGCGGCTTCCTCAGTGCCATGGTCCAGGAAGGTAGAAGCCATCTCAGAGGCATCTGTGTGGAGATTTGCACGATCCAAGTGATTACAACGGAGACAGAGGAGGTGGGAGAATGAAACAGATTCTGTCCAGGAGACCAAGTATAGAATCAAGAGTTGGAGTCTGTGGGCCCATAGAAAGGCAGGAATTGAAGGATGTGAAAATAATATACATTTTTCCTTTTATTATCACATGGTACAGTAGTTAACTTCTTCATAAATCATTGAAAATAACCAGTATTTAATTTGAGAGTGATGACATCGCATGTACTGAGGAACACCCAGTCTCCATAAAGACTGGTGAATGAGACGGTGAATGATCGATCCAAAGTTCTTCCCTAATTCTGAAAATAATGACTGGGTTTACCTTAGATTAAGTTTAGACCACATGTTTGTTCCCTATAACAGAAGTAATGTTCACTCTGATGATACATCTACTCCAGGTGTGAGTTCACCGTGATTCCCCACTCTGGCTAGTCACCCACATACATTGCAATTGAACAGAAGTAATTTCCACCCCACTGGTGGCTGTATAATCTTCAGCACAAGCCAGTGGTTTCACCACAAATTAGGACTGGACAATGGACAAGTGACATTACACATGCCGAACCTTGTAAGAGTATCTTCAAAAAAGAAAGCTGAACCAGATTTTCCACCATCTGCAGGTTTTTGATCTTCAAGTCAGGCAATGAAGAGGCGTAAGAAACAAAATCAGCAAGGTCAAACTCCCTTCCAGAGAAAACAAATGTACATCTGGCCAAGCCATTGGAAACGTCTTCAATGAATTAACTCACCACTATCTGTGATATTAGGTAGTACTGAATTCTAAACAGAGATGTAACTTACCAGGGATACCAATAGCTGCAAGAATTGGGTAGTAAATGGCTCTTATCTGATGAAATATTTCAAGGCCCATTTCCCAACAGAGGACAGAATCCTGAATGTTGTACAGATGGATGGCCTCTGTCACTTATAACAGCATAAACCAAAGGAGCCTTGATTTATATCAAGGAAAATCTCCAGTGACATAATTGCCATTGGTATTAATTAGCAGTCTGAACAAACAGATTACCTCAACAAAGTATTCTCTGGGGGGAAGCACATCGTCTTTGCTGGGAATTCAAGTGAAAATACATCAAAAATCAGAACACTGAACACAGTCCCAAAATAATATTGCAACACAGGCAATGATGGTCCAATTCTACACGGCCATCGTAGAGTCTGTTCTCACCTTCTCCATCATGGTCTGGTTTGGGTCAGCCACCAAGCACGACACCTGGAACCTGCAGCGAATCGTCCAATCAGCAGAGAAGATTATTGGCTGCAACCTTCCCTCCATTGATGAACTGCACACTGCAAGGGCCAGGAAGCGAGCGGGCAAGATCATCTCTGACCCCTCTCACCCTGGCCACAAACCCTTTGAATCACTTCCCTCTGGAAGGCAACTGTCAAAGCTGCCACAGCCAGACATAAAAACAGTTTTTATCCATGAGTAGTTGCTCTACTCAACAGCCAGAAATCTGTAGCCCTTTGATCTGGTATTTTGTTGGTTCGCATGCTTGATCAATGGTGTTTTATCATTAATGTTTAGTGTTTTCTGAGTCATTCATAACTGTCACTGTATGTCATGTTGTTACTTGTGGGCAGAGCACCAAGGCAAATTCCTTGTATGTGAATACTTGGCCAATAAACTTATGTACTTACTTACTTACTTATGGTAAGCTCTTGGAACTAACTAATGAAAAACAACAATGACCTGATGCAGTCAAAAGCAGTGGTTGTGCAGCCATGCGTTTAGTTAGCAGATGGAAGAGCAAGGTCCAGAACCTGATGGACACAGATGTGGTGATGGGCAGAGAGCTGCCATCAGCAGTTGTTCTCTGGGACCAAGGAAAGCAGAGTATGCTAAGCTGAGATCTGAAGCACCTGAGCGAGGAAATATTTAGCATATTTTCAAAATGTTTAGATGACACAAAACTCGTTATTTAATAAACAGTGAGAGTTTCATAGCACATTTCAGGAGAGCATTAACATTCTGCTTACATGGGCAGAGATAGTCGAAGAAAGGAGGAGGAATCGAATCATAGTGTTGTATAGCACAGAAAGGCATTGTGAATGGCACACGTCATCCATGCCAATGGTATTGTCTATTTATGCTGATCCTGCTTGTCTGCATTAGGCTCAATAGACAATAGACAATAGACCATAGGTGCAGGAGTAGGCCATTCGGCCCTTCAAGCCAGCACCGCCATTCAATGTGATCATGGCTGATCATCTCCAATCAGTACCCCGTTCCTGCCTGCTCCCCATATCCCCATATCTTTGAGAGCTCTATCCAGCTCTCTCTTGAAAGTATCCAGAGAACCGGCCTCCACCGCCCTCTGAGGCAGAGCATTCCACAACTCTCTGTGAGAAAAAGTGTTTCTCGTCTCCGTTCTAAATGGCTTACCCCTTATTCATAAACTGTGGCCCTTGGTTCTGGACTCCCCCAACATCGGGAACATGTTTTGTGCCTCTAGCGTGTCCAAACCCTTAACAATCTTATATGTTTCAATAAGATCCCCTCTCATCCTTCTAAACTCCAGAGTGTACACGCCTAGCCGCTCCATTCTCTCAGCATTTAACAGTCCCGTCATCTCGGGAATTAACCTTGTAAACCTACGCTGCACTCCCTCAATGGCAAGAATGTCCTTCCTCAAATAAAGGGACCAAAACTGCACACAATACTCCAGGTGTGATCTCACTAGGGCCCTGTACAACTGCAGAAGGACCTCTTTGCTCCTATACTCGACTCCTCTTGTTTTAAAGGCTAACATGCCATTCGCTTTCTTCACTGCCTGCTGTACGTGCATGCTTACTTTCATAGACTGATGAACAAGGACCCCCAGATCCCATTGTACTTCCCCTTTTCCCAACTTGACGCCATTTAGATAGTAATCTGCCTTCCTGTTTTTTATACCAAAGTGGATAACCTCACATTTATCCACATTAAACTTCATCTGCCATGCATCTGCCCACTCCCCCAACCTGTCCAAGTCATCCTGCATTCTCATAGTATCCTCCTCACAGTTCACACTGCCACCCAGCTTTGTGTCATCTGCAAATTTGCTAATATTACTTTGAATCCCTTCATCAAAATCATTGATATATATTGTAAATAGCTGCGGTCCCAGCACCAAGCCTCACGATACCCCACTAATCACTGCACGCCATTCTGAAAGGGACCCGTTAATCCCTACTCTTCGTTT
This sequence comes from Raja brachyura, assembly GCA_963514005.1. The sequence continues at coordinate 31,830,639 of OY740803.1, forward strand.
CCTGTCTGCCAACCAATTTTCTATTCATGTCAGCACTCGACCCCCAATACCATGTGCCCTAATTTTGCCCACTAATCTCCTATGTGGCCTTATCAAATGCTTTCTGAAAGTCCAGGTACACTACATCCACTGGCTCTCCCTTGTCCATTTTCCTAGTTACATCCTCAAAAAATTCCTGAAGATTGGTCAAGCATGATTTCCCCATCGTAAATCCATGCTGACTCAGACCGATCCTGTTACTGCTGTCCAAATGTGCGGCTATTTCATCTGTTATAATTGACTCCAGCATCTTCCCCACCACCGATGTCAGGTTAACTGGTCTATAATTCCCTGTTTTCTCTCTCCCGCCTTTCTGAAAAAGTGGGATAACATTAGCTAATCTCCAATCCACAGGAACTGATCCTGAATCTATAGAACATTGGAAAATTTTCGCCAATGCAGCCACGATTTCTAGAGCCATTTCCTTATGTACCCTGGGATGCAGACCTGGGCATTTATCAGCCTTCAGTCCCATCAGTCTACCCAACACCATTTTCTGCCTAATGTGGATTTCCTTCAGTCCTCTGTCACCCCAGATCCACTGGCCACTACTATATCAGGAAGATTGTTTGTGTCCTCCTTAGTGAAGATGGATCCAAAGTACCTGTTCAACTCATCTCCCATTTCCTTGTTCCCCATAATAAATTCACATTTTTCGGTGGTCAAGGGTCCAACTTTGCTCTTAACTAATTTTTTCCTCTTCACAAACCTAAAGAAGCTTTTACTATCCTCCTTTATATTCTTGGCTAGCTTACCTTCATACCTCATCTTTTATCCCCATATTGTCTTTTTAGTTTTCTTCTGTTGCTCTTTAAACATTACCCAATCCTCTTGCTTCCCGCTCATCTTTGCTACGGTGTACTTCTTCTCTTTTATTTTTATACTGTGCCTGATGTCCCTTGTCAGCCACGGATGCCCCTTACTCCCCTTGGAATCTTTCTTCCTCTTAAGAATGAACTGATCCTGCACCTTCTGTATTATTCCTAGAAATACCTGCCATTGTTGTTCCACTGTCATCCCTGCTAGGGTATCTTTCCAGTCAACTTTGGCCAGGTTCTCCCTCATGGCCCAATAGTCCCCTTTATTCAACTGTAACATTGTCACCTCCGATCTACCCTTCTCCCTCTCCAATTGTAGATTAAACCTGACCATATTATGGTCACTCACTCCTAATGTCTCATTAACATCGTTCCTTTATCAAATCTGGTTCATTACATAACACTAAATCCAGAATTGCCTACTCCCTGGTAGGCTCCAATACAAGCTGCTCTAAGAATTCATCACAAAGGCACTCTACAAAGTCCCTTTCTTGGGGTCCAGTACTAACCTGATTTTTCCCAGTAGATATCCTTCTGCACCCTTTCTATCTCAGTAACTGTCCAAATGCTTTTTTAATTAACTGTAAGTGTCTTCTTCCTGCACAATGTCTACTATTGACACACTCTATGATCTTTGTACATTAATATTCCTTAGGTCCCTTCATATGTTCTACTGAATTTGACCTCCTAAATTTAAATTCGGATTAATTTATTGTTCTTTACACCAGGGTTCAATTAGATTCCTTATTCATATGAAATTCACAGAGTAAATAGTATACACAGTAATGATAAAGTGCAATGCCTCATACCTGTCTAGATTAAATTCCATCTGCCCTGATCAACTTTCCAGCTGATTGATACTTTGCAACATCCAGAAACAACTTTCTTCATTATCTACAATTCCATCAGTTTTTAATCATCTGTTAACTTACTAATAAGTCTAGCTTCATTCTCACGGATTTCCAGTCAGAAAAACATTAATATACCACTACCATCTGCCAATTTTTGATCAAGTTGGCTTACATGCATCAAGTCTTTTGTACCTTAACCTTCTCCACGAAAGGGCCGACATTAGCATTATTCAGTCTTCTGATACCTCACCCATGGTCAATGAAGATGCAAAAATCTCTTAAGAGCATCAGCCAGCTTCTCTCTTGCTTCCCTTAGCATCCTGGGATTGACCCTGTTAGATCCTGGAGATTCATACACGCTAATATGCCATATTTCTAACACTACTTCCATCCCGATACAGACATAATCCAGCATATCAGCATCCCCCTCTGTTAAATCTCCTACCATCACATCTAGATAGAGCTCTTAAAGATAGCGGAGTCAGGGGATATGGGGAGAAGGCAGGAACGGGATACTGATTGTGGATGATCAGCCATGATCACATTGAATGGCAGTGCTTGCTCGAAGAGCCGAATGGCCTACTCCTGCATCTATTGTCTATATTCTTCGCCCTGATGAATTCCGATTAGAACTTGTCATAATTTAGAGTCATGTAGTTATACAGCCTGGAAATAGACTCTTCGACCCATCAGGTCCATGCTGACCAAGTTGGCATACTGTGCTAGTTCCATTTGCATTTGGCCCAGAGCCCTCTAAATCCTTCCTATCCATTTCTGACCAAATCTATCTGTTTTGTAGCTTTTTTCTAATAGCTCATTCCAAATATGGACTCCCTCCGAGTGAAACAGTTGCCCCTCATGTTAAGTGATGACTATATAATAACAGAAGCCTTACACCAAGATAAAGATCCAAAGACTTTATCAACTACATAGCAAGCACGACTTCACACTTGCATGTTCCACTTACACTAAGGGAATCAGTGATTACTGAAAAGCTAGTGGGCATAACTACAAAAGCATGACTCATAATATGAGTGACACTAATCTACACCCCCCCCCTTAAAGAATCAACAACAATACAGATCCATAAACTAAGCAAGGCATGTATAACAATCGATGACAAACTGGAGGAAAGACAAACATAGTCATGATACTTCACAGCCAGCCTGCAAACACGACCAGCACGTGTACGATAGAGACCGTCTCCATTTTTTTTCCCGGGGAGAGAGCAGGTTGTTTCACAGGCGAGGGAGACTGGACCAGCGTCCCTGGAGACGAAGCAGGAAACTGTGGTGCAGGCAAAGATGGAACAGGCAGAGGAACTGTTGCAGACATGGATTGTTGTCCTGGCAAAAGCATGCGAGTGCCACTAGACGCAGACCGAAGTGAACTTGTTCGATCTGGATAATACGGAGGAGGAACTGGCTCGTTCACAGGCAGGATGTGTTGCCAGTTACGTCTGTAGTTGCCGCCATCGGCACTAACGATATATGCGTGGCTCAGAAGCAATTCCAGAAATTACTCCAATACAGTCGTGGCCTTTGTCAGTCTGTAAGCGGACCACCTGCCCTTTGGTCAGTGGTGGCAGTGACCTACTTGTCTTGTCAAACCATTGTTTTTGAATGTCACGCTTCTGTTGCAACCTGGATTGAACCTCCTCACGTGGAAAAACTTGTGCGATCAATGCCTGATCTGCTACAGGCACTGTGGCACGGGTTTGCCTTGACAACAACTGTTGAGCGGGTGAACCCAAGATGGGGTCACGGGAGATGTTGCGTAAGTTGAGCAGATCCAGGAATATGTCAGATTCTGTAAGAACATTCCATGAGCTGTTTAGCACTTTTGACAACCCGTTCAGCCAGCTGGTTAGACTGGGGATATTCAGGGCTGCTGGTGACGTGATGGAAATTCCAGTGTCTAGCGTACTCCCTGAATTGGTGGCTGGTGAATTGACTGCCGTTGTCAGCTAGTAGTCAGCCTGGAGATCCGTGGGCTGAAAAGTGACGAGATAACTTCTAAATCACTCCGCTGGAAGTGGGGCTGCTGAGAAAATCAATGTCGAACCATCCTGAATAAGAATCCACAAGCACCAGGTATTGTTTACCATGCCAATCAAATATGTCAGCTGCGACTGTAGACCACGGGAGTGCAGGTACAGGATGTGAAAGGAGTGGTTGCTTTTGTTGGTGAGGTGCCAAACTGTAGCACACTGCGCAGGATGCCGCATTTTTCAGTGATGTATTTGGCCATGCCAGGCAGTAAAACATGCTTCTTGCCCGTAAAACAGTGGCTTCAGCACCTGGGTGCCCTGCTTGAACAGCGTTAAAATACCGGTGGTGCAGCGAACCATGGCCTCATATCCTTTTAAAATAATTGTGTCTAACTTTTCTTAAAGTGTTGATAACACTTTTATACACCTTAATCATGTAAAGACTGATTCCTGGGATGTCAGGACTTTCATATGAGGAAAGATTGGATAGACTCGGTTTGTACTCGATGGAATTTAGAAGATTGAGGGGGGATCTTATAGAAACCTACAAAATTCTTAAGGGGTTGGACAAGCTAGATGCTGGAAGATTGTTCCCGATGTTGGGGGAGTCCAGAACAAGGGGTCACAGTCTAAGGATAAGGGGGAATTCCTTTAGGACCGAAATGAGGAAAACATTCTTTACACAGAGAATGGTGAGTCTCTGGAATTCTCTGCCACAGAAGGTAGTTGAGGCCAGTTCATTGGCTATATTTAAGAGGGCGTTAGATGTGGCACTTGTGGCTAAAGGGATCAGGGGGTATGGAGAGAAGGCAGGTACGGGATACTGAGTTGGATGATCAGCCATGATCACATTGAATGGCGGTGCAGGCTCGAAGGGCCGAATGGCCTACTCCTGCACCTATTTTCTATGTTTCTATGTTTCTATGTTTCTAAAGGATGGAGAGAAGAGGTAAAGGAGCCTCTCCAAGGAAGGAGCGTGGGAAAGGCACAGCTTCTGACTCTAGTATCTTAGAAGCAATATCGAAAATGAACGATGAACTGAAAAATGAAATGAAAACAAGATTTTGCAGTTTGGAAGAAATGGTGTAAGGAATTTCGAGCAAATTGAAGGAAGTTCAAGACAAGCTGATTATGTTACAAAATGAATCTCGTGAACAGAAGGAACAAATTGATAACTTGCGAACCCTGGGCTAGGAGAGAGATTTGAAGATTGAAAAACTGGAATGGAGAATGAATGAAATACTCGGGCACTCCAGCAACACAAGATTAAAAATATGGATCTGGAAAACAGAAGCTGTCGACTGAATTTGCGAATTGTTGGTTTGCCAGAAGGTCAAGAAGGAGATAATGTTATAAATTATGCTTCAAAAATGATAAAGGAGACTTTCAACATCGAGCACTATGAAAATCTTCCACTTTTGGATAACGCACACAGGATTGGGAAGAAATCTGGTTCCCAAGGTAAACCGAGACATTTGATTTTTTGGTTTCACTTCTTGCAGATGAATGAGAATATTCTCCAGGCAGCAGAAAACTTGGGCGTGGTTGAATATGAAGGATGCAAGTTTCAGTTTGTTCCTGATTATAGTTACGAGCTTTTGGAATTAAGAAAGTCTTTCCATAATGTAATGTCTGGGTTGTTTAAGAAAAAGTTGCGCCCTGCCTTACTTTATCAAGTTATACTGCGTATACGACTCTTTAATGGTAACATTCAATTTTTTAACAATCTGCAAGACGCTTCCAGCTTTCTTGAGGCTTACGAGGGTGAAGTTGCGACCGGGAGCAATTGATAGCTGATTAAATTATAATTGGTGATTTACTGTTCCTATTTTGACAATATATCGTTTTGTAATGATTAAAATTTAATTGGATGAGTTTTTAAAATTTTACTTTCTAGAATTTTAGCATGATGGTACTGTTAATTTAATGTAATGGTATTATATATATTTAAATTTTTAAGATTTTTTTGTTAGCTTTTCTATTTTTTAAATTGAAGGAATTTTTTCTTTTCTTCCCCTGTCTTCAGACAAATTAAGTGAATGCAGTTCTTGTTTTTCATATTTTGACCTTGGATAAATAATATGAAGTAGCTCTTGTGTTTCACTGTTAAAATGTACTGGGTACTGTCGTTAGGAGAGATAGGGGTAGGGAAGGGATTAGGTAGCATACTGACTGTCACCTGGTCAGTTTCGGGCTTTGCATGGGTGCGGGGGGGGTGGGGGGAGAGGTATTTTGCTTTTAGCTTAGATTTTTTCATCTGTGCAGAATCTGAAGTCCAAAAATGTCTGAAATGTCGTCACTTCTGGCTCCGCCCTAGATTTTTCTTCTTCCAGTATCATGAACTATTATGCTTTAAGAAATTAACCCTTTACATTCCACATGATTTTTACAAACAATATGGATAAAGTTATTAACTTCCTTTCATGGAATGTGAATGGTTTGAACCATCCCATTAAGATAAAAAAAAATTAAGTTCTTTGTAGACTAAATGCTCAGATTATCTTTGTTCAGGAAACTCATGCAAGGCAAGATGACAATCAACGATTTTTCAAGTTTTGGAGAGGACAGTTTCATTCAAATTCACAGGCTAAGGTGAAAGGAGTCTCTATTTTTATTGACTCCTCAATTCCATTTGTTCATTATGAAACCATTTCTGATCCATATGGTAGATTTTTGGTGATTACTGGTGTTCTTCATAACCCAAACATTGCTATGGTGAATGTTTATGCACCAAATATTGATCACCCTGAGTTTTCTAAACAGTTAATTGCATCCTTTCCTAATTTAAATGAACATTTTTAAATAATGAGTGGAGATTTTAACTATTGTTTGAACCCCTCGATGGACAGATTTGCATCTGATCATGTGCTTCCAAATAAATCAGCTAGTTTTATCAATTATTTTGTACTTGAATGTTAGAAGTCTGGAGATTCTTACACCCAAATGACAAAGAATTTTTGTTTTTCTCTCATGTATATCATAGTTACTCTAGGATTAACTACTTTATAATAGATTCTCGGCTAGATTCATCGGTCACTGCATGTGAGTATGATGCAATTCCTATTTCTGACCATGCGCCATTGAAACTATCAATCAAACTACGTGATTCCAAGTTGAGTACTAAACAATGACGATTTAATGCTACTTTGCTTCAAGAACTACATTTTGTTAATTTTATAAAAGATCAGATTGCTTTTTCCTTCTTAACAAATTCTACTGAAGAAATATCCAATGGTGTACTCTGGGATACTTTAAAGGCTTATATTCATGGACAAATTATTTCATACTCCGCAGGAATAAAAAGCAAACTCAAAATGAAATACGTATATTGGCTGATGAGATTAAAGAAATTGATAAAAAATATTCAAAAGCTCCTAGTTTAAAGCTCTATAAGAATAGAGTTGAACTTCAATTGAGACATGATTTCTTATTAGTATCACCGATTGAAAATCAGCTACTTAAAACCAAAAGTCAATTTTATATATATGGCGAAAAATCAGGTACATTACTCGCTAATCAGTTGAAAGCGGTGTCGGCCAAACGTCAGATTACTAAAGTGAGTAAACGGGATGGTACACTGACTGTAGACCATGATGAAATTAATAAATCGTTTCAGGAATTTTATACCTCCCTATACCATCAGAATTTCTTGCTGATTCCAATATAATGCATGAGTTTTTAAAGAAACTGAACTTGCCAAATTTATTACATAATGAGTCTCTGTTGTTAGATGAACCCATCACTGAGAAATAAATACACAAAGCAATACTTTCGATGAATTCTGGTGAAGCTCCCGGTTTAGATGGGTTTACAGTAGAATTTTTAAAGTATTTCTCAAGTTTACTGTCTCCCTGGCTATGCAAGGTTTTTAAAGGAGCCTTTTTAATGAATAGATTACCACAATCCTTTTATGATGCATGTATTGCTTCAATTCTTAAAAAAGATAAAGACCCTACTGAAGTGATATCATATAGACCTATATCACTGTTAAATGTAGATTCCAAAATTCATTCCAAATTATTAACTATGAGATTAGAAAATATTTTACTGCAAATTATTTCTGAAGATCAGACAGGTTTTATTAAAAATCGTTACTCATACTTTAACGTTAGGAGATTAATTAATATTGTATATACAGCATGAAATAAAACTCCAAAATGTTTTATTTCACTTGAAGCCGAGAAGGCGTTTGATAGAGTAGAATGGGAATACCTATTCAATACACTTGAAAAATTTAAGATTGGTCCAAAATTTATTTATTGGCTCAAACTGATATATCATATACCTCAGGCTTCTGTACTTACCAATAACCAGAGATCCCCTTTTTCCAAGATACATTTATTTGTCACAGATACAGGCTCTTTTGAGGTACTAGACAGGGCTGTCCTTTAAGTCCTTTACAGTTTGATATCGCTTTGGAACCTTTGGTCACCGCTATTAGGGAATCCCCTAATATTTTTGGTATTGTCTGCGGGAATAAGACCCATAACCTATTTCTTTATGCAGATGATCTGTTATTATTCATTTCTAATCCTGAGAAATATATTCCAGCAATAGTAGCACCACTTAATCAATTTAGTAGTTTTTCTGGTTATAAACTAAATATTAGTAAGAGTGAGTTTTTTCCATTAAACAATCTAGTTTCGAATTATGGACAGTTTCCATTTAGATTGACTACCTAATGTTTTACTTATTTAGATATTAAGATTACCAAGAAACACAAGGATTTATTTAAAGCTAATTTTACGCCTCTAATTGACCATATCAAACAACAATTTACTAAATGGTCACCAATGTCCTTATCTTTAATCGGCCGAATCAATGCTATTAAAATGTTTATCTTACCTAAATTTTTGTATTTATTTCTGAATATACCAATTTTTATTGCTAAATCTTTCTTTGATATTATTGACTCCAAAATTTCTTCATATATATGGCAGAATAAAAATTCCAGACTAAGTAAAAAATACTTACAGAAATCCCCAAAAGACGGTGGTTTGGCACTACTGAACCTTAGGTTCTACTATTGGGCAGTTAATGCTCGTTATTTAACGTTTTGGACAAAGGATTTAGAAGATACCCAATGCCCAGGATGGATAAATCTTGAACATGATTCTATGCAAGAGCTATCATTGGCTTCTATTCTAGGGGCCTCATTACCTTTTTCAATTACGTAATTGAATAAATATATGACTAATCCAATAATAAGACATACATTCCAAATATGGTTTCAATTTCGCAAGTTTTTGGATTGAATAATTTTATCTTATCGAGTCCTATCATATCTAATTTTTTCTTCCAACCTAGTACTGATGAAGCCTTTCTGTTATGGAAGAGGAAGGGATCAGTAGATTTTCGTGATTTGTTTTTGGATGGTTGTTTTATGTCTTTTGAACAACTCTCCAATAAATATAATTTACCTAACTCACATTTTTTTAGATATTTACAAATTAGACATTTTTTGAGGGGTATTCTACCCTTTTTTCCGTTACCACATCAAACCGAAATTTTGGATTTTTTTTTACATTTGAACCCTTATCAGATAGGCTTAATAACGACTATTTATGAGTTGATTTTAAAATTACAAATAGATACATTTAATAAAATTAAGAATGACTGGGAGAGAGAACTTCAAATGTCTCTATCTATTGAGAAATGGGAGAGGGTGCTTCAATTAGTTAATACTTCCTCAATATATGTAAGACATGCTTTGATATAATTCAAGGTGGTTCACAGAGTTCATATGTCAAAAGATAAGTTAGCTCGTTTTAATGGGCATATAAATCCACCTGTGATAGATGTAACTCTGAAGTGGCCTCACTGACTCATATGTTTTGGTCCTGCCCACTTTTGGAAAAATATTGGAAAGAAATCTTTGATACTATTTCTGTAGTTTTAGGTATTGATTTACAACCTCATCCTATTACTGCAATTTTTGGGCTACCAATGTTAGATTCTTTTCATTTGTCCCATTCCACCCATTGGCTGATTGCTTTTACCACATTAATTGCAGGAAGATCTATTTTATTTAAATGGAAAGACTCCAACCCTCCGACCACACTCCATTGGTACTCTGAAACAATATCATGTTTAAATTTAGAAAAAATCAGGAGTGACATTGTTGAACCCTTGGTTAAATTTGATAGGACTTGGGGAAGATTTATTCAACATTTTCACATGACATAAATTGTCCCCTCTCCAATCGTTATAATAATTATTTTACCTTTATACGGTGGAACGGACTTGACGACAAACAGGGACTTAAATTGTTGAAATTCTTTGCAGCTCAGATTCTGTTCTGCTTTTGTTTTTTCAAATTTAGGGGGGTTTTGTTTTTTCCCTTTTTCTCTTTTTTTTCTTTTTTTTTCTTTTTTTCTTTTTTAAAAAATATGTTTCCTTTTAAACATTTAACTATATTTACATAGAGACCGGGAGGTCTATATTCAATGTGTATTTTGACACTGGACTCATATTTAGGTTATACCTGTTATTAATGTAATCCTGATCCCTATGTATCAATATCATTGTTATGTTTATCATTATTCTTTTTCTTGTTTAAACTAATAAAAAGATTTTTTTTTAAATAAGGAAAATGCTGATCAGAGGTTGGTGGTCAGTTTAAATTGTGACAGTGTGCCCAAAGCTGAAATCGTTGAATTTCTTGCAGGCAAAAACAACCGCTAAGGGTGCTAATGAGCCAATTAAAAGGGGAAAGATTTTCGCACAATTGAAATCACTTAATTCAGACATCATCTTTTTACAAGAAACACACCTGAAACTGCAAGCCCAGACCACATTGAAGGCAAATTGGATAGGTCAAACATATCTTTCTTCATATATCTCTAAATCTAGAGGTACGGCAATTATTATTCGTAAAGGTATACCATTTAAATCAAAGAATATCATAACAGATAAAGAGGGGAGATATCTCATAGTTACCGGAGAGATCCACTCTACCCCAATCACTATGGTAAATATTTATGCGCCTAATTTTGATAATCCCCAATTTTTTAATAAAATCCTGAATATAATCTCAGAGTTTAATTATCAAAATGTGATAATTGGGGGAGACTTCAATTGCGTTTTAGATCCTTACCTGGACAAATCCTGCACAACAAAAGAGGCGTAACATGAAATCTAAAATTAGTGAATTCCTAAATACATACATAAAAAACAGAAATATAACAGATGTTTGGAGGATTGCTAACTCGGTTGGAAGGGAATACTCTTTTTACTCAATGGTACACAAAACGTATTCACGTATCGACTATTTTTTAGTGGATACGAAATTAATTCCTTACACAAAGAATCCTAAATATCATAACAGCATTATCTCTGATCACTCCCCGTTAACGTTTTTCTTAGAACTAGAAGGAATGCCTAATAAAAAATCGTTTTGGAGGTTTAATCCTCAAATTCTAAACGATCCACAAGGTGGTATATATCTAAAACAACAGATGGAACTTTTTTTTTGAGATCAATGACACCCCAGATATTTCACCCTCTTTACGATGGGAATCTTTTAAGGTATTTATCAGAGAATCTATAATTTCATACCAAGCTTTTCAAAATAAAAAGAACAAGAATGAACAAATGCAGTTAGAAAAACGAATTAGACAACTGGATCTAGATAATGCTAAAGAGATAACCATAGATAAACATAATAAAATAACAATATTCAAATTTAAATTAAACAGAATATTATCTGCAAAAGTTATAAACATTTGGCACGTCAATTGAAAAAACGGGAAAAAGATCATACGATTTTAAAAATTCAATCAGATAAAGGTGAATTGTTAACATTACCCAATGATATCAATAAAAGATCTAAAACGTCAGCAGATAGTACTAAAGTACTAAAGTTATAAAGTTTTTGGATAATTGTAACCTCCCAAAACTTAATCTGCTGGAACAAGAGGAATTAGGAGCTCAGGTCTCAATGAAGAAAATAGAAGAGACAATAAATTCCCTGAAGAATGGTAAAACACCAGGACCATGGATTTAGTAATGAATTTTATAAAAGATTTTACCAGATAATTTCACCACGGTTACACAAACTGTATACATATGCTTTCAAAGAACAAACATTACCAGAAACATTAGCGGAATCAACGATTACGCTCATACCTAAAAAAGATAAAGATTTAGAAGACCCTGGCTCATATAGAGCCATCGCACTGTTAAATACAGATCAAAAAATATTAGCAAAACATTAGCAGGAAGATTGAGTAAATATGTTAGCAAATTAATAAAAGCGGATCAAACGGGGTTTATCCCAAGAGATATCCATTCAATAATTTGAGACGTCTGTTTAATATAATGCACTCATACAAAACTGAAGAGCAAGACCTATCAATTATTTCATTGGATGCAGAAAAAGCATTTGATCAAGTGGTATATCGCTTCTCTCTCCTATAGTTAATAATCCATTGTTTAAACCATCCATTATTGATAAATCATTTACCCATTGGGAAAGAATAGGAATTAAAACGCTTGGAGACATATATGAAACTGGATTTTTTTTATCATTCCAACAACTACAACTCAAAAACAACCTGAGAAGTAATCAATGTTTTAAATATCTACAAATCCGTGATTATTCGAAAAAACATACACAAGAATACCAAACTTTAACTCCAGACCTATTCGATGAAGCTATGAACAGAAAGGCGGACTCAACTAACTTAATATCATACTTGTATAATATCATCCTAAATATAGAAATACCATCATCTGATAGAATTAGAAGAGATTGGGAACAAGAACTATCTATAAAAATCTCGAAAGAGAATTGGGATAAATGCTTGCTATATTTGCATAAATGTTTGATCAATGTAAGACATATTTAAATCCAATTCAAAATCCTACATAGATTATATTATTCCAAAACTAAACTAAATAAAATCTTTCCAAATGTTTCCCCAACTTGTGATAAATGTTTATCTCAAGATGAAACTATAGCACATTCCTTTGTTTTTTGCATAAAAATCCAAAAATTTGGGAATTAAATTTTTGAAATGTTTACAAATTTATTTAAAATAAAATTGAAACCTAACGCAGAATTCAGACTTCTGGTGGCGCTATGGAGGGTTAGAGACCAGCGGCAACTAGCTCCATCCAAAAATCACTAAAAACGGGGATAAAATCGCTAAAAACGGGGATAAAACGGGGACCTACCTGCTGTTTCTGCAGTAGGCTGCCTGCAACATGTGAGTGACATAATCAGGCGCGCGACTCCGGTATGTCTATACAGCACTCCCCCCCCAAACAACCGAAACGGACTATCAGGCAAAAAACGGCACCAGAAGAACAAGGCCCGACTGAAGCCTCGGCCTCAGGTACAACGTCATCCCAGGAAGATGTTTCGAAGAAACCAAAGACTAAAAAATCTGAGATAGAAAATCTTCGGATTTTTCTATCTCAGGAAATTAAAAATATAACACTAGCTCAGGAAGAGCTAAAGGAAGAACTGAAGAGAGTGAATGTTAGAGAAGAACTTCAAAAATTCAAGGAAGAGTTTAAGGAGTTAAAGTTGGAAAGGAAGGAAGAAATTAACTCCACAGTCCTTGAATTAACGGAAAAATGGAGGAAGGAAACAGAACCAAGGCTGAGCCAGCAAATTACAGAGATGGATGCGGAGACGGAGGTTAAAATCAACTCGGTGGAGTCTAACTTTAATGCAAGACTGGAGCCTGCTGAGGAAGCATTGAATCAACATGCTACAGCCATAACCAATTTAGAGGAGATTGCCGCAACAAGTGCTGAAACAACAAAACAGCTTATCAGAGAAAACCAATGCTTATCAGACCTACTGAGCAAAATAACCAAAAAATGCACTGAACTGGAAGGACGTCAGAGGCGTTAGAACTTAAGAATCGTTGGTATTCAAGAAGGGAGAGAGGGGAAACGAGACCCCTATGAATTCGCAGCAGACTTATTTAAAAAAGTATTAAATTTGGATCAAAAGCCTCTGCTAGCCCGAGCACACAGGGTGATGAGACGTCGCCCACGTGCGGATGCCCCTCCAAGGCAAATGATAGTAAAGGTACAATATGACCATGTACTGGAGGAAATGATGAAAAAAATTATGCGTACCAGGAATCTTATGTATGAGGGAGATAAGATCAGTATCTACCGAGATTACCCTGTGGGGGTTTCCAGGAAGAGAACACTGTTTAAAGAGGCAAAGAGAATACTGAAGGATGTGAAAGATCTGAAGTCTGGTCTGATGTACCCGGCTACATTAAGAGTTACTTCCAATGATAAAGAACATTTCTGCATCAACCCGGCGGATGCATTGGAGTTCGTCCAGAAGATCAAGCCTGCCTGATGACTGAACATTATCTACAAAATAAATGACATCAACGAACAATGTAACTGTGTAAGATCGGATGGTTCTAAGGCCCTGTTATACCTAGGGACAATCAAAACTGGAGATGAATGTTGAATAAGGCCTTTTCCATGGACGTGTTACACTCACGGCTACCATTATAATATTATTAACATAATAACTAATAAATATTAACATTACTGCGCGGTACTATTAATAATTATTACTAATGGTCACTAATTACTTACAATTGAATTATTTAGAATTAGCTAAACGGTTGGATTTAAAGTTTGATTTCACTTTTCTTCTCTTTCATTCCTTTTTTTGTGAATTTTTAAAATATATATATATATATTTGACTAATGGAATTTTAATACTTTGGAACCTATAATGTTTCCCACCCCCCGGTAAAATATCGCTATGGAAATGTCATTTTAAAGAGAGTATGGAGCTAGTCATGTTTTTTTTACACATCGACTACGGAAGTCAGTAGATGGTTAGCCATGCTAGTATGGCTATCACTAACTACACTACTTATAGATGTAGTTTTTTCTTTCTTTTTGCACCTTACTAATCTCTTAATCTACTTTTTTCTTTATATAATACTTTATTATAATTTTAAGTTTGAATGGAGTTATGAGCTTTATCAAAGGAGATATATACGTGAGAAAGATCAATGGGATTTAAAATTAATCTATTTGAGGTTCGGGTTCTATTGAATTCTATAAGACATTTTATGATCTGATTGTTCCGCATTTAAAGACACTGTACGAATATATCTACACCCAACAGAAATTACCAGAAACGCTAAATGAATCCATTATAACACTTATACCAAAAATAGATAAGGATCTGGATGATCCAGGATCATATAGAGCTATAGCTCTTCTAAATACTGATCAGAAAATATTAACTAAAATCCTAGCACAAAGATTAAGTACAGCGATTAATAAATTAATACACCCGGAGCAAACAGGATTTATACCAAAAAGGTATTCTTCATATAACCTGACGATTATTTAATATTATATACTCAAAAATAAATATTATCAAAGACCTAGCAATTATTTTGTTAGATGCTGAGAACGTTTTTGACCAAGTGGAATGGCCCTATTTATTTTCGGTTATGAACATTTTTCAACTGGGCGAGAAGTTTAGTACATGGATAAAACTTTTATATACTAATCCAACAGCTAGAATATCAACAAATCAAATGTTATCAACTAAATTTAACTTATCTAGAGGTTGTATAGAAGGATGTCCATTATCCCCGTTATTATTTGCACTTGTAATAGAACCATTAGCAGAAAGCGTGAGGTCCCATCCTAAAATATATGGGTATAAAACCAAAGATACTGAAAATAAAATCTCCTCATACACAGATGATGTATTAATTTACATTATTAAACCTGAAGTTAGTATACCAAAGTTATTAAATTTAATAACTCAATACGGCTTGTTTTCAGGATACAGAATTAATTGGAATAAAAGTGAAATCATGCCAATAATGGAAAGTAACCCACATATTTTACAACAATTCCCTTTTAAAATAGTAAATAAAAAACTCAAATATCTTGGAATTTATGTAACAAAGAGATATACTTCTTTATTTAAATCTAATTTTCCGCCTTTACTGAACAAATTACATAAGAATATTTTGTATTGGAAAACATTACCTATTTCAATGTTGGGTAGAATTAACGCGATAAAAATAATTTTTCGCCCGCAATTATTGTACCTCTTTCAATTAATCCCAATATCTCCCAAAAACTTTTTTTTTAAAGATTGACTCTATAGTCACCAATTTTTTCTGGCATTATAGGAACCTCAGAATAAATAAGAAACACTTATGTAAATCAAAAATAAATAAAATGGAGGTTTAGCATTACTGAATGTTATGTTTTATTTCTGGGCAGTTAATATTAAAAATATGAATTTTTGGTTGGAAGAACTGGATAAACAACCAGATTGGTTAAAAATGGAAAAGGAAGATTGTTTACCTTTTGAAATTGGGTCGATTCTATTTGCTATTACTAAATTAAGCAAAAAAACCTATAAAGAAAACCCTATAATTGACAGTGGAATATGCATTTGGAAACAAATAAAGAAGACATTAAAATTGGATTATTTACCACTATCTCTTCCCATTGTAAACAATGCTACATTTAAACCCTCATTGATGGATAAGGGTTTTTTACAATGGAAAAATCATGGAATTACAAAGATGGGTGATCTCTATAGGAATAGTTCATTTCTCTCATTTCAGGAATTACAACAAATGTATGGGGTTCAATCAAAAGATTACTTTAGATATCTACAAATTAGAGACTATGCTAAGTCAAATACATATGACTATAGAATTAGAAAGATAGAAATTTTTGATGAATGTTTGAATAAACATCCAAACACAGAAAAATTGATATCTTGTATTTATAATATTCTATTAGATAATGATGCACCCAAGACGGAATTATATAGGCAATCATGGGGAAACAAATTAGGTCAAACAATAAAGCCAGAAAGTTGGGATGAAAGCTTACAACATATACATCACTGTTCGTTAAATGCTAAACATTCTTTAATACAATTTAAAGTATTACATAGATTGCATTATTCAAAAACTAATTGAATAGAATTTTTCCATGCGTTTCCCCTATTTGTGATAAATGTCAACACTTAGAGGCTAATCTAACACACACATTCGTAAGCTGTATAAAAATTAATAATTTTTGGATTGAAATTTTTAAGATAATTTCGTAAGTCGTCAATACAAAAATGGTCCCTGATTCAAAATTAATAATATTAGGAATAATAGAACAAAATCATTTACATCAAATCAAGGAACCTTTAGCGATTATAGTTTAATAATCGGGGAAAAATTTATATTAAAATTTTGTAAAGGCCCTATAACCCCCACAATTAAAATGTGGACTACTGAAATGTTGGAGACCCTATATTTGGAAAGATTAAGATTTGTCTTAATGGACAAACAAGAACTATTTACAATAATATGTTCCCCATTTATTGAATATTTGAAGGAGCAAACTGGTTCGGCACGAGAACCCAACTGAAACCTGAATCAAAGAATAGATGAAGAATTACATTTCATAAAACCCGGATATATCTGCAACGATGCATAATGGCTTATTGAAATACTTCACTGGCAGAACTTATACCAAAAGGCATCCGAAGAAATTTATAACGTCCGAATGGAGTGCTGAAAGTTGTCAACTTGGAGGAGTTATGTTCCAGTGGAATCTGCCAGAATGAACTCTTGGCATCTAGCACCGTGAATACAATTGCTTCAGCCATCTGCGCAGCAATCTCATCCACAGTGCGCATGGGATAACGTATTCGTTTGATTGCTGTGTTAAGTCCTTGGGGTTGATACAAATCCGTATCTCATCTCTGTTCTTCTTAGTAGCCACAACCATTGTGGAGACCCAGTCCGAGGGGTCAGTTACGGGAATAATCACACCCAGAGACACCAATCTGTTAAGTTCACTTTGAACACGATCCCGCATAGCGTGGGGAATCTCATGAGCCGGACGGCTTATCGTACAACTTTTGTACTCAATAGTCTTTTCATTGAAGGCAACTTGCCCAGCTTATCGTTAAACAAATCCTTGTATTGTGTTAGAATTTGATGTGTAAAATCACAGTCTGTAGTCAGAGGACAGACAGAAGGGCTGAAAGTAATTAAACCCATGTCAAGGCATGCATCGGAACCCAGTAGGGATGGTACATTCTCACGAACCACATAAAAATCCAGGATGTGGGCACATGAGTTGAGATGACACTAATATGAGTGACACTAATCTACACCTCATGTCCCTCTTTAAATCTCACCCCTCTTGCATTAGGCCTGTGCCCTCTAGTTTTACCTTGCTCTACACAGGGGAAAAGACTGTGAGCATTCACTTAATCAATGAGCCTTATCTTTATCTAAACTTCAATATAGTCACCCCTCAGTCACCTACACTCCAAGGAAAATGGTCCCAGCCTGTTCAACCTCTCCCTATAACTCAAGCCAGTAAGTGCCAAAAACATCTTGGTGAATTGCTTCTGCACCCTTTTTAGTTCAATGACATCCGTCCTATAGCTGAATGACCCAGAACTGCACACAGTTATGGTGTTACCCATGACTTGAAAATCTAGTCAATCGAATATTATAGCCAATCACAGAGTATACTATCAATAACAATTAAATACTCTAAGTAACATGTAAATAACTAGTAATATGAGAAATAGTATAGTACCAGGGAAATATTGTGATAGTCTTTGAAAATCTATTTGGAAAGCAAATATGGGAAGATTTCTGATCAACAGGTCTCTCCTTGCGCAAGTAAAATAAACCCACTGCTGATGGTTAATCAAGTCATCCACGAGTCTTGAAGTGTGTATTGCCAACTGGATTTCTTTAACACTCAATTACAGACAAGCAATGAGAATTACTGACGGCCTCGGGGAATACAGATGGCCACGGGGAATATAGACGGCCAAAGGGGAATACAGATGGGCACAGGGAATAGAATAGAATAAATTATTGTCACATGTGACTAGGCACAGTGAAATTAAGGACATCCACAGGGAAATAAGAACAGCCGCAGGAAAAGAGAACAGCCACAGTAAAAAAAAACAGACAGTTACAGGGAAAAACACACAGCCATGTGGAAATACAAACAGCCACAGGGAAATACGGATAGCACGGGGAAATACAACCACAGGGAAAGATGGACAGTCGCAGTGAAAGGCAGACAGTCTCAGAGGTACGCAATTAGAAAAATGGAAATAACGTTAGTAGGCAGTTAAATATAAATCCAATATAGTATACAATACATATAGTAACAGAGAAATATAGCCTGTAATATGGAAATGCATTTAGAAACAGGAACCTGGAGTCAATAGTAGGGAAATATAGTTGTTGACAAGGGATTGTAGTCAGCATAGGCAAATATAATCATTAATTTACTGTATTCCTCATAATTACTGTTGTACCCTGTTCTTACTGATTGGACTTACTGTATTTGTCAATATTGATGTCCTGTTGTACTTCCCATCACTGATTGTACTTATATAAATATATATGAACACATTAACTAGGAACAGGTGTAATCCACTTGACTCCTCTACCCACTCTGCTATTCATTACGATCCCGGCTAACTTCAATTCCCTGTACCCATGAAGCCAGATAACCTCACATCTTGATCAGAATCTACCTTCCGCTGTCTTATCTCACTGAGGCCATGTGTATCTCCATAATTACTTTGTGTATTCCTTCCCGTTCTAATGTACGTCTCTCTCAATGACTCATATTAACTGGACACAAAGTGCTGGAGTAACTCGGTGGGCCAGGCAGCATCTCTGGAAAGCATGTATAGGCAGTGTTTAGAGTTTGACACTGCAGACTTATTGTGGCAGGGGGAAGAATGCTGGAAGAGGGGTGGCGCAGAAATAAAGCCTGGCAAGTGATAGGTGGATACAAATTAGAGGCAGCATTGATTGGTTGATGGTTGGGTAAATCCCAGAGATGAAAAGCAAAGGGTAGTGAGATAAGAGGCATAGAATGTGAAGCAAAAGGAAAGAATATAGATGGAAGGGGGTGGGCAAGGAAGAGGAAACAGGGAAATGGGTGCACATACAGGGGGGTTAACCTAGATGATAGGGAGGGAGGGGGGGGGGCGGGAGAGGTTAGCTACTTACAATAGGAGAATTCAAAGTTTCAAGACGTGAAATGCTGCCCATTCATGTTCTCCAGAGTTGCTGCCTGATCTGAGTTACTCCAACACTCTTATTTTTGTAAAGCTTAATCTGCAGTTCCTTGCGACTAACTTATATTAACTGACTTTTAACATTTTTTAATCCAGTAAATGTAAACCCCAGTTACTATTTTCACAGCTCCTCAATATATTTCACATCTTCGACTGTTTGCCTGTGACTAACTGCATTTCCTTGCTACTTGATTCTTTTTTTTTATCCAGTAATTGATGGAAATACATTCAATAACTGTCCCTGTTATATTGTTTAATTATGCTTGCAGACAGCCACAGTGAAATGCAGAGAGCCACTGGGAAAAAAATAAACAGAAACAAGGAAAGCAAACAGCCACAGGGGAAACAGCCACGGGACAGTCGCGCGGCGCAGCGCAACGGTAGAGACCAAATATATAATCTTTGGTAGAGACTGCCTCACATCGAATGCAGCGCCGGAGACCTGGGTTCGATCCTGACTACGGGTGCAGTTCATACGTTCTCCCCGTGACCCACGTGGATTTTTTTCGGTTTCCCACACTCCAAAGACGTACAGGTTTGTAGGTTAATTGGCATGGTAAATGTAAAATATGTTCCTAGTGGGTGTAGGATCGTGTTAATGTGCAGTCAAAGTGGAATGCAGACAGCTACGGGAAAAGACAAATAAATAGCCTTAAGGAGAGACAGTCAAAGAGAAAGAGAGTCAGTCACAAGGGAAATACTGTCCATCACATGGAATTGAATGCAGCGACAAGGGATTGCAGACTCAAATTGAAGCAGACAGTCGCAAGGGAACACAAGTAAAACTTGCAGTGGCTGCAGCTCGGATCGATCCCAAGTAAAGGCCCTGTCTCACAGTGCGAGTCCACCCAAGAGTGACCCCAAGTGAAAGAAAAAAAACGGACTCGTGGTTATGCACGAGATTCAAAGTTTATGGTCAAGTGTTTAACCGAGTTCCCACGGGCATGTTCTTTATGCGATGTTCCAAGGTGCTCTCCCGACTTACCAAGTTCCTCTCCCGTTACACTTGAGCCAACCATGAATGAAGGTATGTTTTAATAAAGCAACAATGTTAAAGAAAACATCTCCATCCTGTGGCTTTGAGTTAAAGATAGAAATCAGCGCGGCTGCATCTATTAATATGACCTACAAAGGGAAAATGCGCATCAGATTGTTGGGAGACGGAGCTCAGGGTTCGTCTCCTGAGCTGCTTTGGTGCCCAGGTGTGAGGGAGGTTGGGGGGGGGGGGGGCGTCATTAATCTGTCTGGGGTGACAAGGCCCTTGGGTTAGGAGTGGTGTGCAAAGGAGACTTAATTCTCCCCGATCTCTCCGAAGCCCCGGATGAGAACAAAGGAAACCCACCTTGCCAGCGCGTACAAGCCCGTTGTATATAAGGGTCTCGACCCGAAACGTCGCCTATCTCCTTCGCTCCTTAGATGCTGCTGCACCCGCTGAGTTTCTCCAGCCTTTTGTGTACCCCCGTTGTATATAACTTTGCTGCTGACGCGCACACCCACTCTCTCTCCCTCTCTCTCTCTCTCTCTCTGCTCTCTATCACTGCAGCTCAGAGCCCAAGCTCGCCATCCTATAGTGGTAACATTCACATCGGGTCCCCTCCACACCCACACCCCCTCTCTCCGACACACACCCCCCACAAGGCAACAGGCAGCGTGAGAGACAGAGAGTTTGTAGGGTGTTGGTTTTGTATAAGGATTTATTTTTAAATTGTTAGCCAAGGTCGGATTTACTTATTTTAAACTAAGTTTGGAGCGCTTGACAATACTTTTTACTCTTTGCGCTCGTTTTCAGAAAGGGTTCAGACCCCGCTTGGCTCGTTGCCCCCTTTGAACCAAGCCCTGCGAGAGGGATGGAGGGAGGGAGGGAGGGAGGGAGTGAACAAGAGCGCCGAGGAGGAGAGGGAAATAGGGGGGGGGGGGGTGGGGGAGTGGGTGGAGGAGAAATTGGGAAGAAGTTAGTTGTTCAGATCAGAAACCTGTAGGCTGGGAGCCATAATGGTGAAGAGCACACCCAGTTCTTCTGAGGAGTGCATAAGAGACTTAGATCGGAAGCAATGTTCCTCTAGAACTGTAACTGAAACCGTGTCCACATCACCTCCTCTTGGCGGGACCCCAAAACCAGATCTACGCGTCAGGAAAATCCAATGTTCATTGATTCATCTCCATGGTTTTTATAGCTAATTTTCCAATAAATAACTGCAGTAATCACCCCCCGAAAGGGTAGGATAGGGCTGAAGCCCAGTGTTTAGACGTTGGAATGTTTTTTTAAAATCATTCTAATAGAATGATTTTCCAACTCCTGGTAATTAAACTTTTTTTTCACTCCTAGTTTTTTTTAACATATTTTTAGGATATACATTATATATAAAATTGTACACGTGGGAAAATAAGACGAAAATGATCAAAAAACAAAGAATATTTAGTCTAGGGTGAATTAAATTTTGTGATTAAGACTCGAGTGTGAATGGCACTGAAATATTTTAAAGAGTTCCCACGGTAGACTCACGAATCACTACGTTAAACGCACGGGCCCTACGTTCTTACAACGAGTCTAAATGTTTCAATTTTAAACTTGAACAGTAAATTTGACTCGTGGAAAAAGTCAAACATGTTTGACTTTTTTCACGAGTTCACAAGTTTCGCGGGTACCTGCCGTTAGCGCCACGAGTGGACAAGTTGATCGCGCGAGGTCCCACGTTCCCGCTACGTTGGCTGTACGTGATCACCACGAGTGAAAACTCGGGGTCACTCGTGGGCCAACTCGCACCGTGAGACAGGGGTTTAAGAGGTGTAAAATTGCAAGATCCGGGAATATCAATTCAGTGAACCTATTAAACGGCCACCCTGTTGTTTTCTTGACTGACAAATGGTGTTGCTCCACTGCAATTCAAGCACGGAGCGTGATTAAATGCAGCACGTTGGTGCCGCTGGGGATGTGGCTGCAATATGGAAGAGCTGATATTGGAGAGGGCAATGCTCGCGCCACAGCGGCCGTTACTGCTTCGACTCAACGGACAACTCACGAGCCGTAGGCACACGTGACGCCTGCCCGCCCGCCCACGCGGCCCAGTGCAGGCGACGCCTGACCTGACCTGACACGACGGGACCTGCATCGAGGGAGACCGCTCTCCTGGCGCCGCCACACGGCCTCACCGAACCCCGGCATGATGCAGAGCGGAGGGCCATGTAACCGACCACTTCAAATCGGCGTGGGGTTGTGAACCACACAGTAATCCAGGGTGTCTGTTTGTGAACCACCACACTCATTGGTATGGGTGTTGTGAACCACCGTATTCCACTGTCCGGTGTGAACAACAGCATTCCAAGGTGTGGGTGTTGTGCACAACAGCACTCTGAAGTGTGGGGAATTGGACCACTGCACTCTGAGGTAAGGGTTCGACCATCAATCATCGACTGCACTCCTCAGTGTGGGTTATGAACCACTGCATTAGTATACGTGCTATGAATCACTACATGTGCGTGTTGTGAACCATCACACTCCTCAGTAAGGGTGTTATGAACCATTAGATTCCTCAGCAGGGGTGTTGTAAATCACAGCACTCCATGGCCTGGGTGGTGTGAACCACAACACTTCACTGGTTGGGTATTGTGAACTATTGCATTCTTTGATGTGGGTGATGTGTTGTGAGACGCTGCACTCCATGACATAATGATGTCTTGGATCGTACAGTGCTCTCAATAATGTTTGGGACAATGATCCATCATTTATTTATTTGCCTCTGTACTCCACAATTTGAGAATTGTAATAGAAAAAAAATCATATGTGGTTAAAGTGCACATTGTCAGATTTTATTAAAGGCCATTTTTATACAGTTTGGTTTCACCATGTGGTAGGTATGTTACAAAACTTACCTTCAGCGGCGCTGCAGATCTGTCACTGGCCGTGTGCGCGTTTGGCGCCTTTGAGGGGGGTGGGTTTAAAATGCAGTTTTCACCAGCCTGTTGAAGTCGATCAAGTTTTCTTTAAATAGCGCTGGATAATTTAATAGCAGGAGTAACATAAAAATCATCTTCTAAAGCTGTCAATGCCGACAACGGAATGGATCTCACGTACAGGACAAAGCAATTTTTACATATAAATGTGCTTCTTACGATGCCTTTAATCAAAAGTTCACGTTGCGAAAAGGTGATTTAGGCCCCATACAAACCAGCAGTATTTTTCCTGCAGATATGGGGTTTAAATTCACCGCAAATGCAACATTCCAATCGATCGCGTTACACAAAATCTCACTCGCAAGATGATTTGAATGACCATTAATTTATGGGAATTAAACACTAAATTCCTTCCATTTGGCCTATAAATTCATGACTGAGATTTAAAAATCATGTTATATTGTGAATTCTCGT
Source organism: Raja brachyura (assembly GCA_963514005.1). The sequence continues at coordinate 31,854,804 of OY740803.1, forward strand.
GTGAATGTTATTTGGACACTTAGGCTATTTAAAAATGCTAACCTTTTCTTAAGAAATGGATAGATGCTTAGATTTTGTAATTAGCTACAATTACGTAACTAATTAATTATATGCTTTAATTTCAGGTCATCCAAGTAAGATTGTTTCATATTTGTTTCAGAATGCTTCAATCTATAATAACTGAAAATTTCATTCAGTTCTCTTAATTGTTAAGAAAGTTATTGGCTTTTGACTGTCCTTGATCACAGCTTTTGAGTTAAGTCAATGGAAAAGCAATAGGGAACAAGATGCTAATTTCCGAGTATGAAAATGGCCACAACCTTTTTAATACTGAAGATATGAAAGTGAATTCGGTGTCAAATTAAACTTACTTTTATGCTTTATCTGATGGGATAAATTGGAGACTTGATTTTTTAAATCTCAAAATGTTGTAATATTGCTACAGGTCGAAAGTACAGCTGTTTATACATACTCCCCCCCACCCATTTCAGGGCACCATAATGTTTGGGATACATGGCTTCACAGGCGTATGTAATTGCTCAGGTGTGTTTAATTGCCTCCTTAATGCAGGTATAAGAGAGCTCTCAGCTGTTTTATTGCTGTTTATCAACATGAGGACCAAAGTTGTGCCAATGAAAGTCAAATAAGCCATTATGAGACTGAGAAGCAAGAATAAAAATGTTAGAGACATCTGTGGTGTTCTTTGTGGGATTCTGGGAAATGTCCAAATCTCTGCTGAATATTTGTCAGTCTGTATGCTCTCCTCGAAGTTCAATAGAGTATTTGGCAACATGCCAAATCTCCTCAACCTTCTGATGAAATAGAGGCATTGGTGAGCTCTCTTAGTAATTGGCATAGATGTGCTGGGATCAGGACAGATCATTGGAGATGTGTGCTTTTGACTCTCACCACCACCCTCCCCAATGAATCCAGGTGCATAGATCCACACTTTCCCTTCCTGAAGTCATTAGTAAGCACCTTTGGTCTTACTAACGCTAAGAGCAAGATTGTTGTTCTGGCACCACTCAACCAGATTTCGATCGCCATCTTGTACTCTGACTTGTTGGTACCTGTTATTTGGCCAATGGCAATGGTATCACCGAAGATAGACACAAAATGCTGGAGTAACCCAGTGGGTCAGGCAGCATCCCTGGAGAAAAGGAATAGGTGATGTTTCATGTCGAGACCCTTCATCAGATCCAACAATGGTATCACACTGAATTTAAGGATGGTGTTGTGATGATGTCTGGTTACACAGTCATGTGTTTAGAGATAGTAGAAATGGGGACTGAGCGCACATCGTTGAGGTACCCGAGTGCTGATGGTTAGTGAGGAGGAAGTGCTGTTGACAATCTGCTGATGAGGAAGTTGACGATCCAATTGTATAGGGATGAGCAGTGACCTAGTTCCTGAATTTGACAATGATTTTGGAAGAGACGTCGGTTTTGAAGTCTGAGCTGTAGTCGATGACCTGACATGCATGGTCCTATTATCCAAGTTGTCCAGAGAAGAATGGTGAGCAAGAGAGATCACATTTGCTGTCAATCTGTTGTGGAGTTAGGTAAATTTTTGTGGATCCAAGTCATTATTGAGCATCACTGCATTCCAGGGTGTGGGTGTTGTGAACCACACTCCTTAGTCTATGTAGTGTCACCCATGACACTCCCCAGTTTGGGTATTGTGAACACATCACACTCCACAGTGTGAATGGTGTTAACTACCATAATCCCAAAGTGAGCTGTCAACAGCCACATTCCCCAGTGTGGACTTTGTCAACCACCACAACTCCCCAGTGTGGGCATTGTCAGCCACCACAACGCCATTGTCAACCACCTGAGCTGGAGAGTAGCTGATGGATCACCGTCACCTAAATCCGTTGCAACTGGCACAGGTTAAGGGCAGTGTGGCCTCCACAGTTAGTCAGTGGTTTACCCCACAAATATTCAGCAGAGATCTGGACATTTCCCAGAATCCCACAAAGAACACCACAAATATCCCAAAGATTACTGAGAGGCTATATTCAAAAAGCATAAGAGAACTAGCAATGATACACATCATGAGCGACAAAGTACTGGAAAATCTAATGCAGTTAGAGGTAGACAATCCACCAGGACCAGATGGCCTCCATCTAATGGTAATAAACAAAGTGGCTGTGGAAGTAGTGGAGCTACTGGATGAAGTTTCTCAAAACTCACTGATTTCCATGATGATCAAGAAGGGAAGGAGACAAACAGTGGTTACTGCAGACCTATTTTACTTCGGAGTCACGTGAGTGACTACGTGAAGAAGACCCCGCCTGGCGCTGGAACGGCATTACGTCGTCGCTGTCGGCAGCGAAAGAGCTGCAGAGCGCAGCTCCACACAGCGGTACGGAACCGGCCCGCAGGTAAGAGAGTTTTACAAAATTTAGGGCGAGGTTTCAGAACTCCGTAGCCTGGTGGGAAAACCAGGAGGAGTTAGTAAAAAACAAAATGGAGAAGGCCAAAAAACAGCGGGTAAAACGTGCGTCCCGGGGTGCAGAAGAGTCGGGACAGCAGATTATTGCGGAGCCGGTTCCGATACCGGTGGCCGTTGAAACACCCGTTAGTGAGGCTTTGATTGCTCCACAAACAGAAACTGTAGAGGAAATCCCAGTGCCTAAAAAAAGTAAAAGAAAAGCTGAAAGGCCTGGGGTTTCTGAGGACTCTGATTCTGAAGGTCCAGAAAGGAAAGCCTTATGGCTCAGAATGGACCAAATGGAGAAAATGCTCCAGACTATTATCAACCAAGGGTCTAAGAACCCAGAATATTCCCAGGCAGCCCCTGAGGGGGTTCCATATCGTGAATATGGTGCCAATTCGAATTGGGAATTTGAAACCCCAGTGCCTGGGTATGGACTGGAGGAAGTCTCCTTTGAACAAGTTTCAGGAGTACCAGGGCTGTATGAGACAGACCCTGAAAGTGGTGATTGTGGTCCGGAGTACACACCACAATACAAATATATGGATCCAGGTGTGCCTGATGTGGCACAAGATTTTGCTATACCTGGAGGAGGCGGTGAGGCCATGGAAGATAACCTGGCGGCCAATATTAATTATATGGTCTCTCACCCGCTTCAAGATGCTGTTATGGTTGAGACAGCAGAAATGTATAAAACACCTATCAATTGTGCCTCATTGAAGGTACCTACGGTGAATCCAGTTGTTTGGGCGCCAATGTCATCAATTATGCGGGCGCAGGAAATTTGATTTCAAAGAGTCCTCAAGCTGATTTCAGCTGGCATTACTGCACTTGGCAGACAAGTGGAAGGTTGTGGAATGACCAAAGTGCAGAAACATATGTTGGCCTTATTTTGCAACTCATTTTTTGAGATTAATTGCATGAGGAAGATTGCCATTCAACCTCTGTTACATCCAAGATTTGCAGGATTGTGTAAACCAAGCAATGTTCAAACTCCTGGGTTTTTGTTCGGAGAGGATTTGTCTAAACAAATTAAAGAAATAGATGAAGAAGCAAAAACCTTTGGTCGTATGAAACCCTTCAACTTTGGCCAGAGATGGACTGGCTATTCGAGGAAGAGATTTGATTTCGGAGCTGGTACAAGCCGAGGCAGGAGTATGATAAGGAAAAATTTCCAGCCAACACAGCCGAATGTACACCCATTCATTGGGAAAAGGAGATCATTTCGTCCAGTGGGAGAGGTACATAAACATTATCCTGTTAAAGAGGAATGCTGGGATGAGCCACAGATTGGTGGTAGACTCCAAATGTTTTATAAGGAATGGGACAATATTACAGTTGATCGTGTGGTATTAGACACTGTACTAGGATCTACCATTGATTTTGTGGAAGGTATGGTTCCATTGGGACAGAATGAGCCTAGTCATCCTTTGAGGTTCTCAGAGTTTGAGATTAATCAAATGGACAAAGAGATTAAGAATTTGAGTAAAAAAGGAGTTATCGAGAAAACAGGAGAGGATCCACAACAAATTATATCAAACATTTTCCCCAGACCAAAGAAAGATGGGGGTTGTAGGATCATTTTAGATCTCACATTTTTGAATACATTTGTCCAGTATAAACATTTTAAAATGGACACTTTCTACACTGCAATGCAGTTGGTATCAACAGGTTGTTATATGGCTACAATAGACTTGAAGGATGCATATTATTCGGTCCCAGTTCATCATGATTTTCGCAGGTATTTAAAGTTTAAATGGATGGGACAGCTGTGGCAATACAAAGCTTTGCCTAATGGATTAAGTTCAGCACCTAGATTGTTCACTAAATTGTTAAAGCCAGCACTTGCACTGCTAAGGGCACAAAAACACATTGTTATGGCTTATCTAGATGACATTTTAATTGTCAATGCTAATCAGGAATCAGCTGGGAAATCAGTCTCAGCAACTATTAGCTTGTTTGAGAAGTTGGGGTTTCTGATCCATCCAACAAAGTCTAAGTTACAGCCATCCCAAACCATTGAATATCTGGGGTTTGTGATTAACTCAGTCACCATGTTGGTAACTTTACCAATGGATAAGGAGTTAGATTTGACAAATGTGTGTCAAAACCTGATTAACAAACCTTATCCCTCCATCCGAGAGGTTGCCAAGGGTATTGGTAAATTGGTAGCAGCATTTCCAGCAGTAGAATTTGGTCGTTTACATTACCAAAATCTTCAAAGGGAAAAAACTAAAGCGCTAGTTCAGCGAGCTGGCCATTTTGATAGGCCAATGCAATTGCCTAAGGAAGCTTTATCGGAATTACATTGGTGGATTGAGAATGTTCCACAAGCTGCTAAGAACATTTTAGTTCCTCAGCCAGTCGTGTTTTTACAAACTGACGCAAGTTCTCTCGGATGGGGGGCTACGGACAAGGAGACCAGCTGTGGAGGCAGATGGGCTGTCCAAGAGGATTTATTGCTCCAAACATATGGTATTAATTATTTGGAGCTACTGGGAGCATTCTATGGATTAAAAGCTTATTGCTCTTCATTAAAGAATTTGCATGTCCAAGTACAAATAGATAATACCACAGCTGTGGCATATATCAATCACATGGGTGGTGTCAGATCAATTTCATGTGATCATCTGGTAAACCAGATATGGCAGTGGTGTATTGCAAAAAATATTTGGCTTTCAGCTATTTATCTCCCGGGGAGAGACAATGTTGTGGCAGACAAAAGATCACGAATATTTAAAGACAATACAGAATGGATGTTAAATCCACAAATTTTCAAAAATATTGTCAGTCGGTATGGAGTACCGGACATTGATCTGTTTGCATCTAGATTGAATCACCAATTGCCGAAATACGTGTCTTGGGAACACGATCCAGGGGCAGTTGCGGTGGATGCTTTCTCGCTACACTGGGGGAATATGTTCTTTTATGCTTTTCCCCCATTCTGTCTCATTGGGCAATGTCTCAAGAAAATAGCGCAAGACGCTGCCAAAGGCATTTTGGTGGTGCCAAATTGGCCCACACAGTCATGGTTCCCATTGATGCTTAAAATGATTATTGAACCATGTATGGTAATTCCCAGTTGCGACAATCTGTTGACACAACCAGTAACAAAAGAAATTCATCCATTGCATGATCATATGAATTTGTTAATCTGCAGGTTCTGACCAGACCATTGCAAGAGTTTGAACTGTCGGACAGGACCATGGATGTTATAGATGCAGCTTGGAGGACTAGCACTAAAAAACAATATATGTCGCATATAAGAAAATGGGAAGCCTTTTGTACACAGTCAAAGATATCTTATCATTCTGCAAATATTTCAAATGTATTGGAGTTCCTTGCTGGGTTACACTTTGATGAGCATTTGAGTTATAGTGCCATTAATTGTGCTCGGAGTGCATTGTCATCCTATTTAGGACAAATTTCGGATCGGGATTCAGTTGGGTCTCACCCATTAGTATCCCGATTCATGAAAGGTATTTTTAATAAAAATCCTCCCAAGCCCAGATATACAGAAATTTGGGATGTTAGCATTGTTCTCACTTTACTTAAACAATGGACTCCAATTAATTCAATGTCTTTGCAGAACTTAACATTCAAGGTGGTTATGTTAATGGCATTGGTATCAGCTCAAAGAGTACAGACTTTGCGATTGTTAAGGTTGGATTGCATGCATGTGACTTCAGATAACATTGTGTTTTATGTTTATGACTTGATCACACAAAGCAGACCAGGGAGAACTGGAATGAAGGTAATGTTTAAAGCATATCCTATTGATGAAACATTGTGTGTAGTTAAGCATTTAACTCAATACATGGAGGTAACCAAAAATCTCAGGGGTTCTGAGAAAGCGTTATTGATAACACACAAAAAACCACATACAAAAGTTTCAGTTCAAACCATTTCTAGATGGTTAAAACAGGTTTTGGGTCTAGCAGGAATAGACACTGATGTGTTTAAATCTCACTCCACTAGGGCGGCAGCTACGTCCGCGGCGAAGGTACAGGACGTACCACTCGATCAAATTTTAGAGGCCGCAGGGTGGTCTAGAGAAGAAACTTTTTCAAAGTTCTACAATAAACCTGTTGTCACGGTGCCAGGATTTGGACACGCAGTACTGGGTTCTCTTTAAATGCTTGCTTTGTTTATATTATAGATTTATTTTATCGATTTATGTTACCATTGACATCATTTATCAATTATTTTGTAATTTTCCCCTGCAATAGAGGGGTTATTATTAAAAAAGTTGTTCTTTTTATAATTAAAGGACTTATTACATAAATTATAACAATGTGTTAAAATACTTTTTACTCACTACTATTTTGACCAAACAGAGAGTCGTATGAAATGAGTTTACGACATGGAAAACACAGGGCTTTAAAATCTTCACGTAGTCACTCACGTGACTCCGAAGTAAAATAGTGAGATTAAACGAGAACTTACCTGTTCGAAGTTTGATCTTTATTTTATGAGGAGTTACGATGAGGGATTACGTGCCCTCCACTCCCAACCCTCATAATATAAATGATCATCTGGTAGTTCTAGTCTATTTTGAGCCTTATTATTTTACTCCGGCTATTGGTTCTGTGTTTTTCATGCCGCTGCTTTGAAGTATGCCGTTCCAGCGCCAGGCGGGGTCTTCTTCACGTAATCCCTCATCGTAACTCCTCATAAAATAAAGATCTAACTTCGAACAGGTAAGTTCTCGTTTAATCTCACTATTACTTTAACATCTGCAGTTGGCAAAATGCTGGAGTCTATTATCAAGGAAGCAATAGATATGCATGTAGAAAAACAATGCGATCAAACCAAGTGAACATGGTTTATGAAAGGTCATAGAGTGATACAGCGTGGAAACAGGACCTTCGGCCCAACTTGCCCACACCGGCCAACATATCCCAGCTACACTAGTCCCACCTGCCTGCGTTTGGTCCATATCCCTCCAATCCTATCCTATCCATGTACCTGTTTAACTGTTTCTTAAACATTGGGATAGTCCCAGCCTCAACTACCTCCTCTGGCAGTTTGTTCCATGCACCCACCATCCTTTGTGTGAAAAAGTTACGCCTCAGATTCCTATTAAATCTTTTCCCTTTCACCTTAAACCTATGTTCTCTGGTTCTCAATGTTCTCTGCTGCCAGCAGAAATTGGACCCTTTGGGGAAACATATAATCTTTGCCGTTCTCTGCCAATAAAAAGTAGGAGCACACGGTGCAAGGTTCGGGAATTAAATAGAACTTCCTTTCCGGAAGTGGCGGCGCTGCTTGGCAGCTGCGGCTCACCTGCAGTCCGTCTGTCTTTTATTTTATTTTTGTCTTTGTGCCTGTTTTTAGCGATTATTTTTGGTTTGTTAGGTTGTGTATGTGTGGGGTGGGGTGGGGGGGGGGGGGGGTGGAGGGTGGGAGAAACGGGGTTTTAGTCTCTCCCTTCGGGGGGATGCGACTTTTCTTGTCGTGTCCCCCGGTCTGTACTGAGGCCCTAATGGCGGAGCTGGCGGCCTCCAGCTTCCAGCGGCGGCGGCACGGCTTCGGAGCTTCAGCGGCGACCTGGCTTCGGAGCTGCGGTGCTCCAGCGACGGCCTGGCTTCGGGGATGCGGTGCTCCAGTGGTGTTCCGGCGGCGACCTGGCTTTCGGGGCTGCGGTGCTCCAGCGGCGGCCTGGCTTTCGGGGCTGCGGTGCTCCAGCGACGTTATGGCAGCGACCTGGCTTTCGGGGCTGCGGTGCTCCAGCGACGTTCCGGCGGCGACCTGGCTTTCGGGGCTGCGGTGCTCCAGCGACGTTCCGGCGGCGACCTGGCTTTCGGCGCTGCGGTGCTCCAGCGGCGACCTGGCTTTCGGGGCTGCGGTGCTCCAGCGGCGCCCTGGCTTCGGGGATGCGGTGCTCCAGCGACGTTCCGGCAGCGGGACCTGTGGCGGTGTTCCGGCGTTCCGGCAATGGCGGTGAATGAATAGCCTTTATTGTCATTCAGACCTTTCGGTCTGAACAAAATTTCGTGCCTGCAGTCATACATATATAAAAATAACAAAACCACACAATAAACACAAAATTAACATCCACCACAGTGAGGAGGTGTTTGGTGAACTCACTGTGGTGGATGTTAATTTTGTGTTTATTGTGTGGGTTTGTTATTTTTATATATGTATGACTGCAGGCACGAAATTTTGTTCAGACCGAAAGGTCTGAATGACAATAAAGGCTATTCATTCATTCATTCATAAATAGCAATTAAAGGGTCTGCATTGTGACATAGATGTCTTGCACACAGCATCTTGCAGCTGCAGTGCCTTCCAGCAGCATTAACCAGTGGTCCTCTCTTCATTGATTGAAGACTTTAAAAGAAAAGTCATTTGTGAATTCCATGCTCCAATCATGACCCCTTAATCAACTCTCACCTCCACAGCAGACATTTCTGCTGGCGTACTTAACTGCAATGTAGAGACTCTTAAATAATTGACTTGCTTCCCAGTGGCTATTTTGGCAATGATATGGCAGCTGTTAGCTCTGTATTAAAGTTTAAGGGAACAGTCAGGGTCTGGTTTTAGCACACAAATCTGTGTACTAAAAGTCAATATGTTGTCTTGTTTGGTAAGGTAACACATGTTTGGCAATTTTTTAGAGTTCTTCCAGGAAGATTCCCACAAGTAATCGACAGAGGGGAACTTTAAAATAAAATGTATTCAGGTTTCCAGAAGATAGCACATAAATGGCTGGTACATAGAAACATAGAAAAATAGGTGCAAGAGTAGGCCATTCGGCCCTTTGAGCCTGCACCGCCATTCAATATGATCATGGCTGATCATCCAACTCAGTATCCCGTACGTGCCTTCTCTCCATATCCCCTGATCCCTTTAGCCACAAGAGCCACATCCAACTCCCTATTGAATATAGCCAATGAACTGGCCTCAACGACCTTCTGTGGCAGAGAATTCCAGAGACTCACCACTCTCTGTGTAAAGAATGTTTTCCTCATCTTGGTCCTAAAGGAATTCCCCCTTATCCTTAGACTGTGACCCCTTGTTCTTTACTCCCCCAACATCGGGAACAATCTTCCTGCATCTTTGCCACCAAAGTGGATAACCTCACATTTACCCACATTATACTGCATCTGCCCATTTACTCAGCCTATCCAAATCACCCTGCAGCCTCCTAGCATCCTCCTCACACCTAACTATACCCCCCAGCTTGGTGTCATCTGCAAATTTGGAGATGTTGCATTCAATTCTCTCGTCCAAATCATTAATGTATATTGTAAATAGCTGGGGTCCCATTACTCCTACCCTTTGCTTCCTGTCTGCCAGCCAGTTCTCTATGCACATCAATATTGAACCACCAATACCGTGTGCTTTAAGTTTATATACTAATCTCTTATGTGGGACCTTGTCGAAAGCCTTCTGAACGTCTAGATATAACACATCCACTGGTTCTCCTTTATCCACTCTACTAGTTACATCCTCGAAAAATTCTATAAGATTCGTCAGACATGATTTACCTTTTGTAAATCCATGCTGACTTCGTCCAATGAATTCACCACTTTCCAAATGCGCTGCTATCCCATCTTTAATAACTGACTCTAGCAGTTTCCCCACTACCGATGTTAGACTAACTGGTCTGTAATTCCCCGCTTTCTCTCTCCCTCCTTTTTTAAAAAGTGGGGTTACATTAGCTATCCTCCAATCCTCAGGAACTACTCCAGAATCTAAGGAGTTTTGAAAAATTATCACTAATGCATCCACTATTTCCGTGGCTACCTCCTTGAGCACTCTGGGATGCAGACCATCTGGCCCTGGGGATTTATCGGCCTTTAATCCGTTCAATTTACCCAACACCACTTCCCGGCTAACCTGGATTTCACTCAGTTCCGCCATCTTATTTGACCTCCGGTCCACTGCTATTTCCGGCAGATTATTTATGTCTTCCTTAGTGAATACGGAACCAAAGTAGTTATTCAATTGGTCTGCCATGTCCTTGTTCCCCATGATCAATTCACCTGCTTCTGACTGCAAGGGACCAACATTTGTTCTAACTAGTCTCTTTCTCTTCACATATCTATAAAAACCTTTGCAGTCAGTTGTTATGTTCCCTGCCAGTTTCCTTTCGTAGTCTATTTTCCCTTTCCTAATTAAGCCCTTTGTCCTCCTCTGCTGGATTCTGAATTTCTCCCAGTCCTCTGGTAGGCTGCTTTTTTTGGCCAATTTGTATCTCATCTTTAGTTTTTATACTATCCCTGATATCCCTCGTTATCCACGGATGCACCACCTTCCCTGATTTATTCTTTTGCCAAACTGGTATGAACAATTTTTGTACTTCATCCATGCAGTCTTTAAATACCTTCCATTGCACATCCACTGTCAACCCTTTAAGACTCACCTGCCAGTCTATCTTGGCCAATTCACGGCTCATACCTTCAAAGTTACCTTTATTTAAGTTCAGAACCCTTGTTTCTGACTTAATTATGTCACTCTCCATCCTAATGAGGAACTCAATCATATTATGGTCACTCTTGCCCAAGGGGCCACGCACAACAAGACTGCTAACTAACCCTTCCTCATTGCTCAATACCCAGTCTAGAATAGCCTGCTCTCTCGTTGGTTCCTCCACATGCTGGTTTAGAAAACTATCCCGCATACATTCCAAGAAATCGTCTTCCTCGGCACCCCTGCCAATTTGATTCACCCAATCTATATGCAGATTGAAGTCACCCATTATAACTGTTACCCTTGTTGCACGCACTTCTAATTTCCTGTTTGATGCCACCCCCAAATACTACTGTTAAGTGGCCTGTACACAACTCCCACTAGTGTTTTCTGCCCCTTAGAGTTTCGCAGCTCTACCCATATCGATTCCACATCCTCCATGCTAATGTCCTTCCTTTCTATTGCATTAATCTCCTCTCTCACCAGCAATGCTACCCCACCTCCTTTTCCTTTCCGTCTATCCCTCCTGAATATTGTATATCCCTGGATGTTCAGCTCCCAGCCTTGGTCACCCTGGAACCATGTCTCCATGATCCCAACTATAGTATAGTCATTAATAGCTATCTGCACCTGATCCTGGTACGAAAGACAAGAGTTTATGGAATTAGATGAGGTGTATTAACATGATTGATTATAGCACAGACCACAGAGTGTTGCAATAAACAAGTATTTTTCAGAATGTAAGGATGCAACGGGGGAGGATTTCCCCAGTGTAGGTTCTTCGTTCCCCAGTTATTTACCCTTTATTTTTACTAATGACCTGGACAGGGAGCAGAGTTTCAGGTATTGAAGTTTGCCAATGACACAAAAATAGTTGGAAAGGCAAGTTGTGATGAGGATATTCAGACTCTGCAAGGCGATATAGGTAGGTTGATGGATGAAAATGTGGCAAATGGAGTTTAATATGGGGAAGTGTGAGGTCATGCATTCGATGAGAGGAGTCAAAAGGTAGATTAACTAAGTGGAGAGGGTTTGTAAATGAGCGTAAAGAAGATCCAGGTAATCTAGTGCACGAATCACACAAAGTTAGCAGGCAGATGCAGTGAGCAGTGAAGTGGGCAAATGGTATGTTGGGCTTTATTGAAAAGGAGTTCGAGTTTACAAAATCGGGATGATTTGTTACAATTGTACAGGGTGTTGCTGAGGCCACACCTGGAGTACCTTGTACGGTTTTCGTCCCCTCACTTAAGACAGGATAGCATTGCAGGCAGTCCAAAAGTGATTTCACCAGGCCTGGGATGAGAAGGTTGAGCAAATCACAAATAGCTAAAGAAGTTGGATCATGTATTCCTTGATTCCTTGGAATTTTGAAGAACGAGGAGTGATTTTATTGACACAAGATAGATGCTTTGGGAGCTTGATAGGATAGATGTTGAGATGAGAAATTAAACCAGGGCATACGGAGTGAATGGTAAGACGCTATGGAACAGAGAAACCATGGGACACAAGTACATAATTCCTTGAAAGTGTTGACAGTTATTCAGGGTGGTAAAGATGGCTTTAGAACACTTGCTTTCATTAACTGTGCCATTGAATACAGAAGTTGGAGCATCATGTTACAGTTGCAGAAAAAGGGGCATAATCTGTGAATGGCAAGATATTAGGGAGTGTTATTGAACAGAGAGACCATGGGATACAAGTACATAATTCCTTGAAAGTGACGACAGTTATTCAGGATGGTGAATAAGACTTTTGGCATGCTTGCTTTCATTAGCTGTGCCATTGATTACAGAAGTTGGAACATCATGTTACAGTTGTAGAAATATTGCGAGGCTGCAATTCTGACAGCTTACTTCATTATCATATACACCAGGGAGAATGGACTTTCCTTGTTCACATGAAGCTCAGAGTAAACATCATTACTCTATGATAATTACAACAATAAATATGATAAAGAGTGCAAAATGATGCAAAATTGCAGTGCAAAACAAGCTCCAATGGAGTGCAAAAAAAAATTAGAACAATAATGGAATAACTGAATGCGCACCATGGGAAGGGGATATTAAAGAGGTGATTGGTTCAGGAGTCAGATAGCAATGGGGAAGAAGCTGTTCTTAAATCTGGATGTCCGAGCTGTCAAGTTCCTGCATCATGTCCCAAAAGGTAGAAGAGAGATGAGAGAATGGCCAGGATGGCAAACATCCTTGATGATATTTCCAGCCTTCCTGATGGACTGAATGGAGGAAGCTTGGGAGTTGTGTGTGCATGTGCATGGTGCCTGTGTGGGTGTGTGTGAGAGTCAGAGTCAATGTGTGAGTGCACGTGTATACGTGATGTGTGTGAAAGAACAAACATCTGAATGAGTGAGTTGCTGAGAGAATACTTGCTGAGTGAGTTGCTGAGAGAGTAGACTATTATTTAGCGCACAGAGACAGACGGGTGATCTTACTGGTGTATCAAATCAAATAGATAGGATGAATGGAGTATTTTTCTCCAGGGTAGGAGAAGCAAGAACGCGAGAGTGAAAATTAAGGTGAAAATGTTGACGTGTGACTCCCCTCCCTGAGGAGCAACTTTTTCACACTAATGAGGGGTATAGGGAACGAGCTGTCAGCGAAAGTAGTTAAGGCAGGTACTATAACAACATAAAAAAAAACATTTAGACAGGTTCATGGATAGAAAGGTTTAGAGGGAGATGGATCGGGGCTTATTGGTCGGCATGGACGTTGGGCCTGTTTCCGTGCGGTGTGACTCCAAATCGAAGTAGTACAGAACACTATGAAAGTGTATTAACGGAACAACGTCATCCCTCGGGATGTCGAGCTCCTGGTGCCGTGGAGTAAGGAGCGGAGCAGCGCCGGGCAAGCGTGCGCCAGTGATGCTCTGCAGTTGACAGCCGTAGCTACCTCTGCCAGTGGATTCCACACATACCGCAGTTGCAGCCCCAGATCGGCCCCGGCCTGGGAGGGCGGCCGCTCCTGCGGAAACCCAGGCTGCCAATAACCCGCCGCTTTGCCGGTTCCCGAGTGCAGCATCGCCCGCACGGTTCCGGGATCATGGGCCGAGCCTGCCCGTGGGGGCCGTACAGCCTGTGGTTGCTCGCCGCCTGCTTCGGCACACACGACGCGGGCGCGGCTCCAGCGTCTGCGGCCCCGGCTCCTTGCCTCAGCCCAAGCGAGCTGCGCAGATTCTCTGAACATCCCCGGAGGATCCCTCCCACTAACGAGTGCATGTTGAACTGTACCGTGCGGACGTACATGAAAATCCTCCGACAGCAGAAAAGAATGACGGTCCGCTTGCACAACTCAGTGACAGGTAAACAGACGGGGACGCGCACACACTTGCCCATAGACAGAAACACATACACAGAAAGATAAACAGACAGACACAGTCACAAACAGGCAGAAATATACAGGAAGACAAGTAGGTACAGACACAGGTACGGGTACATGGACATACACACATAGACACACGCACATACAGACAGACATGTGCAGATGCATTCACACATATAGAAACACAAACACAACTGATCACTATCAGGATATACACATAAGCACATGTGTAAATCCAGGCTGCCAGTAAAAAGGGAATATGAGACCTGATGATTTTGTTATAAAATTGCTAACAGCTTTTACATAACTTGCATAACTTACTTTGAACTCCCTCTTCCGGAACATGGTGAACATTAAGTTGGTATCTAGGGAGGAGGAGGAAGTTCCTGGCCTTTGGATGCAATAGGGATGGGTAAATATGTTGAATTGTAAGGGTTAAGAGGAACTGACATTGAAGGTAGATTTTAACTCGGGTTTGGATATTTTACAGGAAAATAGTAACAGTAAAACTAATTTAACACAAATACTAACTCTGTAATCAAGGTCATATTCTGCTCAGAGGGTAGAAGGCCTGCTATCTATTGCAAGTTTGGAGTTCACAGGTCAAAGGGCAGTTCCAGGTGAAGCTAACCCTCTGGCAATGAAATAATATTTTCTTTCCCTATCAGCGTGGTTACAATAATGGCAATTATAATGACCTTTAAAGAACATTGTGATCCTTTCTTTGGAGTGACCAGGCCTAAGCCCAGCCTGTATACCAGTGAGGGCCCCACTTTCCCTTCCCACTCTGCATTCCTCCACTTATTCTGCATGGATCTTCCAGGCTCCTGCCCCAGATCAAATCCCTGGCGGAAATCCATGAGCAGCTCTCCATCCCAGCATGCCCTACGTTTGCTGAGCTGTGATGAAGGCATCCTTGCTGATGTGTGGTAAAGATGCAGACAGAGAGAGATTATTGTACCTTCTTTAGTCACAGGTGAGGTATCAGAAAGCAGGAGTGGCTAATGTTGTGCCTTTATTTAAGAAGATCTGCAAAGAAGCCAAGGAACTACAGATCGGTGAGCCTAATATCAGACGGGACTCAGGGACAGGATCTGCCAGCATTTGGAAAGGCCGATTAAGAATAGGCAGTGAGGCTTTGTATGTGGGAAATCGTCGTGCAAAAACGACTGAATTTTCGAATAGGTGACCAAGAGCAGGATGGTAGACGTTGTCTACGTTGTCTTTGGCAAGGCCTTTGTCTAGGTCCTAAAACAAGAGTTGAGTGTTTTATATTGTCATATAAACGAAGCAATGAAATTCTTATTTGTAGTACGCAACAGATATGTGAACATAGGCTGGTCCAGAAGATAAGATCACTTAGGTACCAGGCAATTGGAGACATAATTTACTTGGTGGTAAGAAGCAGATGGTGGAAGTGAAAGGTTGTGTTTTGGACTGGGGGTATGTGACCAATAGTGTGCCACAGGCATTGGTGCTGGATCCCCTGTCTGTCATCTATAGTAACAATTTAGATGAGAATGCAGATGCCATGTTTAGTAAATTTGCAGATGATATCAACATTGGTGGTATAGTGAGCAGTGAAAAAAATTGTCTAAGGTTGCAATAGGAACTAGATCATCTGCCAAAGTGGACAAAGGAATGGCAGAAGGAATTTAACTTAGACAACGGAAGGTTCTAGTGCCCTGACTGCGGGAGAACAAAAAAGGGAAGAAAATTTGACTTTTTTTGTGATGTGATGCATTTTAGAAAGTTAAACCAGGGCAGGACACACACATTAAATGGTAGAGCCTCGGAGAATGTTGTAGAATAGAGAGGGCTGAGGGGTGCAAGCGCATAGTGCCCTCTAAAAATGGGACTCAGATAGACGTTGGGATGTCATGTTGCAGTTGTATAAGACGTTGGTGAGACGGCATTTAGAAGACTAGAGGGTGTGAGCTATAGTGAGAGGTTGAGTAGGCAGGGAGCGCAGGAGGATGAGGGGGTGATCTTATAGTTCAAGCTTCAAGGTTTGTTTATTGCCACATGTACCAATTAAGGTACAATTAAATTCAGATTACCATACAGTCATACCAATAAAGAGCTACAAGACACCCAAATACATTTGAACATGCATTCCCACATTCCTCACTGTGGTGGAAGGCAAAAAAAGTTCAATCTTCTTTTTTTTGTTCTGCCGCGATCGGGACTCTAGAACCTTCCGTTGTCGGGGTGATCGTGACTCCCGCAACTGGCGGTCGATCCCTCCGCATCGGAGCAATCAAGCTCCCGCATCGGGGGGGGGAGGGGGGATCTCAGCTCCCTGCTCTGGGTGATCGGACTCCAGAGCCGAATCTCCTGGGGCTTGGAACTTCCGGAGATCAGTCTCTACCCGAGACTGTGAGCTCCTCGATGTTGAAATCCGCAGGCCGCGGTCGGAGCGTCGATCCCAGGCAGGGGATCACAGGCTCCTATGATAAATCCACGGCCCCATGGTGGGGCTTAAAGTCAGTCTATGATCTAGAAAAAAATTGCATCTCTGACAAGGTTAGAGATTGAAAAAAGTTTCCTCTGACCCCCCACACCCACATAAAACAAACCAGAGAACACTAAACCATACTCTTTAACACATACTTAAAATAACAAAACGGAAAGGACAGACAGACTGTTGATGAGGCAGCCATTGCCGGAGTATAAAATCATGAAAGGAATAGATGCACAGAGTTTCTTGCCCTGAGAAGGGGAATCGAGGACCAGAGGACATAAGTTCAGGGTGAAAGGGAAAATAATTAATAGGAATCTGAGGGGGTAACTTTTTCACACAAATGGTGGTGGGTGTATGGAACAAGCTGCCAGAGGAGGTAGTTGAGGCTGGGACTATCCCAACGTTTAAGAAACAGTTAGACAGGTACATGAATAGGACAGGTTTGGAGGGATATGGACCAAGTACAGGCAGGCGGGACAAGTATAGCTGGGACATGTTGGCCGGTGTGGGCAAGTTGGGCCGGTGACAGGATGATGAAGGCGGCAAAATATGCGCAGTCCTTCAGCAGTTGAGACATGGAGTACAGGAGTTGGAACATCATGTTACAGCTGTATAAAACACATTTGGAATTTTGGGTGCAGTTCTAGCCACCATAAAATACGAAGGATGTGATTAAGCTAGAGAGGCTACGGAAAAGATCCACAAGGATGTTGCCTTGACTGAAGGGCTTGATTTTTCAGGACAGATTGGATAGACTGGGTTCATTTTCCCTGGAACAAAGGAGCTGACAGATGCCATGATAAAATTATATATTATAATGGAAAGCACAGATAAAAAGACTATCTATCATAAAAGATTATAAAAGATAATCTATCCTATCTATGCCTTGGACAACTCGGCTATGGGGAAACTTTTCTTACTATCTACTCTCTTCATGTTTTTCATAATTTTCATAGAATTGTACAGCATAGAAACAGGCCCTTTCAGCCCACCTCATACATATGACCTTGATCCATATTCATGCTAATCTCATTTGTCTACATTAGACTCGTACCCTTCTACACCTTTCCTATCCAAGTACCAGTCCAAATGAAAGTTCTATGTAGTACTAGAATCTGCATCTATCACCTCCTCTGGCAACTCGTTCTAGATAGCCACCACACTCTCTGAAAAACATACCGCATCGTTTTCCTTTAAATGTCTCCCTGTCAGCTTAAACCTGTGCCATCTAGTTGAATTTAAAACTAGAGGACACAGGTTTAAGCTGACAGGGAGATATTTAAAGGAGAACTATGGGGTATATTTTTCAGAGAGTGTGGTTTTCGTGGGGAAAAAACTATGATAAAAGATTATAAAAGATAATCTATCCTGTCTATGGCCCTCAATTTTATAATCCTCAATAGGTTTACCCGTCAGCTTCCCTACATTCAGTGAAAATATACCCAGCACGTCCAATCTCGCCGTATAACTACAGCCCTCCATTCCAGGCATCATTCTCTCTCTTATTGTTACAACATCCTTCCTGTAGTATGGTGACCAGAACTGTGCATAATATTCCAAGTGTGGTCTAAGATTCATGATTCAAGATTCAAGAGAGTTTATTGTCATGTGTTCCAGATAGGACAATGAAATTCTTGCTTTGTTTCAGCGTAACAGAATATAGAAGGCATGAATACAGAACAGATCAGTGTGTCCATATACCATTGCATAAATGTATACACACATGAATAAATAAAACAGATAAAGTGCAAATAATCTGATAACGGGCTATTAATGTTCAAAGTTTTGTTTGAGTTGAGTTCAATAGCCTGATGGCTGTGGGGAAGAGGCTGTTTCTGAACCTGGACATTGCCGTCTTCAGGGTCCTGTACCTTCTACCTGAAGGTAATGGGGAGATGAGTGTGTGGCCAGGATGATGTGGGTCCTTGATGATGCTGCCAGCCTTTTTGAGGCAGCGACTGCGATAGATCCCCTCGATGGTAGGGAGGTCAGAGCCGATGATGGACTGGGCAGTGTTTACTACTTTTTTGTAGTCTTTTCCGCTCCTGGGCGCTCAAGTTGCCGAACCAAGCCACGATGCAACTGGTCAGCATGCTCTCTACTGTGCACCTGTAGAGGTTAGAGAGAGTCCTCCTTGACATACCGACTCTCCGTAATCGTCTCAGGAAGTAGAGGCGCCGATGTGCTTTCTTTATAATAACCAATGTTTTGTACAACTGCAACATGACATCCCAACTTGCATACTCAATTACTCAGCCTATGAAGACAAACACATCAAATGCCTTCTACACTACTCTAACCACCTGTGGTGCCACAATCTGGGGGCTATGGACTTGCACCCCAAGGTCCCTCTATACTTCCCAATATACAAAGTTCACAAGTCCACACTTGGCTGGTTTAAATTCCACCCACCAGTTGGTCTGTCCCACTTTCCAGCTGTTCCATGTCCCACTGTATCCTAAGACAATCTCCTTCGTTATCTATGGCTCTACCAATTTTAACATCTGCAAATTTAATATTCATTCCGTGAATGTTGTCCCCTAAGTCACTTATGTATGTTGCAAACAACAAGTGTGTCAGCAATGATCCCATTCTGTGAGAGGAAGATTGTAGTCTATATTGGTACTAAAGATATAGGTAAGAGAGGAGATGTGGTCCAACAAAGTGAATTTAGAGAGTTGGATAGAAAGTTGAAAAGCCAGGTGATTCCTTGTGCCAGTGAATATAGAAATAGAAAAATAAGGCGGATAAATGTGCTCGAGAGCTGGTGCAGGAGACAAGGATTCAGATTTTAGGCTTAAGGGGAGAGCGGAGAGGGGAGCAAGTTAGGATGAAACATGAAAGTTTAACACCATCCCTTCCCACTGATGTGGCCTTGTCCACTTAGCTCCTCCAGCCGTTTATTGACCCATCACCTTCTGTTTCCTACCACCAAACCAATTTTGGATCCAATTTGGCAACTTGCCTCGGATCCCACATGCCCTAACATTTTGGACCTGTCTTCTACATGGGACCTTCTATAGTCATTAGTGCTTTTGATTTAGAGGCTTTACTGTCAAAGGCTTTACTGAAGTCAGAATAAACCATACCAATACACCTTTCTCATCAATATATTTAGTTACCTCTCCAAAAAAACGTAACCTAATTAGTCAGACAGGGTCTCCCACTAACAAATTTGTGCTGCCTATCTATGCCTTTACAACTGTGGATGTATTCTGACCCTTAGATCATTTCCTAATACTTTCCCGACAGTTGATATTAGACTCACAGGTTGTAATTATCTGACATCGCCACTGTTCTTGAATAAAGGTACCACATTTGCTGTCTTCCAGTCCATCTGTGGCCAACAAAGATTTAAATATTTTTGCTCGGGCCCCAGCAGCCTCCTCATTTGAAAGAACCACTAGATGCCTTCTACACAGTGTTAATTATAGAGTAGACAATTGAAAATTAATTAGTTGGTGTGAAGAGTTGCCCTGCTGTTTGTGATGGAACATACCGGGACAATTTTCCACATTGGGCAGAAGCCAGTGTTAACTGAATTGGATACATAGATAGTCCTGGGTGAAGGTAGACAAAAATGCTGGAGAAACTCAGCGGGTGAGGCAGAATCTATGGAGTGAAGGAATAGGTGATGTTTCGGGTCGAGACCCTTCTTCAGGCTGATGGGGGGGCGGGGGGGCGCAGGAAGAAGAAAGGAAGCGGAGATAGTGGGCTGTGGGAGAGCTGTGAAGGGGAGGAGAAGGAGGGAGAAAGCAAGGACTACCTGAAATTGGAGAAGTCATTGTTCATACCGCTGGGGTGTAAACTACCCAAGCAAAATATGAGGTGCTGCTCCTCCAATTTGCGGTGGGACTCACTCTGACCATGGAGGAGATCCAGAACAGAAAGGTCGGATTCGGAATGGGAGGGGAAGTTGAAGTGCTGAGCCACCGGGAGATCAGGTTGGTTAATGCGAACTGTGCGGGGGTGTTGGGCAAAGCGATCGCCAAGCCTACGCTTGATCTCACCGATGTAGAGCAGTTGACACCTAGAGCAGCGGATGCAATAGATGAGGTTGGAGGGGGTGCAGGTGAACATCTGCCTCACCTGGAAAGACTTTGGGTTCTTGGATGGAGTCAAGATGGGAGGTAAAGGGACAAGTGTAGCATTTCCTGCGGTTGCAAGAGAAAGTACCGGGGAGGGGGTGCTTTGGGTGGGAAGGGACGAATTGATCAGGGAGTTACGCAGGGAGTGGTCTCTGCGGAAAGCCAAAAGGGGAGATGGGAAGATGTGGCCAGTGGTGGGATCCAGTTGAATTATGAAAATGTCGGAGAATTATCTGTTGTAAGTGACGGCTGGTAGGGTGGAACGTGAGGACAAGGGGGACTCTGTCCTTGTTGCAAGTGGGGGGATGGCGAGTGAGAGCGGAGCTACGGGATATAGAAGAGACCCTGGTTCGAGCCTCATCTATAGTCGAAGAGGGGAACCGCCGGTCCATAAAGAATGAGGACATCTCCGTTGTCCTGGGTGAAATCTTCAGCAGTGCTCCGGGTATTATGAGGTCTTTTCGCCTTTGCTGTGTCCAGTTGTATGGTTAACAACTGGCCTTGAGTAGCAATGGTTAGCAACTGGCCTTGTGGACAGAACGCAAGTATTCCGCTAAAGAGTTGCCATGTCTATGCTTGGTTTGTCAGTGTAAAGGAGGTCACATTGAGAGCACCTAATGCAGTGCACATGATTTGAAGAGGTACATGTGAACCTGTCTCATCTGAATGGACTACTTGGATCCCTGGATGGAAATGAGAGAGGAGGTATTATAGAAAATTCTGTTATAAAGACAAAATGTGTTGATGGAGGAAAGAGGATTAGGGACAGAAGAATTTAAGACTAGCAACAAAAAAGCTATTTTTCCTGCAGGATTTCAAAAATAAAGGTATTTTCAATAGCAATAAGTTAATTTTGTTACTGCAAGCTAAAAATACTAAATGCTATATGTTACATTGTTTATTAGAGTGTCAGTAGAAGTAGAAGTGATGGCTTGTTAATTCCAGTGAGCACCCACAAATGAAAGTAGCAGCTGTGTGGCGAAGAGCCAATGGTGCCTGATTACTGCAGGGAGGTATAACATTGTACTGTTTAAATCCAATGCTGTTTCCTTTTCTGCGTATCAATTTCTGAGGTAACTTTTAAGTGGTTTCTAGTTTGCAATCAAAATTGGTTTATAACCAATTTGGTCCACGTACTACAAATACTGATTCCTAATTAATTGATCATATTATATCCAATTTGTGTAATGAAAGAGACGTTCTAACAGAATCACCGGTACTCTAATTTTGTTCCCATTGTTAAGTGTTTCGGTATTGAAGGAGTTAATAGCTCCTACCCAGTTCTGACACTCCTAATACAATTAAATACCATTAAATCTTTCCTACCCCTTGTTTGCATGGAGAATATTACCTACACATTTGCACTAGCTGATGGGTAAACAATGCACAGCTTGTATTATACTTACTCTAGGAATAATTTATTCTGCATGCTTGGCACTTTTCCAGTTTCCATTTTATTTTCCCCTTTTTTATTGCTTTTGCAATAAGCAGCAAACTAGATTGGAGGAGCCATGAATCCTCCTGGCTGCTTATTTGCATTTTACAAGACAAACACTGATTACATCAAAACACATTTTCCCAAAGGAACTCAAAATCAGTAAGTCAAAAGTATTGGGTAATGTATTTTAACCTTTTGGAAACATTGTTATTAAGAAAAGCAATGTTTGAGATTATTCCCCAATTGCTCCAATTTATCTCCCCAAATATTATTTTTTATATTCCTAATTTAATTAATTTCATCATCCATTTCACTGATGCCAATTTTGTTTTGAAATCTTGGCATCTCATACCCTGAATAGAGACACTCCTACTTCTGACAACATGACCTGGATTCCACGTGGCCACTGTGGACTCCAATTCTCTCCCTCTCCCTCTTCCTCTCCCTTAATTCTAAATGAAAGAAATAAGAAAACAAATTTATACACAAGATGAAACAAAACTCCATGATTTTGTTTCATGTAGAAGCTTCACAAATAACTGAACAACTTAGAATAAACAGTTAATTTCCATGGTGAAAACTTTTAATACGTAATCCAAAGAATAAAAAATGGATCATGCACAACTCGCACAACTTCTTAAAGAGACACTGCCTGTTATGAGGCAGAGTTAACACTGCCACAAGATCCGTTTCAAATCAGTTTCACATTGAGTTGTAAAATCATTTAGTTAGTCACATCCCATTCCTGTAGAATATAGGATTAATATTTGAATATCTTCTAACATAGATTTAACAAACAAGTGGCTGATTTTCCAATAATTCACACAGCTTGTCACTGCCTCATGCAATATTTTAAACTCACAGCTCATCCAAGCACTTTAAACACAATACAATGTCTTCATACAGACTGAAGTACTCCAGAGACCTCATCTACATCTCTGACTCCAAGCATAAATTGTCTCCCTTATCCTTGAATGATCGTACATTTTCCCTAGTTTACACTCTTGTTTTTAATGTACATATAAAAAGACTGGGATTTTCTTTAATCTGACAAGAACAACTTCCAATGAAACATCAGTCACCTAGCCAGGCTCATTTCCCAATATAATCCAGTATAGTCCTACCCGACGTTGGACCATGCACATATTGTTTGAAGAAACCCTCTTTGAGACACTTAACAAATTCTGCCTCCTCTAAACCTCTTGCACTACAGAAGTCCCAATCAATATTAGAGAAGTTAAAGTCACCCATTATGACAACCTTGTTGCTTTCCATAATCTGTGTACATATGTTTATCTCCTGCTGACTATGGGGGAGGGGGGGCTGTAGTATAGTCCCATTGGAGTGATTGTGCGTTTCTTATTTTTCAGCTCCTCCCATATTGCCTGTGGATAAACCCTCCAGTATGTCCTCTCTAAGTACCAGTGTCATTCTCACTAATTAGTAATGTAGGTCCTCCGCCTCTTTTTACCTCTCTAACACTTTTGAAACATTGAAATCCTGGAAGTTGAGCTGCCAATCCTGTACCCTGGATCTGGCTTTTATGTGCGGTCCAGTCATCCTCTTAATTACAGCTCAGATTGGGACATCACAAAGAAAATATCAACAGCAATGGTGAGTGTCCCGAACACATCTGTTTATTCAGGCAGTGTCACAGTCTACACTGAGAATCTCAAGTGAGGACCTGAAATATATGATATTTGGGAGAAAAAAGTTTTTGACTGTCATCTCAACAACCATCAGGCTATTCAACACAACGACTTTGCTATTGAGGGAGTGCAGCGTAGGTTCACAAGGTTAATTCCCGGGATAGCGGGACTGTCATATGCTGAGAGAATGGAGCAGCTGGACTTGTATACTCTGGAATTTTAAAGATGAGAGGGGATCTTATTGAAACATATAAGATTATTAAGGGTTTGGACATGCTAGAGGCAGGAAACATGTTCCCGATGTTGGGGGAGTCCAGAACCAGGGGCCACAGTTTAAGAATAAGGAGTAAGCCATTTAGAACGGAGATGAGGAAACACTTTTTCACACAGAGGGTTGTGAGTCTGTGGAGTTCTCTGCCTCAGAGGGTGGCGGAGGCCGGTTCTCTAGATACTTTCAAGAGTTAGATAGGGCTCTTAAAGATAGCGGAGTCAAGGGATATGGGGAGAAGGCGGGAACAGGGTACTGATTGTGGATGATCAGCCATGATCACATTGAATGGCGGTGCTGGCTCGAAGGGCCGAATGGCCTACTCCTGCACCTATTGTTTATTGAAATGAAAAAACTTACAACAATTTGTAGTATTCGCATTGTGATGGTTACATGCCTATTTTACATTTCACAATAATTCACCATTATCCTACTTTGTATTACGCGATCCTTGTTTATCTCTGCAGGAGTTGTCTCTATCTGCCAGCCTGTATCAGTGTTCCTCTCCAAATAGGATTCTTGTACCTAATTAGCCTGATTTTATCTAGTTCAGGCCATCAATAAGAAAGAGCACAAAATACAACTAGGTGTCTCCAAAGCTGCGGAATGAAAGGGTCAACTCCTGTGCCAGCCAGCTTGAAAGGAGCAAGAAAGTGTGAACAAGGAAGCAACTCCCTTGGGATAGGGAGTTTGAAATGTAGGAGTAGTGTTTGCAGATTATTTGGGATGCGCGTCAACAGATAGAGGGGTAGTGGAAAGGGATAAATAAACTGAAGTATGGATAGAGCATTAAAGTAGGCTGAGCAAATATGGAGGTTGGAAGAGACAGATGAAGCAAGGCAGAGGCCAGAAACCTGCTGGCTGAGAGTTTGGATTTCCTCCTCTGTCCCCCTAGACCAGCGTTTCTCAACTTATTTACCCTTGCGGAACTCTTAAAATAATGTTAACGTCTCAGGGAACCCCTACATAAAAATTATTATATATCTTTATTAATCTTTCTTTCTCTTTCATAAACCTTTCATAAATGACATAAGTCATTTGATGATACACAAATCCGTCACGTACTGCTCCTGTTCACTGACCACTAAAGGTCGTTTCACACTGGCACCGTATAGACATCACTAAATATATTCCCTATGATTATTATATGATTATTATACTTTTAAATGATATAACAGGTTGAAGACTTTATTATAGTACCCAAGAATTTTCCAGGAATATGCCATACATGTATAATAAAATTAAGTATATGAAATTAATCATAAAAATGACTCAAAAATGCAATTACATATGGTTAACCAATTTATCACTATTTCTCTCGGAACCCCTAGCAACCTCTCGCGGAACCCTAGCGTTCCGGGGAACCCCAGTTGAGAAACGCTGCCCTAGACAGACTGATTACTGAGGTGAAACCAAGCGGGATTTGGGGCTGCCCACCACCACTGACCACACAGTGGCAGCAGAGAGCAGCTGGCGACATCTGAGAAACAGGCAACAAACTTTCTAACTGTTGCCTCTACTGATGACCATTCACTGCAGCTAGAAGCAAACCGGGCAATTGCACTCAGCCACTGCACTGCTTGTGTCAGACTGAGGGACAGCTTAATGTCCATTACATTAAAAAAAACTTCTGGTAATTCGCCGACTCTGGTCAATCTGAGAGCTGCAGCAAACCACTGCTTAACCTTCTGACAGGAGCTGATGTCCTTTGAGAAGCGAAACCTGCCGTCTACACCATCTGGTGTGGTATTGTTATCTCTTACCAAAACTGCGGGACCTGTTCAAGATGGATGGGCTATTTACAGGCCTGGGGGAGTGGGACTAATAGCTCACAGGAGATTTAAACCGCTGACAGGGGAAATTGGTATCAATGTGTATAATAGCATCAGACAGCACAGAAGCAGGTCCTTCACCTAACCATGTCAAGTGTCACCATCGTATCAAGGGATACGGGGAGAAGGCAGGCACAGGCTACTGATTGTGGGTGATCAGCCATGATCACAATGAATGGCAGAGCAGGCTCGAAGGGCCAAATGGCCTCCTACTGCACCTATTTTCTATATTTCTATAATCCCATTTACCAGCGCTTGGTCCACAGCTTTCATTGACTTGGCAATCTGTGCATTGGGTCAGAGGTCTTGAATTTGGCTGCATAGTCGTGAATGTAAAGGGCGTAAAGTAAGGGCTGAGAACGCACCCTTGCAGGGCATCGGTGTTGAGAATTATTGTGGAAGATCTCGTCGCCTTTCCTCACTGGTTGCGGTCTAATGGTTGGGAAGACAAAAATCCAGTTGCAGAGGGGGGTGCTGAGACGTTGATCCAGGTGTTTGGAGATGAGTTTTGTTGTAATTATAGTGTTGAAGGCATAGCTACAATCAAATGATGAGTTTGATATAGGTGTCTTTATTATTCAGATGTTCCAGGGATGAGTGTAGGGCCAGAGAGATGACATCCACTGTGGACCATTTGCAACAGTAGGCAAACTGCAATGGATCAAGGCTGACTGGGAGGCTAGAGTTAATGTGCACCATGACCACCTCTCACTTCATGAGGGTGGATGTCAGAGCCACTGGATGGTAGTCATTAAGGCACAAAAGGCTGGAGTAACTCAGAGGGTCAGGCAGCATCTCCAGAGAAAAGGAATAGTTGACATTTCGGGTCGAGACCTTTCTTCAGACTGAGAGTCAGGGGGAAGGGGAACTAGAGATGTAGACAGTACTTAGGATACCTTACCTTGCTTTTGTTTGGCACCGGGAAGATGGTGGTCTTTTTAAGGCAGGTCGGGACCTCAGGTTGGTGTAGGTAGGACTTAAAGACCTCCGCAAATACTCCTGCCAGCTGATCCAACTAGGTTCTGAGAACATGGCTGGGGACTTGTTTTCAGCGCGTTCACTCTCCGGAAGGCCGATCTGACATGTGTGGCGGTGTCAGTTCATTGCATCCTATGTGATGGTGATAAATTCTACTCTAACTCTAATTACAAGTTTGAAATTGACACCACTGTAGTGGGCCAGTTCTCAAACAATGACAAGGAGCATAGGAAGGTGATAGAAGGTCTAGTAGCTGGTGTCAAGGCAACAACCTTGGGTACAGGTACATGTTAGAGTGATGGGGTGGGTGATACCATTCCACTGACCTGTTCAAAACCACCATAGAATGCTGTGAACTTTTCAGGGAGATATGTGTTCTTGTAAGCGATACTACCCAACTTTGTTTTGTACTCCTTATAGCCTGCGAGCTTTGCAATAACGGATGGGTGTCCATATGGTCACCCTGGAACTCTAGCATGGTCTGAAATTCCCTTTTAGCATCTCTGAAGCCTTTGTGAATGTCCTACTTATATCCCCTATATAAGTCTGCGTCATCAGAGTTGAACCCCACAGACTTTGACATCACCAGGGACCTGATAACATGGTTAATTAATAGTTTCCAGTTGGGAAACACTTGGATTGATTTATTTGGTATGCAGCCCTCCACACATTGACTTGTGAGAGGGGGGATAGAAAGAGGGAATTAAAAAGTAAATGACGAATGGAGTAGCGGAGGGGTGGGAGGTGAGTGGAAGGAGGAGAGGAAAGGTATAGAGAGTTCAGTGTTCCCCCTTCCTTGAACTCACTGTCTTCCATGTCCTTCACTCTGGTCAACACTGATGCGAAGTACTCATTCAGTACCTCTGTCCATTTCCTCTGCTCCAGGCATAACTTCCCTTCTTTATCCTTGAAGGGGGCTGCCCTCTCCCAACTTACCCTCTTGTTTTTAATGTGCATCTTTAATCCTGCTCACCAAGAACACTTCATGGGACCCTTCATTCTTCCATGTAAATGTATTGTTTGTGAAGTTCTGTGTTAATATAACACGCTTTGGCAAGGAAGCAAAACATTTCTCAAATCAGGATTTTAACATCCTCTCTATGTGTGCCCCATTGTAATGCAGACAAGCACAACAGCAGGAGGCAATGTGGCAATGGTCAGATTGGTTTTGGTGATACAAGAGCCAACCCAAAGCATTAACTGTGTTTGTCTCTCCACAGATGCTGCCTGACCTGATGAGCAGTTCCAGCATTTTCAGTTTTAATTTCAGGTTTGCAGCCACTACAGCATCCTACTGTATCTATGACATTGGTGGTGGGATGGGTGTTGGGCAGGATTTGCGATAGATCATTGCTGATCTTCTACAGAATGCTGGGTGGGGTATACTCCTTCTGCTTAACTGGATGGGTCCAGTTTCTGGGCACTGTCCCACGGGGCAACCTCTGATGCAAGCTGGGATGATATGATTGACAGGTCTTCCTGCCTTCTCTTGTCCCACAGCCAGTGAGAATGAGTACTGCTGGCCCTCCTACTTGCGCTGTTGGAACGGTGAGCAGCTGGACAAAGCCTTTGTGTTCTTGGACACGGATGAGGGAAAGGTCAACGCGTCTGCGAGTTACGGACTGAGCTCAGCCACAGCAACGTCAGCCCACGGAGTGCAGGTGGCACCGCAGGCTGCCAGCTCCATCATGAGCGAGCTGTGCGGCATCAAGTTCGACACGACAACCCTCTTCAAAACCACAGCCAGTAACTTCTGCGTGCAGGTCACCTGTCAGGACACTATTTCCACCTCATGTGGCTCGCTGAACGCCACCCTGAAGTGTCCGCCATTCTTGGCAACCGTGTGGTCCAGGTCCTAGCAGCCCGTGTGCTGAGGGATGAATGGTGGACACTGTCCGCAATGAACTTAACACAGCAACACTTTCTAAAACTATTTTTTGTTGAACAGAAGAGTAAAAATATTTAGAACTGTTACAAAATGGTGCCCCAGAAATGCTGGGTGCCCCTCATTTTACAGAGAGGACAAATTATTTTTTTTATAAATCCTTGTTTTGTATATGTCCGTGAATTCAACACAAGGCACTAGATCAGTTCTTGATGCTGCTGAACGTCTTTCAAGCAGTCAGTGCGAGTCGACATCAAAACGGGACGGCCCCATCAACTGGGAGACTCAAGTACAGGAGACGAGTTCCCCAGTTCACTCCTGGGAGCTAGTGCGGAGGAAGATACACAGGGGCGTTTGTGAAAGATCAGACTGTGAGCGCTTGTTTGGCCGACAAGATAAATCTGATCGGTCAGAGAGTCTGACCATTATCCATGTTGATGTGGGCAGGTGGGCTCCACTAAGCTGAGTGTAGAGTAGTTACTGATGGGAAGTGGGGCAGGGATTTGTTTAGAAACTCCAGGAATGCACATCTAGTGTTCGCAAGTGAATCCAGTGAAAACACATTGCACAACACTGAATCCACTGTGGTGATATTTGCTTAGTCTAGTGCAATATAGTATATTTCTCACTGAATCCAGCATGGTGCAGCATATTTTTCACGATTCCCTTTTGATCCAGTGCGTATCCCTCTGATTCCAGCGAGGTGTAATGTATTACTTCATAAAACTATCCAACCCTCGCCCTGCTCGCTGAACTAGAGGAGCTCATGGCAATTATTTTGAACAGTCGTTCCTGGTAAACATTTTGCCAACTTGATCTCAGCATTACACATACTACACAGGAAGTGCATCAGCAGAGCTTGCCCAAATGTTACACTCCTGGTAACCATGTGAACCAAGTGGTTATGGTTCAGTGCGTGCTGGGAGGTTGGAGGGAGGGGGCTCATATGGTGCAGGAGCATAGGTATTCAACTGTTTTAAATACATGAATGTCACATGTAAATCCCAAACACTTTAACTCTGTAATATGAAGTGCAACTGAACACAGAGTTCATTACAGAAACTGCAAAGCATGCCTTAAACCTCTGCGAAAATGATGTTTCCTGATATTAGGGACGTGGGAAATTGTTGGACCATTCAGCCCCACTAATGGGTTGACACAGACTCCTACATTTCTGTAGAGAGCTCCACATTCCCCTGCACCCTCTGTAACCCTGTGCCTCCCACATTCCCTTTTCACATCGTGCGCTTATGGCTTGGCACTGAGGAAAACATCTCTCACAATTTCCTCTCAAATCCCATCTAAAGCTCTTCATTTGTACTTCCCTGAATCTTCATGAGCAAGGAACTCTTCACACTTAACCACAAAACTGCACTGAAGCTGCGTGATTCAGTTATAATCGAGTCATGATGCTCATACAAGGTCAACTTTCAGACCACAGTCCAACTTTCTGCTTAGTGCATAACCATAACCAGAGCCTTCTACAATTGGAACATGGGTTCCTATAGAAAGGTCCAACATTGCTTAATTCCTTTAAATCATTTTTAAATGCCTGTTCTCATTACAATGTAAGAAATAGGAGGTGAAAGCCATAGAGACCCCTGCAACTGTTTCTCCATTCAGGAAGACCATGGCTTTCATGCACTAACCTTACTCCTTCTGGTGGTGGCATTGAGTCCACGTTCCTCACAACTGCTAATTATTTACTACTGATAAATATTCCGATTGACCCTCAGGCACTAGACAGGTGAGTCCAGTAACATTTTCTGCACAGGACTCTGGCTGTCCCTCCTGGAATCCATATCCCTGTGGGCTTCAACCATCCTGAGTGGGCAGATTAAAATGCATTGATGGTGGCGTGGCGGTAGAGTTGCTGCCTTACAGCGAATGCAGCGTCGGAGACCCGGGTTCAATCCTGACTACGGACGTTGTCTGTACGGAGTTTGCATGTTCTCCCCATGACCTGCATGGGTTTTCTCCGAGATCTTCGGTTTCCTCTCACACTCCAAAGACGTACAGGTTTATAGGTTAATTGGCTTGGTTAATGTAAAAATTGTCCCTAGTGGGTGTAGGATAGTGTTAATGTGCGGGGATCGCTGGTCGATGCGGACCGGGTGGGCTGAAGAGCCAGTTTCCGCGCTGTATCTCGAAACTAAACTAAAAAATGTCACACCTCATTGTGTCTCATAGAGTAGCACACAGAAACAGGCCCTTTGGCCCGACTTGCTGACATCTGTTCTAATCTCATTTACCAGCACTTGGTGCATAATGTTCGGTTTCTTGGCAATACAAGAGCTTATCTGGACGCTCTTGAAAGTTGTGAGAGTCTTAGTCTCCCCCACTTCTCCAGCAGTACATTCCAGATGGCAACACACTCTGGTCTCACCTTCCTCACATCTCTTAGCCCAATCCTAAAGC
This sequence comes from Raja brachyura, assembly GCA_963514005.1. The sequence goes on from OY740803.1 coordinate 31,886,016, forward strand.
TATGCAGTCTGTAACTTGACCCACTGTGCACTTGCACATTGGAAAGCTGCAACAAAAGGTCTGGTACCTAGAGCTCTCAAATATTACATGCTTCAATGTCTCAAGCTGCAATCACCATTAATTGGTACAAGAACATTACACCCAAAAAGTGCCTCAGAAACACTTTAGATATATCTCATCAAATCTGCTGCTACTGTAAATTATTTGAACTAATAGACACCATTACCTGCTGCTTTCAGGTGCATTCTGTTGGCATATATAGAACCAGTTATAAACCTTTTAACATTGCACCTGGATTCTGTGAAACATGAACAATTTGTATGAAAAATAAACAATTTGCAACAAATAAAATTAGAACATTTCCATCTCCCATGAGCTATATTGAACACAAAAGCATGAAGAACTAACTAATGCCATTCCATAAGACGTGATTCAATCATGGCTGATCTATTTTTTCCCTCTCAACCTTATTCTCCTGCATTCTCACCGTAAACTTTCATACACAATGTCTTGGCTTCTACATCCATCAGCCATAGATTCACCACGGTCTGGCGAAAGAAATTCCTCCTCATCTCCATTTTGAAGGAACATCCTTTTATTCTGAGGCTGTGCCTTTGGTTCTAGACTCTTCCATTACTGGAAATATTCTTTCCACATCCACTCTATCTAAGCCTTTCATTATCTGGGAGGTTTCAATGAGAGATTCTAGCAGGGCATCAGTCCACTTATCTACCATCCCTTACATTCATCAATATTCAATCTGACAAGCAAATTCTTTCATTTGCTGCAGCTCCTCATTAATTACCTACCGTGACACCAGTTAAATACCTTTCAACTCCTATATTCCATTACTCCTGAAATACATAGCCTTAAATGGCAGGTCAAACATTGTAACTCATCAGGTTCACAGTCAATCCTGTTAGCAACAAAATTGGACATAGACGCTTTTAAATACCATTTCTTTTCACCGCTCATTGGTGCAGAATATCAATCCAGTAGCATCTCACTGCAACACTACCTTATTTAATTGCCACACAACTTTGTCTCATCTCTCATCTCATTCTAACACCACCTAATCTAACTCCATTAACAGCTTCTTTCAGCAATATATTGGTATAGTAGCACCTAATTTTATTATTTCATCATACTCCTGCAACATCTCATTCCAGGACCACCACATACAATTTCAGCATCATCTGATCTCATCACAGGCGTATCACATTGCCTTTATATTTGTACTTCTCCTTTCAGCATCATCTAATTGCAGAACCATTTCACAGATTTAAATTGGAAAGAGTGCAAAATAGATCTACAAGGATGTTAACAGGTCTGGAGGGCAGAGTTACAGCGCCCTCCATAATGTTTGGGACACAGACCCATCATTTATTTATTTGCCTCTGTACTCCACAATTTGAGATTTGTAATAGAAAAAAAAAAATCACGTGGTTAAAGTGCACATTGTCAGATTTTAATAAACCATTTTTATCCATTTTGGTTTCATCATGTAGAAATTACACCAGTGTTTATACATAGTCCCCCATTTCAGGGCACCATCATATTTGGGACACAGCAATGTAATGCAATTGAACGTAGTCATGTTTAGTACTTTGTTGCATATCCTTTGCATGCAACGACTGCTTGAAGTCTGCGATTCATGGACATCACCAGTTGCTGGGTGTCTTCTCTGGTGATGCTCTGCCAGGCCTGTATTGCAGCCATATTTAGCTTATGCTTGCTTTGGGGGCTAGTCCCCTTCAGTTTTCTCTTCAGCATATAAAAGGCATGCTCAATTGGGTTCAGATCGGGTGATTGACTTGGCCACTCAAGAATTGACCATTTTTTAGCTTTGAAAAACTCCTTTGTTGCTTTAGCAGTATGTTTGGGATCATAGTCTTGCTGTAGAATGAACCACCGGCCAATGCGATTTGAGGCATTTGTTTGAACTTGAACAGATAGGATATGTCTATACACTTCAGAATTCATTATACTACTACCATCAGCAGTTGTATTATCAAGGAAGATAAGTGAGCCAGTACCTTCATCAGCCATACATGCCCAGGTCATAACACTCCCACCACCGTGTTTCACATGTGAGGTGGTATGCTTTAATCTTGGTCAGTTTCTTCTCTCCATATTTTGCTCCTGCCATCACTCTGATATAAGTTAATCTTTGTCTCGTCTGTCTTGGCAAACTATAACACGGCCATCCTATTTTTGCGGCTAACCGGTGGTTTGCATCTTGCAGTTTAGCTTCTGTATTTCTGTTCATGAGGTCTTCTGCGGACGGTCATTGACAAATCCACACCTGACTCCTGAAGAGTGTTTCTGATCTGTAGGACAGGTGCTTGGGATTTTTCTTTATTATAGAGAGAATTCTTCTACCATCAGCTGTGGAGGTCTTCCTTGGCCTGCCAGTCCCTTTGCGATTAGTAAGCTCGCCAGTGCTCTCTTTCTTCTTAATGATGTTCCAAACAGTTGATTTTGGTAAGCCTAAGGTTTGGCTGATGTCTCTAACAGTTTTATTCTTGTTTGTTAGTCTCATAATGGCTTCTTTGACTTTCATTGGCACAACTTTGTTCCTCATGTTGGTAAACTGCAATAAAAGTTTCCAAAGGTGATGAAAGACTGGAGGAATGACGAGGTGCTAAGAGCTCTCTTATACCCGCGTAAAGGAGGCATTTAAACACACCTGAGCAATTATAAACACCTGTGAAGCCATGTGTCCCAAACATTATGGTGCCCTGAAATGGGGGGACAATATATAAACACAGCTGTAATTTCTACATGGTAAAACCAAAATGTATTAAAATACCTTTTAATAAAATCTGACAATGTACACTTTAACCATATGTGATATTTTCTATTACAAATCTCAAATTGTGGAGTACAGAGGTAAAGAAATAAATGATGGGTCTTTGTCCCAAACATTATGGAGGACATTGTATAAGGAGAGTCTAGGTAGGCTGGGTCATTTTTATGGAAGAATGAAGGTTAACAGATGAACTTATAGAAGTTTATAAAATCATGAGATGAATGGTCACAGCCACCAGGATAGGGAAGTTTAAATGTAGAGGATACAGATTTAAGGTGAGATGGGAAAGATTTAAAAGGGACCTAAGGGCTAAACTTTTTCCACAGAGAAGGTGGTGTGTACAAGGAACGAGCTACCAGAGGAAGTGGTAGAGGTGGGTCCACTCACAACAGTTAAGACCAGTACATGAATAGGAATAATTTGGAGGGACAGGGCCAGGCGAAGGGAAGTGGGACTGGCTTGATTAGGCAACTTGGTTGCATGGTAGAGTTGGGGTAGGTGCTTGTTTCCATTCTTGTATGATTCTTAAGACTTACCTTTCACCAAGTTTTCATTTATTTAAAAGCAATTTCATTCCAGGGTGTTCTAATTCCTAGATTTACACCTCTTACAGATGACATTCAAAGAGGACTTTATCTTGTCCCATTGTTGTTTCATCTACACCACCACAATCTCAGTGCAAGAGTCCAGAGTGTTTAATTGTCACACAAGTCTAACATAGATTGTCTTGATGTGAACGCATTCCTCCACACATTTCCTTATGAAGTTAATAACAACTGTGCAGCACCATCTTGCCTAATCCCAGCACCAGCCCTTTTCTGGGCCACCATCTACACTCTCTGCAGAGCTGCCTCCACTCAATGTATCCCCATCTCACGCAATCAAGGCTTATGAATTAAATGAGGAATCACCTCAACACTCTACAACTTAACCTGAACTCATTGCACTGTCTATTCCTGTAGTGCCTCCTGAGAGTGACAGCACCACTTCAACACAGTGCTGCACGTGGCAAATTACAGTGACCCCTCAACTAATTGTCACAGCTCCCACTGCAATGTCATCTCATTAAACAACAATCTCCTCTCTCTGCAGTGCAACATTAACTCATGTCATCAACACATACATTCATTACTGAGCCTCTCAGGTCTTGGCATTGCTATCACAACACACTGCAGTGCAACCATGATTTAGTCCAGTGGTACTTCTGTCCAGCATAGGTTCACTTCAACTCATCACAACATATAGCAGTGCCACCTCAGCACCTCAGACTCGGTTTGTACTCGCTAGAATTTAGAAGACTGAGGGGGGATCTTATAGAAACTTACAAAATTCTTAAGGGGTTGGACAGGCTGGATGCAGGAAGATTGTTCCCAATGTTGGGGAAGTCCAGAACAAGGGGTCACATTTTAAGGATAAGGGGGAAGTCTTTTAGGACCGAGATGAGAATTTTTTTTCACACAGAGAGTGGTGAATCTGTGGAATTCTCTGCCACAGAAAGTAGTTGAGGCCAGTTAATTGGCTATATTTAAGAGGGAGTTAGATGTGGCCCATCTGGCTAAAGGGATCGGGGGTATGGAGAGAAGGCAGGTATAGGATACTGAGTTGGATGATCAGCCATGATCATATTGAATGGCGGTGCCGGCTCGAAGGGCCGAATGGCCTACTCCTGCACCTATTTTCTATGTAACTACATTGCAGCAACATCTCTGCTCAGCATCGCTGCTCTACAGCAGCATCTTAAGTTGCAACAAAATCTCCACACATCACAGGAAGGACACATGCCAACATTACAATGCACGGCAGCATCTTCTCAGCTCTGTGCTGTGGCACATCGTCATGGAGCTATACAGCACGGAAACTGGCCCTTCGTCCCAACCCATCCATGCTGACCAATTTGCCTAGCCGGACCAGTCAAATCCCTGCATTTGAACCATATCCCTCCAATTATATCCTATCTGTGGACCTGTTCAAGTATATTTAATTTTTTTAATTTTTCTCACCTCTGACAACTCATTCCATATATGAGCATGGAACTATATTCCTGGCAGGATCACCCATGATGGGACGATCAAAGTATGATCCAGAAGAAAGACTTGAACAATGAAACAGCCAGAGGAGGTTGGCTGACCAGCTATTGGAGCATCACAATGGCTCAGAAAGTGGAAAAAGGTTGCAGCAGGGAGTGACTCCCAGCCGTTGCGGTGTCCATGGCATTGGACATGAGTCTGTCTCTGTCAAGGACAGTGTGGTGGCTGTCTGTGCACCATTGCCGAATGTTAATAGATGTCACACATTAAAAGACATCCACCTGGTGGGTGCAATAAACACTGTGGCTCCACAAACGGCCACTTCGACCATCTCAAGACCACCAGGGCGACAATCACATTCTATTTCGAGTGATTCCTAAAGATCTCATTGTGAAAAGGTTGCCCTCTGATCCCTTTTACTTGCCCCTTTCAACATAAACATATGACCTTTAGTTTTAGACTCCCCACCCCCGTGGAAAAGACAGACTATTCACCTTAACTACACCCTCATTATTTTATAAACCTCTGTAAAGTCACCCTCAGCCTTCTACAAACCTGAGGAAAATCTCACACCTGTTCAACCTTCCCTTATCTGACGAAGGGTCTCAACCCGAAATTTCACCCATTCCTTCTCTCCAGAGATTCTGCCTGTCCCACTGAGTAACCAGCTTTCTATGTTTATCAACCTTCCCTTATAACTCAAAACTCTCCAGAACTGGTAACATACTCTTAAACATTGTATCCTTTCCAGTTTAACGACACTCTTTCTATAGCTTGATGACCAGAATTGTATACAGTACTCCAGTCGTGGCCTTACCGATATCTTCTACAGCCGTAACTTAACATCATAACTCTTGTATGCAATATTCTGACCGATGAAAGCCAATCTGTCAAAGACCATGTGTTGGCAACTCAACTAATTGGCACAGTGTGGAGAGTTACTTACTCCCATAACATCAGTTCAGAAAAGTCCAGCATCAGTACAATTCATTCAAGTATCTACCCAACAACCGAAAATTATCAGCAATATCATGGAGGTTTACCCTTTTGCCCATCATGTCATTCATCATCGTTGAAAACATTAGCGATGCAGTGGTGCTGGTTTCTGACAGGAATTATGACGGACACACCACACATCTGTCCCCCAGTTCCTGCAGACATCTGCCGCTGGAAGTATAGGATTTTGGTGTGTGTGCTTTATCATCATTCCTTACAATGCAATGTACGACAGTGATTGCAACTTCTACTGAAGTGTGGATGGCCGTCAGCTCGCTAGAAGCTCATCTACCCTTTGACAGGTCTTGTTTTTGGTCCAGCCCCCTCCTCACCTGGCAAACCATGTGGGGGGAGATGGTTTAGATGGTCAGACTATCCGACCATGGAGCAGGTAGCACGGGATTACATGGTACCCATGGAGGGGGGATCTTCCCCCCCCCCCCCGACCTGATATCATGTGCATTGATTCAATTGTAACATGCTCAATTTGGGTTTCACAGGACCACTTGGCTCCAGTCCTCATCACAGTCCAGGTATGGACCAAAAGAGGTGAATATTACAAGGTAACATCAAAGTAGTATTTGACTGAATGTAGCGTGAGTCGTGATGAGTCTTGTAAAAACACACATTGCCAAAATTAGGCTTTGCTCAATACAGTTGCAATTGTTGGAGGTTAATCATCCCAACCCTAGGACATCAACGCAGAAGCTTCTCAGGGCAGAAGATCCTCAGGGCAGTGTCCCAGGCCTCACTATCGTCAGATTTTTCATCAGTCTCCTTACTTCCACTGTATAATCAGAAGTGGAGAAATCTGCCGATGACTGCACAATGCTCAATTCCACTCACAGCTCATCAGAGATTGAGGCAGGAGGACCAGCAAATAACATTTGAAGTTTTTGGGAACAATTATCGCCACCAAGGGAGTCAAACTAGCTACACTTTATGCTCAATGGCATTACCATTGCCAAGTCTCCACAACTCTCAAGGTTCTGGGGTGTGGAATAGATGGATTCTTCCGCTAGATAAATAATTGTCCTCAACTGCACCCCCTACTAAGGGACAAGATCCACTCATAAATGGCCAGCAACACACTGTCCTGACTCACCAATGTCACATTTCTAATGGGTTGCAAACAATTCACCCACCAGTGGAATCTCAACTTTTCATGAGGATGAAAAGAACAAACTGCTGGAGTAACTCAGCAGGTCGAGCAACATCTGTGGAGGTAAAGGAATGGTCAACATTTTGAGACCTTGCAATAGGGCTGCATGTAGGTGAAAGATAACCAGTACATAGTAGTGAGGGGAAGGGATAAGGCAGAGGCTGGTAAGTGATGTGGAACCAGGCGAGGGGAAATGATAGGCAGATGGATCCAGGTGGTGAGGGGGAGTGTTGAGGCACAGACTAATAGATAATTTAATTTGTTTTTAAAGAACGGGCCAATTGGGCCAGATGGGGAAGGACACTACGGGAGAAGAAAAGGTGAGTATTTTGAGTCAAAACCCAGCAGCAGAATAAGGGTGGGAGTGGATAAGGAACACGGTGGGTGGGGAGAGGGAGAAGTTAGATTACTTGAAACTGAAAAATTTAATGTTCATACCGTTTGGATGTAGGCTACCCTAGCAGAATATGAAATTTTGTTCTTCCAATTTACTCTTGAAGTCACCCTGGCAGTGAAGGCTGAGGACGGATAAGTTGGTGTTGGAAGGGGACAGGTAGAGGTATGGGAATGGGAAGGTTAATGGGAAAGGGGTAGAGTTAGCCGAAGGGGAAGGGGTAGGGGAATGGGAAGACAAAGGTTATGGGATGGGAAGGGGTAAAGGGAGTGGAAGGAGAAGTTGTAGGGAGAAGCTTTGAAATTACATTTTTTTTTGTTGCTTTAGATATACTGTAGAAGCAGCTCCTACTGAATTCACTCTGAGCGGGGACAAAGATAATAGTAAGATTAAACGAGAACTTACCTGTTTGAAGTTTGATCTTTATTTTATGAGGAGTTACGATGAGGAATTACGTGAAGAAGCCCCGCCAGACGCATGCTCGGCATACTTCATAGCAGCGGCGTGAAAAACACAGAACCAATAGCCGAAGTAAGATAGTAAGGCTCACACAAGACTAGAACTACCAGATGATCTTTTAGATTATGAGGGTCGGGAGCGGAGGGCACATAATCCCTCATCGTAACTCCTCATAAAATAAAGATCAAACTTCGAACAGGTTAGTTCTCGCTTAATCTTACTATTTTACTTCGGAGTCACATGAGTGACTACATGAAGATTTTGAAGCTCTGTGATTTTCATGCCGTAGATTCATTCCATACGACACACTGCTTCAGTTGACACAGTACTGAGTAATAATATTATTAAACATTGCTTGAATAATGCAATAAGTATTTTAATAATAATAAAAGAAAGAAAGGTAATACCCTTCTATCATAAGGGAAATTACAACAAAAGATATGAATCATTACATAAAAGAAAGCAAATAATCAAACAGAACCCAACACTACGTGTCCAAACTCTGGCACCGTGATAATAGGTTTATTGTAAATCTTAGAAAAAGTTTCTTCTTTACACCATCCTGCTCACCTAAAATTTGGTCGAGCGGCAAGTCCTGTGCTATTGCCATGGACGCTGCCCTGGTGGAGTGAGATTTAAACACATCAGTGTCTACTCCAGCTAAATCCAAAACCTGTTTTAACCATCTAGAAATAGTTTGTACTGACACTTTTTTGTATGGTTTCTTATGGGCAATAAGCATTGTTGTCTCACAACCTCGGAGACTCTTGGTTACTTCAATATATTGAGTCAGATGCTTAACCACACACAATGTTTGGTCGACAGGATATGCTCTAAAGATTACCTTGGTTCCAGACTTACCCGGTCTGCTTTGTTTGATTAGATCATAAACATAAAAAGTAATGTTATCTGCAGACAAGTGCATACAATCTAAACGTAACATTTGCAATGTTTGTACTCTTTGTGCTGACACTAATGCCATAAGCATTACTACTTTAAATGTTAATTTCTGAAAAGACAGTGACGTAATTGGAGCCCATTGCCGGAGCAATGTGAGAACTATACTAACATCCCAAATTTCTGTATATCTGGGTTTGGGAGGATTTTTATTAAAATCCCTCTCATAAATCGGGATATTAATGGATGAGACCCGATAGATAGATGTTCTGAAAATTGTCGTAAATAGGAAGACAAAGCACTACGAGCACTATTAATGGCACTATAACTAAGGTGCTGATCAAAATGCAACATAGCAAGGAACTCCAATACATCCGATATATTTACAGTATGATAAGATATATCTAACTGAATACAAAAAGCTTCCCATTTCTTTATGTGAGACATATATTGTTTCTTAGTGCTATCTCTCCAAGCTGACATTATGACATTCATGGTCCTATCCGACAGTCCAAACCCTTGTAATGGTCTGGTCAGAACTTGCAGATTAACAAATTCATATGATCATGCAATGGATGAACTTGTTCTGTCACTGATTGAACCAACAAATCCCTGGAGCTGGGAATCGTCATAAATGGTTCAATTATCATTCTAAACATCAATGGGAACTATGGCTGTGTAGGCCAGTTTGGAACCACCAAAACACCCATGGCAGAGTCTTGCTCTATTTTACTGAGATATTGCCTAATCAGGCAAAATGAGGGAAAAGCATAGAAACATATTTCCCCAATGTAGCGAGAGTGCATCCAACGCTACAGCTCCTGGATCAGGCTCCCATGACACGTATTTAGGCAATTGGTGATTTAATCTGGACGCAAATAGATCAATGTCTGGTACACCATACCGATTGACAATTTTTTGGAATTTTTGTGGATTTAACATCCATTCTGTATTGTCTTTAAACTCCCGTGATCTGTTGTCTGCCACGACATTGTCTTTCCCTGGGAGATAAATAGCTGAAAGCCAGATATTCCTAGATACACACCAATTCCACATCAGGTTGACCAGATGATCACGATACTGATCTTACTCCACCCATGTGATTGAAATATGCTACAGCTGTGGTATTGTCTACTTGTAATTGAACATGCAAGTTCTCCATTGTAGAACAATAAGCTTTTAATCCAAAAATGCCTCCAATAACTCCAAATAATTAATACCATATGTTTGGAGAATTAAATCCTCTTGGACAGTCCATCTACCACCACAGCTGGTGTTATTGTCCGTAGCATATTCATGTCCAGAGCATGTTTTATTCAGCATAAAACAATTGCCATCTACCACCAACCGGGAGTTCTACAACAGTTTCCTCTGTGATAGAATAAAGTTTTTATACCTCAGCAAATGATCGTGACGGTCTCCTTCTCCCAATATATGGATTAACATTGGGCTGTGATGGGTGATAATACCTTCTCACCATATCCCTGCCTCTGCTTGTTCCTGCTCCTGAATCAACCCCCTTCGTATCCAGCCAGATTGTCTCCTTTAACCAATATTAAAAAAATTATGAGGCTGATAGTCTTTGCCTCCTCATCAATATCTTTAATTTGTTTAGGCAGGTTTTCTCCGAATAAATAATCTGGAGTTTGAACATTGCTTGATTTACAAAAAACAGCAAATCTTAGGTGCAGGATAGGCCAAATGGCGATTTATCTCATACAATTAATCTCAAATTAAGAGTTACAAAACAATGCAACATGTCTTTTTGGATTTTGGACATAGCATGCCCTTCCAATTGCCTCCCAAAAGCAGTAATGCCAGCTACAATGAGCTTGAGGACCCTCCTGTCCTCGCATTGTTAAAGTCATGGGTGTCCAATAGCTGGATTCACCTTCGGCACCCTTAGTGATGCACAATTAACAGGTGTTTTATGGAGGTCTGCTGTCTCAATCATGACAGTCTCCCGAAGCTGGTGAGAAACCAAATAATTAATGTTGGCCGCCAGGTTTTGTTCCATGACCTCACCGCTTCCCTCTGGTATAGAAGAGTATTGTGCTATATCTGATACACCTGTAGTTTGACTTTTGTGCTGTGGTGGGTATTCAAGACCAACTAAAGAGCATCTAAAGGTTGAACTATGGCAGAGTCAACGGCTACCGGTATCGGAACCGGCTCCGTACTAATCTGTGGTCCCGATCTTAATTGTGTTTTCACCCAGGACGCGCGCTTTCCCTGTGCCAATTTTTCACCGTGTCCATTTTTTTGTAACAACTTCCCAAACTGCTCCTGGCTATTCCAGCCAGCGTCACGGAGTTTCTACCCAGGAAGTAATTTTCAACCCACTTACCTGCGGGCCTGTTACTGACTCCGAAGTAAAATTAGGAATATTACAAGGATTGGCTCAAGCTAGGATTTCATGAAAGATATTAGCTGATAACAAAGGCACCATTGAATTTTGAATGAGACTTCTATATAGTCATGGAAGTGAGCAGTAGACTCCTCATTTGTTGAATCCTTATTGCTGCAAAATCCAGGTTGTTGAGAAGACATTCTCAAAATCTGCACCATAGGATATGTTGCCCCACACAGAACATTGCTGGGACATGTACAGAAACCATGCTGAGAAAATGATTATAAAACTATCTGGGACATTGAATGCAAAAATTAGCAGCTTCAATATTATATTGGAGCACTGCTTCCACCACGTCACTCCAGGTGGGAAAGGAAGCCCGAAAGAGGCTGCAAGTTTAATTTAGTGGCCAGGGCCAGTATTTGACAGAGCAACTTCATGGAGAAACTGGAGAAGCTAGAGTTGCTTGCATTAAAGCAAAGAGAAAAGGCAAAGAGAAAATTCAGCCCACCAAGTTCTCACCAACCATCAAAGCACACATTCACACTGGTCCTACACCAGTCTCATGGTGTACACTCACATTTACCCCAAATCCCATCACTCACCCATACACTTGGGATAATTACAATTGCCACCAGCCCATATGCCTTTCGGAAAAAGGAGGAAATCCGGGTGTTGGGAGAAAACCATGTGGTCACAGGGAGAACGTGCAAACCCTACAGATGGAGTAGTCATCAGGACTGAACCTGGGGCACTGAGCTATGAGGCAGCATCAGTGAATTAGATACTTGAGGGAGAAAACTATCATGCACAATTCAGGGAAAGAATTCAGGAATGGCCCAAATAGAATGGGTCCATATTATATGCCCAGGGAATTCTCACACCATACTATATGCCCAGGGAATTCTCACACACCATTGTGATGGCTGTTTACATTTCTCCGTCCGCCAATCCGCTGCGCGCGAGTGACATCATCCCCACAGTCACAGCGAGACTCCAGTCACAGCACCCGAGTGCTTTCATCACAGTCTCGGGGGATTTAAACCACGTGACTTTGGACACCACCCTACCCACTTTAATTCAGTTTGTTGCCTGTCCCACCAGGGATTTGAAAACATTGGACCTACTGTATGCCAATGTTAAAGAGGCATACAGCTCCATAGCCCTTCCGCCACTGGTAAGATCTGACCACAACCTGGTTCGCCTCCTACCCAGGTATAAGCCAATGGTCCAGAGGCTACCTGTGACTACAAGGTCAGCAAGGAGGTGGACACAGGCGGCCGTTTATAAGGCCACAGACTGGGACGCACGCACTCTGTAGTCCCCATTACATAAAGTTCTGTGTGGATAACGTTGTCCCGGGGAGAGTGTACACTGTTTTCCCAACAACAAGCCCTGGGTCACCAGTGACATGAAGGCCCTTCTCCACCAGAAGAAAAGGGCCTTCAGGAATGGAAACAGGGAGGAGGTGAAACTGGTGCAGAAAGACCAGAAGCCACACCCCTAGGGTACTCAAGGCGTGTGCCAGCCAGTTGGGCAGAATACTCCAGCTTATCATCAAGCTGAGCCTGAACCTGAGCCTGGAGGTTCCTGTGATGTGGAAGACATCTTGCCTGGTTCCTGTACCAAAAATGATGCGCCCCAGCTCCTCCAATGACTACAGACATCGTGAAGGCCCTGGAGAGGCTGGTGCTGAATCACCTGAGACCCCTGGTTAAATCCTACCTGGACCCCCTGCAGTTCGCCTACCAAACAAAGATGGGGGTTGAGGACGACATCATCCACTTGCTCCATCATTCCTATGCTCACCTGGATAAGCCATGTGGGAGATGTTTATTTACTTCTACAGTGCTTTTAACACCATCTGGCCTGCACTGCTAGGGAACAAACTGACAAAGATGTGAGTGGATGCTCCATTGTTGTCTTGGCTCACCAACTACCTGACTGGACGACCACAATATGTCAGTCTACAGAACTGTGTCTTGGACATGGTAGTGAGCAACACAGGGCCCCAGAATCTAGGGAGTAGGCAGGACTGAGTATGCCCTGGTTGTGTTGCTCCTAGGCCTGGCCAAGCTGGCCATTCACGAGTCACGGCACCAGGCGGAAGAGGGCTTTGCCCGAGCCAGATGCTTGCCCCTTTGATGGGGCTACGTCCGTGCCCGGGTGGTGTTAGAGAGGGTGATGTTATTTGTAACATAGTTGTTTGTAATTTAATGTCTGGATAGTTTGTTGATTTTGTAATATGGTGGTGGCTGCGTCACCTCGATTTTGTTTTTTTTTGTTTTTTGTATCTTGTTCGTGATTAAATAAATTATTTTTGATTAAAAAATCAGTTAGGGGTGGACATAAGGAAGGAACACCCCTGTCTTGTCTCCATCAATGGTGTGGATGTGCAGTTTACCAGGGAGTACAAATACCTTGGAGTGTACCTGGACAGTAAACTGCAGTGGTCCACCAACTTTGAGGCCCTTTACAAGGGACAGAGCCGACTGTACTTTTTGAGAAGGCTCCACTCCTTCAACGTCTGCAGTAAGATGTTGGAAATGTTCTACCAATCGGTGGTAGCCAGTGCCATCCTCTTCGCTACCGTGTGCTTGGGCAGCAGTGCGAATAGGATCAACAAACTCATCAGCCAGACTGGCTCCGTCCTGGGGGCGGAGTTGGATTCATGGGAGGTGGTCTTGGAGGGGAGCATATTGGACAATACAGCACACCCCACCCTCTCCTCCCCAATCTTTGCATATCCCCAATCCTTTCCACTTGTCACTTTAATTTCATGTATTTAGTTTTTGACAGTTGGCAGATCAATTTCCCTCCTGGGATAAATAAAGTTCTATCGTATCGTTCTCCCAGATCTGTATGGGAGCATCACATGATGTGAGCCTATTTCTATTAAAGGTTAAACATAAGAGCACAAGACATGCAGCATGTCCTGGCCTGGGATATCAGCTCACCGGCCTCTTTGATTGGAGTTACAAACAATTTATTCTTCCCTTCCACTGATTCCCAATCCGACACAAAATTATGTCCAGAATCACATCCTGGTAAGACCAGCAACTCCATAGTTCTTCGATGGAAGCAGGCAGATCTGACACATTACCATACATGGTGCAGTGATTTCCGAGCAGCTTTCAGATGGATGTGCAGCGGCAGAGGAGAGTCAACGGAGCTGCAGAAACTCTGTGCATGGCTGCATGAAGCTGGGTTTCTCTGAGCTGCGGGCAGTGCATTCCAATTCTGTCTATGACCAAGCACTGGGTAAGATCAGCAGGGTCAGCAACAACTGAACATGGAAGGAGGATGGTGTGAATAGTAATGCATACAACTGAATGGTTCGTTTGTGCGCTGGAAATCCCATAATGCAGAAACAGAGGAGTAGCACATTCCAGTATTAATCGAGGACAAGATTCCGTGGACTTTCACCCAAGTTGATGACTAAACAACGTGCAGTAACTGATATGGTATATATTTTATTGTTTAAAAATATGAATTCTCCATTTCTCTGCAAAATTTCATGACGACGTATCGGAACAAATACACTTCTTGACAACAGAGGCAGGGCAAATGTTCAGTCACAAACAATTGGAGCTATAGTTGCATAGCAAACAAAACTATACAAGGTGTATAGGTATCTTATGTAACATAGCCTTTGTGAGCAATACAAGTTGTCCAAGTAAACATGGATAGAAAAATCAAACAGAAGGTACTTTACTGAATTATAGACAGACTCTGTTTTAAATATGTAGTTGGGGCTGTGGGGTGAACTCAGGGCAGCAGCGTATAATTCTTGCTGCACTGATACAGGAGGCATTATTGATTCCTACATTTCACAAGTGAAAATGAATCTTATTGCACATTAAAGAGTATTTAAAACTAGTTAATTTGCTCCTTTAGTGGGATATTGTCCATTAAGTGCTGTTACTCTCCTGGTAAATGAAACAACATAGGAGGGCTTTCAGCCCATTGTCAAATGTGCTGTTTCTTTCCCAGACCTCTCTGTCTAGTCACTGCCTGCCATTCCCCCCCCCCCAGACCTGGCATCATCCTTGGAGTTTCATTCGATGAATTTTATGATTGAATTTGCTTCCATCTGCCCTCTGCTCAGTTTGAAAGAAGATTTGAGCTTCCCTGTGGCACTTTTGCCCATTTCACCAGACATTCACTGTACTCAAGTGCCATCAGCTTATCAACCATGGACTCATCATCCTCACTTGGTGCCCATATTGACTAGTCTTCCCCAGTTGTGTTCAGAAAATAAAGTTTGTTTAATATGGTCAGTCTTTTCATTGAGTTACTTTCTTTGCCGATTCCTGACAGTGACTGGATTTCAAAATCAATTCTGTGCAATTATTAGGCCAAATTAAAAGTAAGTTTTTTTCTCATTTCTTGTTTTATTACTAGATTATCACACTCTGTATGGCTGATGGATGTGGAAATGTAACCTATGCTTTCAACCATTAGAAAATGCTTTGTTTCACTGACCTATGCCGTTCCTTCCTTGGTTATCTTTGATGGAACAGTGTAGAGAGGCTTTATTTTATTTCGGATCCCTGCTGCACTTACACAGCCAGTGTTTAGACAATGAAACATAGGAGCAGAATTAGGCCATTCAACCCAATGAGTCTGCTCTGCTCCTCTGATCTATTTTTCCTTCTTAACCTCATTGTCCTGCCTTCTCCCGATAATCTTTGACACCCTTTCTAATCAAGAACCTATCAATCTCTGCTTTAAAGATACCAAATGACTTGGCCTCCACATTCCTCTGTTGCAATGAATTCCATAGATTCACCACTCTCTGGCCAAAGAAATTCCTTTTCATCTCCTTTCTAAAGAAATGTCCTTTTATTCTAAGGCTGTACCCTCTGATCCTAGACTCTCCCACAACTGGAAACATCCTCTCCACATCCACTGTATCTTTCATTATTCTGTAGGTTTCAAATACCTTTTTGATGGTGAACTTACACTGTATGTGACACATGAAGTGGTGGTGATTGATGGAACAGTGTAGTCGGAATTTTAATATCTACCTGACCTTTGGAAGATCATTAATCTCAACCAAACTCTGATTTCTTACCATAGATGCTGCCCAACCTGCTAAGCATTTCCAACTATTTTGTTTCTTGTTCAGATTTCCAGCATCTGCAGAATTTTGCCTGTGTAACACATGATTTGTCTCTGTTTATTTATGTATTTATTTGTTATTCCAGATCTGGCAGAGCCAGCATGTGTTGCCCGAGAAAGTGCCGGTGAGTTGCTCCTTGAACTGGTGGAGGTGTTCCCTCAGTACCGCCAGGGAGAGGTTTCCCCTATTTAGACTGAACTATGTTGGCGGAATGGAGACCTATTGCCAAGTCAGAGTGGCGTGAGCTTTGGAGGAGAACATGCAGTAACAGGTTGTGACTGTGTATATTTCTGCTGCTGCTGCTGCTGATCATCCACAGTGCCTGGTGGATGCCCAGTTTTGAGCTGCCAGATCTGTTCTCCGTCCACCCCATTCAGCCTGATGGTAATGACTGACAACACAGCAGAGGATGTTCTCCGTGTAACGACAGGACTTCGACTCCACAATGCTCTGCAATCTCCAACCAATATTCTATGAGAAAACTGCATTTGCCACAGATAGATTAGCAAGGACGAGGTCAGGTAGATTGTTCCAATCATATTGGTTTCTGACTGCTTGCCCCAGAGCACATCTAGCTGCTCTGTCCTTCAGGAGTGAATCAACTCAATCAGTGTTGGTGCTGAACCAAGAGTACTTTTTGTGCCCTTGCTGCTTTCATGGCCTCTTCAAGTGTTGTCCACATACTAAAGCAGGTTAATCGGCTGACAGACCACGTCCTGAGACATTACATGGTCTGGAGTTAATGTTGAGGATTCCAAGAGCTACTGTCTCTGTCAATATATCATCATGTCACTTTTTCTGGTCTGATTGCCCTGTTCTAGTGGATTGTGAAAGAATAGATTGGCACGTTGTGTTTGAGGTGTTGATGACGACACCAACTGCTTGATTGATCTGTGAGACAGTTCCTCCGATTGAGACTAGTCCATCAATGTTAATGAGGGGATCTTTACCGTATCTGAATTTGGTGGCTAGGTCGATGTTGGGCGTGTGATTTCCATTCGAACAGTTATGGTGATGAATGACATGCCACGGCATTTCATGGCCAACCACTTTAGACGGTCTTAATGAACAACATGTTGTCTCCCGAAGGGCGTTAGTGAACATGATGAGGTGTTGCAATGTAGTTTTGCAATCATTAGTAATTTTTAATTTCAGATTAATTTAAACCTCACAGGGATCATGGTGGGATTTGAATTCTGGTATCTGGAGTACCAATTCATCTTTACCACAGCACCCAAAGAGATTGTTTGATGCTGACACTGTCTGCCTGACATGGAAAGTGCTCTGTAGCCCATCACAAACGGTGAGCACAATCTAAAGATAGAATTTTGTTAAAAGTTGCGTCTTTAGAGTTCTGTAGTTCAGGCCATGTGCAAATAAATCTTTAGTATCTGAAGTTAGTGAATCTCGTCCTCTGAGGGATAAGGTAATGGCTTTCAAACTACCAAATCATTGTATTAACTCTTTTCAGTAACAACCCGCTAAATTTCAATCACAAAACATCATAGCAGAAGTGCTGAGGAACAATGATTTCAGAGGCAGTTGTGTGAAACTGGGAATAATGAGATTGTCCTCAGATCTGTTCTGAGCCGCTCTACCAGGGACCACCGTCTTTCATTCCTCTCACAGCCTTCGTGCTGGGGACAGACACCTCAGTGCAACTCCTGCTGAACTTTTGTGCTGCATTGGAGTGGTTGATCCAGGGTACTTGAAGAAACTGTTTCTCCGTCCCCCTAATCCTCGCGTTAAATGTTCGGTCCTTTTAACACATTGAGGTCATTCGTGTATGTACCAGTGCCACTCTTGACAAACCACTGGACTATCACACCAGCCCAGAGATAGGTTTCTTTCTACTCGGTTGAGTCCTACGCCAAATACTCACCCCCAACCACCCTCCTTTGCTACCTCAGGCGCCCATCATCTTTCACTGGACCCAGTTCAGATTTGGGGTCGTCGGATAGAGAACTCCAGGTTGTCTTCCGACAAGGTTGGAGTGCAGGACAAAGCGAAGGCTCTACTGCACAGGACTCAGTGGCTGACCAGAATTTGCTTACACTCTCATATATCCAGGATTCCAGTTGCTCGCCAACCAGCTGAGAGTTACGGAGAGCCTCCTTCTCAGCAAAGTCAGATGGAGGGAGATTCAATATCCCACTGAGGCGCTGGAAGCTCTGGTCCATATATTCATTATTTGGTGGCCCACCATGTAGCCACTGGTCTTGTCCTGCATCACAGTAAAAAAAAAAAACATAGGCTTGTTTAAATTACTCAATTTTAAATCAGCCATCGCAAGAAATAACTGACCATTGTCAGGCTTTTCCCACCCATCCCCTCAAGAGTCCAGAATCAGGATGCACTCTAGAGACGTGCTCTTCTGTCAGAGGGGACTTTTTATTCAATGCTGTAAGACTGAAGCCCACATGCTCCCACCAGTGGACATAAAAGGCACTTTGAGGAGAACAGAGGGCTGGTCATTTCACAAGTTTGTTTATGAGATCTTGTTGTGCACCATTCACATTTCCTATATTACAGCATTACAATTATTTCATTGGCTGAAAAATACTCTGCCATGTCCTGATGTCACGAAGGAGTATAAAGTAAAATCTGTTTCTATTTTATGAGAACGCTCGGGGTTATAAAGAGCAACTATTCCATAACAGGCCTGGTGACAGGAGGCAGACGAGTGTTTCTCTGAATGGAAATCTGTGACCAGTGGTGTTCTGGAGGGATCAGTGTTGGGACCACTGTTGTTTGGCATCTTTATAGACAACTTGCTCAAGAATGCCTGTGGTCTGATAAGTTTATTGGTGACACGGAGATTGGTGGAGTTGTAGATAAGGAGAATGGTTGCCTAAACCGGAGAGATATAGATCGGCTGAAAGTAGGTATGTTACAATACTTACCTTCAGCGGCGCTGCAGTTCTGCCACTGCCCGTGTGCGTGACTTTGGCGCCTTTGAGAGGGGGGCGGGTTTAAAATGCGGTATTTCGGAAGCCTATTCAAATCGATCTTGAACAGGCTATTTAGTTGATGAAGAAAAATCGCTTTGACTGCCGTTCTCTGAAGTGATTTTTAAACTGCGCTTGCTAATTTAATTGCTGTAGTAAATTTACAATCATCTTGTCAAGCCGTGAACGCCGACAACGGTACGGACCTCGCGTAGGGGACAAGGTACACCATTTATTTTTTCATTAAAAAGTGCTTCTTAGGATACCTTTAATCAAAATTTCACGCTGCGAGAAGGTGATTTATTCCCCATAAGAACCGGCAGTATTTTTCCTGCCGACATGAGGTTTAAATTCACCGCAACCGCAACGTTCCAATCGATCGCGTTGCAGAAAATCCCAGTCGCAAGATGATTTAAATGGCCATTAATTTACAGGAATTAAACATTAAATTCCTTCCATTTAGCCTATAAATTAATGACAATGAGATTTAAAAATCATGTTATATTGTGAATTCTTGTGTGAATGTTATTTGGACACTTAGGCTATTAACAAATGTTCATCTTTTCTTAAGAAATTGAGAGATGTTTAGATCTAGTAATTGAATTTTGTAATTAGCTACAATTGGGTAACTAACTAATTATATGCTTTAATTTCTGGTCATCCAAGTAAGATTGAAGTATTCTGAAAGAAATATGAAACAATCTATAATAACTAAAAATTGATTTCAGTTCTCTTAATTTTTAAGAAAGTTATGGGCTTTTGACTGTCCTCGATCACAGCTTTTGTGTTGAGTCAATGGAAAAGCAATAGGGAACAAGATGCGAATTTCTGAGTATGAAAATGGCCATAACTTATTTAATACTGAAGATGTGAAAGTGAATTAGGTGTCAAATTAAACTTATTCTTATGCTTTATCTATTGGGATAAATTGCAGACGTGATTTTTTTAATCTCAAAATTGTGTAACATTGCTTCTGAAAGTTGGACACTACAATGGTAGATGGAATTTAATCCAGACACTGTTGTGATGCAATTTGGGTTGCCTAATATTAGCCAGACATATGCAGTAAGACAGACTTTAGAATTATTGATGTACAGAGGGATTATGGTTTAAAAATTCCTAGCTCTCTGAAAATAGCGACACATTTGGATAGGGTAGTAACAAAAGTGTTGACTTCACAAGTTATAGGAGTAGAATTAGACCATTCGGCCCATCGAGTTTGCTCCGTCATTCAATCATGGCTGATCTCTGCCTCATAATCGCATTTTCCTGCCTTCTCCACAAATATCCATTGACTTGGCCTCCATAGCCCTCTGTGGCAATGAGTTCCACAGATTAACTACCTTCTGCCTAAAGAAGTTCCTCTTCACCTCCTTTCTAAAAAAGCAGCACCCTTCAATTCCATGACTGGTTCTAGACTCTCCCACCAGTGGAAACATCCTTTCCACATCCCCACTATCTATGCCTTTCATTATTCTGTAAGTTTCAATGAGGTCCCCCCTCAACCTTCTAAACTCTAGAGAGTATAGGCCCAGTGCTGCCAAACGCTCATCACATGCTAACCCACTCATTCCTGCAATAATTCTTGTAAATGTCCTCTGGACCCTCTCTAGAGCCAGCACATCCTTCCTCAGATATGGGGCCCAAATTTGCTCACAGTACTCCAAATGCGGCTGACCAGTGCTTTACAGAGCCTGAGCATTAAATATCTGTTTTTGTATTTCAGTCCTCTTGATATAAATGCGAGTATTGAATTTGCCTTCCGCTTCGACTTGCAAATGAACTTGCACCAGCACTCCCAAGTCCCTTTGCACCCTCCGATTTCTAGATTATCTCTCCATTTAGAAAATAATCTACGCCTTTATTCTTGTTAACAAAATGCATGACTGAATTTTGCCATACAGAATTTCATCTGCCACTCTCCTAACCTGTCCAAGTCCTTCTGCTTAGTCCTTTCTTCCTCTACATGCCTGCCCCATCACCTACCTTAGCACCATCTGTAATCCTGGCCACAAAGCCTCGAATCCCCTTATCCAAATCATTAATATACAACGTGAAGAGAAGTGGCCCCAGCACCGCCCTTGCGGAACTCCACTAGTCAATGGCAACCAACCTGAAAAAGTGCCTTTTATTGCCTTCTGAAAATCTATGTAAACAACATCTACAGCCTCCCTTCTGTCTATCCTGCTATTAACTTCCTCAAAGAACTCCCGCAGATTCGTCAGGCAAGATCTTCCCTTCACAAAACCATGCTGACTTTGGCTTATTTCACCGTGAACTTCTAAGTACTACATAATCTCATCCTTTATAATTTACTAAATTCTTACCAACCACCAAAGTCAGGCTAACTAGCCTAAAGCGGGGTGATATTTGCAATTTTCCAATCTTCAGGAACCACTCATAACTAGTGATTCTTGAAATATCACAACTAATGCCTCCACGATCTCTGAGGCCACCTCCTTTAGAACCCTGGGGTGCAGTACATCACTGGGTCTAGGCAACTTATCCACCCTCAGCCCTTTCAGTTTTCCTAGCACCTTCTCCTTAGTAATCGCCTCTCCACAAACTTCCACCCCCAGACTCTTTAGGATTGCAGGCACACTGCTGGTCTCATACAGCTTCGGCCCAACTTGCCCACACCGACCAACATATCCCATCTACACTAGTCCCACCTGCCTGTGTTTGGCCCATATCCCTCCAAACCTGTGCTATCCACATACCTGTCTAATTGTTTCTCAAACGTTGCATTAGTCCCTGCCTCTGATTCCACTACTCTGTGCAAGAGACTCTTCCTCTCATGATTTTATACTCCTCTAAAAGATCACCCCTCATCCTCATGCAAAATGTCCTACAAACGTCCTTTCTGAACCGAGTGACTGGGCCAGGGCAGTCAAACTTGTTGCTCCTCTTGGCAGTTTTACATCTTGGTTTAACACCACAGGGTTGAACATACCTTTTCTGAGAGGCCGATTGCCACTGAAGGCCAGAGGAATCACCAGGAACTTGGTTTCTGCCAGCAGGACCCACTGGTGCAACACTCGCACCGTCCAGCTCCCCGGCCGCAGAGGGTGGTGCAATGGGGGCTTGTACTGGGTGTACTCGGCCTCAAAATCCACTGTAATGTCGTAGGAGGTGGCAATGATGTACGTTGGATCTATCCACACCACCGTGGCAGTCATATTAGGCCCTTTGGCCCACTTCTGCATAGCAATGGGCTCATCGAAGGGTGAAATTAAACCACCAAAGTTCCGGAACAACCGCTCCTTGGGATCCCATTCTGTTCCCATCTAAACAACAAGGAGGGCGAATGGAAAAAGATCAGTTCACTCGACAGCAGTTGTTCTCAGAGACGACAAAAGTCAAAGTAAAACACTGGGTGATTTGACATGACATGGAACAATCCATTGGGCTTCAGCCCTGACACCATCCATTTACATTAGTATAATAAATCTACAACTCAGATTATGCTTGTCAGCGGCAGAATTGTGTAAAATAATTATGTTAAATCATATGGTGATATCAAAATAGATGTTTTAGAATTTGGTTAAAGATGAGGACAGGGTTTCATCCACATGGACTTTAACAAGACCTATGACAAGGTCTCACAAGGTAGGCTCGTCTGGAAGGCGAGATCACATGGGTTGCAGGGTGATCCTGCCAAGCGGGGGAGGGGGAGGGGGAGAGGAGGGGGAGAGGGAGAGGTAGTGGAGGGTTGTTTCTTCAGACTGGAGGCTTGTGAACAGCATGTGCAGTGGACAGTGAAGATGGTTGTCAAAGGTTACAACAGTGTCTGGATCAACTAGGGAAGTAAAGCGAGGAGTGACAGATGGGCATGGAGGGGATGGCCTTGCAGGGATATTTTTTGTTCTTTCTTTGCCCCTCATGTGAACCTGTATCAATTGTACCCGAACCATCTCTTCCTTAAAGGCAGACCATGTTCTCTTACTGTTTTACCAGTCAAAGTTTGATTCCATTTAAGAAAAATAGAAACAGGCTGTCATACTTCGGGAGCTTGACTTCCACTATAATTTGAATCTATTATCTACCAGAAGGACATGTGCAAGAAAATAAATAACTTTTCTGAAAACTCCACCAAATGTCTGAGAATGTGTCATCCAGAAAGGCTTATTGAAGGAGAGTATATTACAGAACATTTTTGTAAAACGTCTTGTAAATGGTCACTGGAATACCAATATCAGGTAAGCTTATGTGACAACTGTGGAAATACAGGTGTGCGAAGGGCACACTTTCAAGCAATAACTTCTTGGCTTAAAATTACAGTCTGCCCATCAAAATGTAGGAGACTTTTCCAGTTTTTGGTAACCCACACACAGTGTTCTCCTCCCACACTCACCCATCTCCCTTTGTCTGCCTTTCCCATCTCCACTTGCTTCCATCTGCCTACTTTCTCCCTAACGCTCACCTGGTTCCACCTTTCATCCTCCAGCCTCCGTCCCACCCCTCCCTCATGCTGCCACAGATGGGGAATCTCCCCTCTTCTCTCTCTCTGTCCTGATGCAGGATCTTGACCTGCATCAATGACAACACCATGTCTGCTCATTCACTTGGAAAGTGCTGACTGATTACCTCAAGGCTCTGCAGTCGGCCGAGTTCCGGGTCAATGTTCGCCAAATGCAGCATGGTTCGAGGCGACACCCAGCTCTCCAGAGTTTCTTTCTGCCCGGTGGTCACATTCTTAACTTGCTGCATCACTAAATAACCTTGGAATTGATCATCGTAGAAGTAAAGGTGAACAGAGAGAGGATAGCCCAAAGGTTCATACCTGAAGAAAGGAGCACATGCTCTTTAGCCTTTTGTGAAACAAACAAGTACAATTAAATAATTAATTATTTTTGCTTTTGAAAAAAACGAATAAAAAGATTTTAAAAGAAAATAAATAATTAATAAAAAATATTTAATGTTAACACAACACTTTTGAGTAGGAAATTGTGCACCAAATGCAGCTGCACCTTAACCAAAAACAGAAGCATCCGTCAGCCTCTGCAGAAGCTGCTCAACCTGCTAACTCCTCCCGCAGTTTGTTTTGCTCCAGATTCCAACATCTGCAGGTCGTTGTGTCTGTAGAATTTTATGAATTATTTATCTCTGCTAATAGTTGACAGCTGTATTTGGTTGGTGTCTACATTCATAGATCACAACTCCATTCACAAGATGGGTGAGGGGGGCACATTGAAAGATACTGTATAATGAAAGGCCTAGACTGAGTGGATGTGGTAATGATTTTTCCGATAATGGGAGAGTCTGGAACCACAGGGTACAGCTTTACCTTTAGAATGGAGACGAGGAAGAATTTCTTCAGCCTGTGGGTGATGAATCTGTGGCATTCATCGCAGCAGATAACTCTGCACACCATGTCATTGGGGAAATTAAGTGGAGACGGATAGATTCTTGATTAGTAAGAGCATCAGGAGTTACAGAGAGAAGGCAAGAGAATGGGGTTGGGAGGGAAAAGAAGATCTATCATGATTGAATGGAGGAGTAGACTCGATGGGCCGAACTGCCTATTTCTGTTCCTATCTCTTATCTGAAAACATGGCAAGCAACTGCCAGCACAGAAAAATCTCTAACTACTTTCTCAATGCTTCCTTAAGTAAATTCAACTTCTGCACCAACTCTTGGGAACCCATGCCTCAAAAACATTCAAAGTGCAGCAGAACATATTTGGGAAGGTGCTAGCCACTTTGAATTGCTGTTGCCCATTGTAAAGAAAAGCTTGAACAGCAGATGGAGGCAGCAATCGATCCAACAACCCTCCCATCTGTCCTGTGGTTGAGTCTGTTGATTCATCACCCATCTCGGGACCTAGGCAATTCATGGGTGGGGCATCGAAAATCACACCGATGATTGACTTTCATTATATCACAGTTACTTGGAATTTCTGGGCTTGACTGGGAGTAAGAAGCATGGCCATTCCCCACTGTCTGAAGGTATAGAGGACAAGGATCATGCTCCTTGAATTGGCCGAGAGAAGCTAGATGCATGTGGAGTGTTTTACAGTGCGGCTCAGGTATCGTAACATCCACTCCCATACCTGCAGGGGCTGCTTGTTCCTTGTAGCCACGCCTGCACTTTGCTCAGGGCCAGCTTGAAGAAGATCAGGTAGCTGGTAATTGCAGCATTGGTGAGGCTGCTCACCCCATCCATCTGATCAAAGACGTTCTCCCAGTAGGCTTTGAGAGCTGCTGTCCCAGGGGGGTAGCTTCCATACAGATGCGAGTCCAAGATGTCAATCACCTCCTGGTTAACTGTTGATTCAAACTTCCTGGCAAAAAATGTCGGTCTCGTCATTTGCTGTGAACAAAAATGCAGTAAGTTGAATAAGAAAGGAGTAATGAACATGTTGGGAGAGACAAGCAACTGTAGATGCTGGTTTATAAAAAAGACACAAAGTGCTGGAGTAACTGAGCGGGTCAGGCAGCATCTATGGGGAACATGGATGTTTCCTTCTTTAGACATCAGGACCCTTCTTCAGACTTCACCTTTCCATGTTCTCCAGAGATTCCGCATGACCCGCTTAGTTGCACCAGCACTTTGCTTTAAATCCATTCCTTCCCTGAAACCACTCGGTTTCACAGGGTTTCCATATTGTCAGGATCCCTGCAATACCTCTGTTTATTCCAGAATTCTTTGATTCTTCCTGTTCCACTATAGCGTGTGGACTAGAAATGTTTCAATTTTTTTCAAAATACGTTTCACCAGCTTGGTTCCAATATTTACCCAGACCCTCTATTCAATGTTCCTTTCAAACACAACTGGGCAAAGAGTAAATGGACTGCAAAGTGGGTGTGAGGGGAGAAATATAATCGTGCAAGGTGGCACCTGGAGAGGAGATTGTGGGAAGCAGGAGATAATTGGAGGAAGAAAATGGGAGTGAGAATAGCTGGGAAGTTATGACGAAGATTGGTGAGGGTAGATTTTTGGATATTGTGAAGAGTTTAGTTTAGATTTTAAGTTAGAGATAGTGTGAAATAGGTCCTTTGGCCCACCGAGTCCATGCTGACCACAATCATTTGTACACTAGTTCTATCCTACACACAAGGAACAATTGACAGAAGCCAATGAACCTACAAACTTGCAAGTCTTTGGAATATGGGAGGAAACAGAAGCAACTGGAGACAATCCACGAGGTCACAGGGGAGGATGTACAAGCTCCGTACAGACACCCATAAAAGGATCGAATACAGGTCTCTGGAGCGGTAAGACATCACCTCTACCACTGCGCCACTGTGCTGCATCCAGTTGTGGAAGGTCTGCGTATGGAATGGCTGAGAGTGGCCCTGGTGAACCGTTGGTCATACGATAGAACTTTATTTATCCCAGGAGGGAAATTGATCTACCACCTGTCATAAAACAAAAAAACACATGAAACATGAAATTAAAGTGACGAGTAGAAAGGATTGGGGACGTGCAAATATTGGGGAGGGGGGTGGGGGAAGGGGAGTCACTCAGTCTATCCCACGACAGAAGGGGGAGGAGTTGTCCAGTTTAATAGCCACAGGAAAGAAGGCTCTCCTGTGGTGTTCTGTCCTGCATCTTGGTGGAACCAGTCTGTTGCTGAAGGTGCTCCTCAGGTTGACCAGTGTGTCATGGAGGGGGTGAGCTGTATTGTCCAGGATGCTCCACAGTTTGAGGAGCATCCTCCCCTCCAAGACCACCTCCTATGAATCCAACTCCGCCCCCAGGACGGTGCCAGCCTTCCTGATGAGCTTGTTGATCCTATTACTGTCCACAGCCCTGCTGGCCCAGCACATGGCAGCGAAGAAGATGGCACAGATTGGTAGAACGTCTGCAGTATCTTACTGCAGACATTAAAGGAGCGGAGCCTTCTCAAAAAATACAGACGGTTCTGTCCCTTCTTGTACAGGGCCTCAGCATTCCTGGACCAGTCCAGATTACTGTCCAGGTATACTCCAAGGTATTTGTACTCCCTGGTAAACTGCACATCCACATCATTGATGGAGCCACGGAACAGGGGTGTTCCTCTTGGTGACTTTTACCAACTAATTTTCTTACAGTAAACTCCAATTACAGATTTAGTGTCATGGAGTAGTACAGCATCGAACAGGGCCTAGGGCCCATGATGTCTGTGTTGAACATGATGTCAAATTAAACTAATCCCTTATGCCTGATCATGCTCTATATCACTGTATATTCATGTGTCTATGTAAAAGCCTCTGAAACAACTATCGTATCTGCTTCTACCACCACCCGTGGCATTAAGTGTCTGCCTAATGCTCTGTATTAATCTGTCACCCTCAGGTTATACAAGATAACCAATTTTTCCTATCGATATTATAACACACTTTTAATTAACTTTTTTTAAAGATGTAAAACAGTAGCATAATGAATTTTCCAGTGACCAGGTGCGCTTAAAGGAAGCGTGGGGAACAAAATGGAGTGATTTTAAAAGCAGTGCGAAGGAGGAGCCCCGTGAGTATATCAAAAATGTGGGAAGGGGGCCTGGTGCGTTTGTGAGCTGCGTGCAAACAGGGTCCCGTAGATTGCTAAGGAGCATTAGATCAGGATCCTGATGAGTTTGAGGACCGTCAGATCATGGTCCTGGTGAGATTATAAGGAACTCTTGCTTTTGATGATTCCAGCTTTTTACAGTGTTAACAGAGGTAGAGCCATAGAGCAAATGCTGGATGCAGGTCAGGTGAATCTGAAGGGATTCTGGGGGAGTCAGATACTAAACTGATGTGATTTCCAAAAGATCGGATAGCATATTGTTGGAATTTTATTCTACCTGCAGAATCTTTACAGGCAAGTTGGGCTGAAGGGCCTGTTTACATGCTGTATGATTCTATGAAATTGAATGGCTGTTCAATCACACCTGCAAAATGCCAGTGAGTCCAGGGAAGTTAGCACGTTTCACAAAGTCACACCCAGTGAATGTTACGAGTATTCTACCTGACCAAGGAGTCAAACTCTCCTTACCTGAAGCCTTATGAAGTCTTGCGGCTTGAAATCATTTGGTGAGCAGCCACACCAGTCCACAATGTGCTTGTACTGGCACTTGCAGCCCAGCTTTCGGTTCCAGTTGGTGACTCGCAGGTTGTTATCCACTAATGTGTCGCACATGAAACTGTTTTCCAATACCGTGTGGAAGAAAGACTGCAGAGGAGAGAGGAAGAAGAAAACTATTGAGAGCGGAAACGACTTATCGTAAGCACAGTGGATTCCACAGTTGACGTGCTGAGCCTGAGGCAGTGCCGTGTCTGTCGCATATGACCCAGGGCAATTCGCTCTGTGAGACATATGCAACGAGCTGAGCATGATTTTCAGGTACTTTAAGGTGAGTGAAGAAAAGTTTAAGGAGATGTATAGGGTATGTTTTTTTTTAAATACAGGAAGTGGTAGGTGCTTGGAACATGATGCCATGAGGTGGTGGTGGTGGCGGCATTTAAGAGGGTTTTAGTTAGGCACATGGATATGCAGGGAATGGAGGGATATGGATCACATGCAGGCAGAAGATTGGATTAAATTGGCATCATGTTTGACACAAATATGGGTGATCCTGTGCTGCACTGTTCTATGTTCTCTCCCCCAACACTAAACATTCTGAAGCTGGGACCTGGCTCTAAGCAATGTCTGTCCATTCCCTCCACAGATGCTGCCTAAACATGATTAACTTTAGGGGCCGCTTTGAGAGGACATGGGATCTTCTGGATAAACCTGTTACAAAGTGACTAAATCTAAATTCTCCGCTAAAAAGCCATCGAGGACTTGGTGAGAGAAATGGAAAACCCATCAAATTCAGCTTTTGATGGGCAAAGTAGAGGGTGGTTTACTCTGTATCGAGCCAATTTCAGAACTGTTCTGCCATTACACAGAGAGGAGGGGTTTTGCTTGTTATCAACGCTATAGTGTACCTGCTCTAAGAATATTTAATGGACAGGATGACGTAGAAGAGTTATAGCAGAACTGCAGATTGGTTTGTTTAAACCGTGCCCCTCAATGAACAGGGACATTGTACGGATTTCACCTGAATCTGAAAGAAAAAAAAATGCATAGAATTTTCTAACTGTTTTGGTATCTTCACACATGCTGCATCCCCTAGTGAGTATTTCCGACATTGCTTTTATATTGTTCAGCCAGTGTTCCTTTTCGAGATTACTCCAACTGGATAGGCTGGGGGTGTTTTCTTTTGAATGCAGGAGGCTGAGGAGTGATCTTATTGAAGTATGCAAAATCATGAGGGACATGGATAAATAAAATGATCGGTAACAGTTTTCCTCAGAGTTGAGGATTCTAAAACTAGTGGAAATAGGCTTAATGTGAGAGGGGACAGATTTAAACAGGACTTCAGGAGCAACTTTTCCCATTCTGAAGGTGATCCGTATCTGAGAATGGGCCAGTGGAAGCTATAGAAACTACAGAAGAGGATACAATTATATCAAAGCTATCAAAATACATTTGGAGAAACAAGGAAGTGCAAATGCTGATTTACAAAAAAAGAGAAAAAGTACTGGAGCAACAGCAAATCAGGCAGCATCTCCTTTTCAGACACTTTGAAGTCGGCACAAGTTGGGGCAGTTCATTGCTGTGTAAATCTATGACTCTATAACTCCACTCCATCATCTCTATCAGCATGAATCCGAGCGAGGTTAAGCTTGCATATAACTTTTGTTCTATATACTCTGGGAATGTTTGATACCATGGATGGACGAAGTTTTCTCTACAACCAAGCCTGTGCTGTTCATGGTCTGAAAGCCTTTGGGTGTGATATTGCAGTTTGAAAAGGAAAGAGCATCATTCCCCAGCAGAAAATAGCCTTGATTAGGAAGGCACTGAATAGAACACATTTGAAAGTCAGTCAGTTCTCACCTCAGCTGGAAGCAGTGTGTACCAGTAGAACTGTTTCAGTTGTGTGACCAACTTATCCCGCGAGTACACCACATAATCAATAAACTTGTGAGTCAGAGCAAACCAGTCGGAACCGCCGTCCACTATAATGCCCTCTGGAATCTGCCTGTCTCCAAGGCGCCACATATGACTATCACATTCGTGGAAGAGTCTGTCCAAACCCTGCTTCTTGATAAACCTGTAAATAGTAGGGATTTCACCTGAATTAATGAAGAACTTGCATTTATATCAAGCCTTTGGATGTCCCAAAGTGCTCTACAAGAAAGAAAAGCCTTTTAAGTATTGCCATTGTTGCAAAACTGCAACCAAATTGTACACAACTATATTCCCCAAACAAGGTAAAAATGGCTCGGGTAACCAGTTACAATGACATTGGCTGAGCAATGGACATGTCATGAGGAAACATTCTTTGACATTTCTTAGAACTGTGTTAGGGCAACTTTTTTATGTCTACCGAAAAGGCTGATTTTGTTTACTCTCACGGTTGACACGTCCAATACCAATTCTTCAGTGTTGCACTGAAGAGTCAGCCTGAATTACATGTAGAAATTATTCAAATTTGCAATGTTGACAGAGGAAAAATATTTACTATTTGTTTTACAGAATTGCATTTTCTGTAGTCAATACTATTTGAACAAATCACTGTCAAGAGCTATCATAACTCCCTTGCCATGACTGTCATGAGCATCACAGTGATATCTTGCAGGCAATCAACACTATAGGCCAGCTCAGTTGTCCAATATACCTGCCCGTGGTTGTTCAGGAAGGGTGTGGAACTGGTCTGGATGTTTTCCATGACAAAAATGAGGATTAGAAGCACCACTTGGTGGTATGCAGCAACTTAGCTTTTGCAACCGTTCTTTCTCCAGCATTCTAACTCTCTCATTGAAGCTTTTCTCTATCAAGCCACAAACATTTCTTTGAAACCTACCTCACCCTAACCTCAATCCTTCATACAATGCCCATTCCTCCTAAACCCCACTTCTTCCTTCAAAACACTTTTTCTGGAACCCTAATACTTCACAAAAGCCCTTCCCTTAGAACATCAATCCTTCTATCATAAAGAATTAGAAGATAGGACAGATCAATGAGCGTCCAAAGTGGTTGTGTAAAAGAGAAGAGCTTGAGATGTTTGGATCATTGGGAACATTTCTAGGGAAGATTCTGTACACAAGCAGGTTGGGTTGCATATGACACAGAATGGGTCCAATATTCTGAGTGAGTTTCTGACAGAATTATAGGAAAATCCAGGTATGAACAAACATGGGCATGATAAGGCACACAGGAGGATTGGAAGCTAAGATGCATCTATTTTAATGCAATGAGCCTGATTTCTAAAGCAAATAAATTTGAAGCATTGATCAGTACATGGAAACATGATATTGTGGGCAATTACCAGGGCGTGGTTGAAAGAAGGGCAGGACAGCATCTCAATATTCCAGGGAAGAGAAGTTTTAGATAGGATAGTTGGTGGGAAAGAAAAAACGGGAGGGTGGGCATTACATTATTGACCAATGAAATAATCACTGCAGTAATGAGGAAGAATATCTTAGAACATGCTTCAAATAAGTTCATATGAATAGAAATTAAGAGTGGAAGGTCCAATCACTCGCCTGGTATTGTACTCAAGAGAGTCTAGAGTGTTTAATAGTTATATTCAAATGGGAACAGATAATTGAAATTCTTACTTGCTGCAGCTTGACAGCCCCAATAACAAATAAATATACAATAATCAAGAATACAATAAATGTATAAACAGTAATACCAGGTAACAAGACTCTAACTGTGCAAACGGGAAGCGCATAATGCAACCAAAACTAAGTTCATGGTAGATCATTGCTGAGATAGGGATGTGAGGTGTAGCTCAAGAGCCTGATAGTTGATGAAACAAAGCAGTTCTTGATCCCGGAGTCTATGGTTCTTGGGTTTCCCTACCTTCTGTCCGATGGTAACAGCAAGATGAGAGCATAGCCAGGATTATGTAGGTCTTTGATCATACTAGCTACCATTTTGAGGCATTTCTTCCCATAGATTCCTTCTATGGCGGCTGGTCAATACCAGTGATGCTTGGTGTAATCAATGTCCACTATTTTCTGCAGTCTCCCTTGTTCCTCGACATTCAAGTTACTAAACCAAGCCGAGAAGCAACCAGGTAGTATGCTCTCCACTGTATAATGGTAGAAGCTCAATAGAGTATTTGGCGACATGCTGAATCTCCTCAATCTTCCAAGCAATTAGAGGCTTACTGAGGAAGATGGTGCTGTTGCTGTGCTTGGCTACTTGGTTATTGGCAGAGAGAGAGTAGAAAAGGGGACCGAATACAGGACGGAATACTGAGGTGCTCCTATGAGGAGGAAGTGTTGTTGCTACCTTGTATTGACCGAGGTCTGCTGGTGAGGAAGTCGAGGATCCAATCGCATGTGGATGATCAGAGACCAAGTTCCCAGGGTTTGATGAAAAGTTTAAAGAGGATGATGGTGTTAAACAGTGAGCTGTAAACAGCATGCCTATGTGTTCATATTGTCCAAGTGGACCACTGCAGAGCGGAGAGCCAATGAGGTCCCTTCCAATGTTGATTTATTGTGGGTCCAGTTTCTAACTAAGGCAAGAGTTAATATGTATCATAACCAACCTCACAAAGCACTTCATCACAAAGAGGTTAAACTACAGTCCGTAGTTTAACCTCTTTACACCCCCAACAGTCAGTGGGAGATGGATGAGCAGATGTGTAGGTAAATCACAGAGAGATGCAGCAGAAATAGAGTTACAGTTGCAGGGTGTTTCAATTTCCCCCAAAGAGGTCAAATGCAAGAGGAACGTGTACAGTAAATAGTAGAACTTCAACAGAAACCGCGATAATTCTTAGAGAATCCTTGCAGTACAAATCAATTGTTCCCTGAAAGTGGCAGCACAAGTAGATAGGTAAATAAGGTGTATAGTATGCTTGCCTTCGTCAGACATGGCATATATGAGTATAAGAGTTCGGAAGTCATGTTGCAGCTTTATAATAGGAAATAGAGGTTGATAGTGGAAGGTCCTGTTTGCATTCATTGTGCCCAACATAGATGGTTGCTGAGAACATTGCTGATTATATATATTAACCACTTAAATGTAAATGTATGAGGCATGATTGGTAATTTTGTAGAAGATACAAACTTTGTGCAGAGCAATGGCTCATGAAAATTAATGCCAATAAGTGCGAGGTGGTGTGTTTTTGAAGGTTAAATAAGGGTGGGAAATATGCAAAGAAAGGTAAGGCCCATGTGAGTATCAAGGATAAGAGTGACTTTGGTGTACAAGTCCATGGTACAACTTTACGCTCATCTCCATTAGCCAGGCACGGAATGGGAGAACATGCAGATCATGGTACAGCTTTATAAAACATTGCCTAGGTCACACGCTGGAGTACAGTGTACTTCTGTAGTGGAGTACACCAAACTACAGGAAGGACACAAGGGCAATGGAGAGTGCAGAAAAGATGCACCAACATTTTGCCTGGGATGAATGTTTCAATTATAAGAAATAACTGGATAAACTGGGCGTGTCTTTGTGGGAGTGGAGGAGGTAAGGGAGGGACATGAAAGAGGTATACAACATTATGAGGGGACATAGATGGATGGATTATGAGAATCCTTTACATACACCAATGGACAAAGAGGTTACAGAGGATATTTATTTGTCTTTACCTCGAGGGTTCAGGCAAGGTTTGGCTAATGGATGAGAGAAAATTACTAAGAGAGATTGCCAAAAGGTTTCCATCTCCAGCTGGATTTGAACCCATGTAATGAAGCACTTCTCAAAGGAGGAGTATGAAGTAAGTTCCAGAGTGATCGCCAAAAGTAGAGCATTTTTTCCCCCTGAAAAATCCAGTCTACCAGAAACATATGGAGAAAAACAGCTGCGCTTAAGAATAAATAGGCTGGAATGGAAACAGAGAAATGTATACAAGTAAGATACAATGAACCAGAGAAACTGTAGCCTTTCTTTATTATTAGACCATTCATATCATCTTGGAAATGTCAGCATCAAAAATATGTCTGCTGTACATGCTTCTGGCAGAAATAAGTGTGTTAATTTTGTAGAGTTCATCTACCCTGCTCCCACACACACTCTAACTCCTTACCTGACCTCACAGAAAACTTTTGCTGTGCAGTTTGACTGGTATCAAACACCTTCAGGCTGTCCTTCAAGTGTGAATTTGGGCAGTAAAACATAGCAGACTACCTAGGTATAACTAGTCTGACCGTTTCTCTCCCAAGAGTATATGCAGATGTCAGAATGGCTGGCCTGCTTCATGTCTTGCTTTCTAGTCCAAGTTACATAAATGGTATTGCATCAACTCCACAACTCTCCCAGCTGGAATTAATTGCTTCAGATGTGAACAGCAATCGTTGGCTACCCACAAATCTATTTAAATCATGGTAAATTCATCACAACCAAACATAATATTCTTTTTGTACAGATGCACAAAGTGAGATCAGAAATAGGCTTGAGTATTATCCACTTTACAAAAGATTAGTCTGTTCCAAAGCATGTCCAAATTCATGTGAAGATAAGTTGGGCAGACAATGGTCTGCTGCCATCTACTGACTGCACTGCAGTAAGGATTCATGCCCTCGTGAGAGGAAGAGAGAAACGTTGATAGTTTAACGTGGCATGGTGTTATTAAAGATCCTCAGAGGCAAATGCAGTAAATCTGAATGAAAATGTTTATCTTGTTCCTAGCTGAAGGATTTCCTCTCGCTGCATTTCATATTTTAATACAAACCTTTGAGGAATATATACGATGCCAGGAAAGACTGGAAGAAAACAATTGGGAGAGCAAAGAGGCCATGAAATATCTTTGCCAGTTAAAATTAAAGAGAATGCCAAGGCATTCAATCAGCATATTAGGAGCAAGAGGTTCGCTAAGGAAAGAGTGTGTGCCCTTGGGAATCAAATAGTAATCTATGTATGGAGCCTGGGATGTGGACAAGGTCCTAAATGAATACTTCTTGTCTACAGCATATTCATCAAGGAGAAGGTTGTAGAGGATAGTGAGTTCAGGGACCGGTGTGTTGATACACTAGTGCATGCAAGTATTAAAAAGGTGTTGGATGTTTCAGAAAGTCCCACTTAGGCAACTTTTTAGTGTGCGCGGGTAGTTGCCGGGGAGCCCATTTGATGGTCATACAGAGTTGCTGCATTGTGGTGTGAGTGTGAGTGTGCGCGCTACTCCACTCTGACAGTCGGTGTTCCAGTCGCCAGTTTTTCATGCGAATGCTGGCGAGTTGACAGCCGCCAGCAGTCACCTGAAAAATCGCCTGTGGCTCAGGCCCATAAGGGTGGAAAAATCCCCTGGCCAGGACGAGATCTACCCTATGGGAAGCAAGGACAAATATTGTTGGTATTGGTTTATTGTTGTCATCTCTGGTGAAAAGCTTTGCCCAGTATCCAGTCAAATCATACTATTGAATTTGAAATTATTTTCCCATGATAGACTACCAAAAGAAAGAGGCTCGGTCTAAAGTGAGAGGAAGGAGTTTTGAAAAGGATTTGAAGAGTAAGCATTTTTAAAAAATACATAGAGAGTAGTAGATGTCTGGAACGCTGCTAGAGGTGGTGGTAGAATCAGGCGTAAATACTGGGTTTAAGAGGCATTTATCAGACACGATTGGGCGAGGCATAGATGGATATGGTCCTAATGCGTGCATGTGGGCTTAATGCTGGTGGGAAAAAAGGACAGCGTGGATATGGTGGGGCAACAGGCCTGTTTCTGTGCTGTACAACTATTACATATCTTGCTCTATGGGCTGGTTTATTTGTTGGGTAAATTGGAAATTTATTTGAATGAAATGGAGCATTGTACAGTCATAAGATAATATCCCCATTTCTGTGTTACAGTACAGCACCAGAACAGACCCTTTAGCCCGCTATCTCTGTGCCAACCATAATGCTACCTTAAACTGTGCATCTGCCTGCACAATGACAGAACATTGTGCTGGAATGAAGGTCATTAATGAAGCCCAGGACACTCTGGAACTCCTGTCTGAGTCTGCAACACATTGGAACATAATTGAGGAAAGTAGGCGCAATACTTTACACCAATTGTTAATTTTGCTCTACTCTGCTCATCTACACCAGGCCCCTGAGGTCACCCGTGAACAAATACAAATGTGCAGCTAATCTGAAGCATGAGAATGATGAGGGGTCAAGGTCACAAATCCACATTGCTCTATGTGCCATTCACTGTAACAACACAACTTGAAATTAAAACAAATAAAAATAACGCCCTCCGCAGGCATTTGAATAACCCACCAATCAAACCCACATCATCCATTTTGCTTTTAAGTCACGTAGCAGCTGTTATCAACTGACTATCCAGATGGACAGAATCATGGTTGTACGCAGCACAGAGAAGCAACAGCCATCGCCTATTCACCAGCGTTCAAGGAACATCAAAGCCAGGGCTCTGCTGTTAGATGAGAGGTGAGCTGTTGTATCCATTTCAGATATTACAATATTCTGCTTCACTGCTGGAAACTGAGAAACAATCTGAAGAGTGATTCTGAGTCCCAGACTGCGGGAAAAATCATTGCAACTTATCCACAAATATCTCCTTCTGATGTCATCTCATCAATGTACTCAGCTTCAAAGAATGAATAGCTACGCCCATCATAAGCCTATGAGTGAAGTAGAATTGGAGTAGTATTCACTGGGGTACAACTCATGCAGCTGTCTATGTTTCCAACATGCAACAGCTAGTGTAATCTAGAGTGGAGATCATTGTCTCAGTCTTGGTTGACTAATGGAAACCTTTGACTCTGCAATGCCATTGTTGCTGATCCAACTGGAGTGGTTCCTAGGCTGACACAAGAGGGGGGGGGGGGGGGGAGGTTAACGTATTCTGGGGATGCAAGGAGGTTTGTCATAACTTGTAAGCATTTGTCTACATTTTAGCACCTACCTGGCATTATCTCTGCCATGTGATTTCAGGAAGTTCTTCCCTCTGTACTTGGAGAGGAATCCCACCAGCTCATCATTTGTCCTATGATTTAAAAAAGTAACAATTTAAAAAAACTTAGCAAACTTCTCCTCTATATTTCACAGTTATGGGGCTGTCCCACTGTACGAGCTAATTCAAGAGCTTTCCCGAGTTTAAAAAAAAAATCAAACTCGTGGTGAGCACATAGAATGTACATTGTGTGTACGTCGGAGTTCAGGAAGTCTCTTGGCGACTCGTAACGCTAACGGCAGGTACTCGGGAAACGCGGTAAGCTCGTGAAGATTTTTCAACATGTTGAAAAATGTCCACGATTTTTCAACAGGTTAAAAAATGTCCATGAGAGCCCCGAGTACCCACGAGTGGCTATTACCGTGATTCTCAGAGTTTGAATCGGGGAAACTCGGGAGAACTCTTAAATTAGCTCGCACAGTGTGACAGCCCCACTAGTACCTGTTAGATTCCTTAATAGAAACATAGAAACATTAAAATCTGTGCTGATTGAGATGAAGGATATTTTTCTTTACACATATGTTTCCACACCAGATGAGGGTTTTCAACATACCTTGGAACACAGGACAATAGAATAGTATAGCACAGTATTAGGTTCTTCAGTCCACAATGTCTAGGTCGAACATGATACCAAATTAAACTAATCTCTTCTGCCTGCATATTATCGTATAACTGCTTCTATCACCACCCCAGGCACCTAACTCTCTATATATAAATCCAGTCTCAAAAAAACTCTTTTAAACTCCCCCCTCTGAATGTAAAGCTATGCCCTCTAATTTCTATCATTTCAACCATGGGGGGGGGGGGGGGGGGGGGAAACAGTTCTGACTGTTCAATTTAATTTCAGGCTGCAGAATTTCTTCTTTGCAAAACCTTAATGTTGGGGGACATGAACATTTTCCATTTTGGTTAGTATCTATCCTCTCTGGGGCAAGTGCTAAAGCAGTTTACATATAATGCAAACTCTCTCTCTCCTGTACCATCACACACTCCAAGGGCAGGTGCACAACAAATTAGATAGAGCACATTCCCCTTTGCACGCTCAGGATACATTCTCAAGCAGGTACAAAGCAGTTGAGGTGCATAATTATGGGGTAGAGGACCCGTTTCAGTGCTGTACCTTTCTATAATAAAGCTCCCTTTACAGTGCTTCATCAAATATTCCCAGGGCAGGTATAACGCAGGTGAGACACAAAGCTTTGCTCCTTGTAACAAAGTTCACACATTGCCTTTCAGTGTAGTTGTGCTATTTTTCCATTTCTTACACCAGCCATCCTGCATGGGATTACTATTTTAGAGAGGAGTTAAGAAATAAAGGAACTTGCGTTATTTGAGTCTGATCAATTTTGCAGAAGTAGCAAAGGCCTTAATGTCTAGGCACCGAGCTGCTAGGAGTGCGACTGTTCATTGCATCAAATAGGAACTGTTAATTACAGCAATTAGGGATAGGAAATGAGCAATAAATGCTGTTAGAAGGGTAGGGGAGGAAGGAAATAAAAAAGAATGTTTAGGAGAGATATGGTGGAAAGAGATTAAGAGAGGAAGGGCATGTACTGCAATAATAGTGCAATATTTTTTAATGGATCATTGGAAGATATTCTGCCGTTAAACATATGCCATACAAAGATAAAACATTTGCATGTGAAACACCAGTGAAAATAACTGAATTAGAAACATTGAAGTAGGAGTAGGCCATTCAGCCATTAGAGCAAGCACCTCCATTCGATATGATCATAGCTGATCATCTAAAATCAGTACCCGTTCCTGCTCCCCCCCCCCCCCCCCCCCCCCCCCCCCCCCCATATACCTTGATTCCTTTAGCCCCAGGAGCTAAATCTAACTCTCTTTTGAAAACATCCAGTGAATTGGCCTCCACTGCCTTCATTGGCAGAAAATTCCACAGATTCACAGGTGTGTAAGTTTTTCCTCATCTCAGTCCTAAATGGCTTACCCCTTATTCTTACACTAGGACCCCTGGTTCTGGACTCCTTCAACATCGGGAACATTTTTCCTGCATCTAGTCTAACCAATCCTTTAAGAATTTTATGTTTCTATAAGATCCCCTCTTATCCATCTAAAGTCCAGTGAATACAAGCCCAGTCGACCCATTCTTTCATCATATGTCAGTCCCACCACCTCAGGAATCAACCTGGTGAACCTACTCTGCGCTCCCCCAATAGCAATAATGTCCTTCCTCAAATTAGGAGGCCAAAATTGCACAGAATACGTCAAGTGCGGTCTCACCAGGGCCCTGTACGGCTGCAGTAGGACCTCCTTGCTCCTAAACTCAAATCCTCTCGCAATGAAGGCAACATGCCATTAGCTTACTTCACTGCCTGCTGCACCTGCATGCTTACTTTCAGTGACTGATGTACAAGCACACCCAGGTCTCGCTGCACCTCCCCTTTTCCTAATCTGACACCATTCAGATAATAATCTGCCTTCCTGTTCATGCCACCAAAGTAGATAACTTCACATTTATCCACAATGTACTGCATCTGCCATGCATCTACCCACTCACCTAACCAAGTCTCTCTGCAGCCTCATATCATCCACAACGCAGCTCACACTGCCACTCAGCTTTGTGTCATCTGCAAAACTTGGAGATGTCACATTTAATCAGAATGAACATCAGAATCAGAATTGCCTTTTATTGTCACTATACACATGTACAGTGAGATTAAAAACTGCTCCTACTCAGTGCAAAAACACGACAAAAAAGGGGGGGGGGGGGGGTGGGGGGAGTAAGGTGCACAGTTTCTGCAGCGCTATATACATATCTATAAAAAGACAATGGATAAATAGAATGGATAATAGAATTCCTATATCCAGTATGGGTTACAGTTACTGTACAAATTACAGTAGGTGGATAGATGAAAGTCCGGGGGGTTAGGCTGTGAAGTCAATGCATGTGTGAGTTCAGGGAGATGATGGATTTTGGAAGAAACTGTTCTTGAGTCTATTTGTCCTTGTGCTGATGCACCTATAGCGCCTCCCTGAGGGTAGCAGGTTGAACAGGCCAAATGCAGGATGGGAGCTGTCCTTGATAATGTTCTTCGCCCTGCTGAGGCAGTGGGAGGTGTAAATGTCCATCAGAGAGGGGAGAGGGCAGCCCGATGATCTTCTGTGCTGCCCTGACTACCCCCTGAAGCCTCTCCCTGGCTGCCATGGTGCAGCTGCCGTACCATGCTGTAATGCAGTATGTCAACAGGCTCTCAATGGACGAGCGGTAGAAGGTCAGCAGCAGGTTGGAGTCCAGGTTGTGCTTCCTGAGGACCCTCGGGGAGTGCAGCCTCTGCTGAGTCCTTCTTGAGGACCGCTGTGATGTTGTCTGTCCAGGAGATGTCAGCGGCGATGAGGACGCCGAGAAACCGGAAGGTGTGGACCCTCTCCACACACTCGCCGTTGATGTATAAGGGGGCTAAGTCGGTGCTGTGCTTCCTGAAGTCGACAATGAGCTCTTAATTCCCTTGTCTAAATCGTTAATATATATTGTAAATAACTGAGGTCCCAGCACCGAGCCTTGTGGCACCCCATTCTGAATCCCTGCCATTCTGAAAAGGACCCGTTAATTCCTACTCTTTGCTTCCTGTCTGCCAACCAGCTCTCTATCCATGTCAATATCCTACCCCCAATACTATGTGCTCTAATTTTGCACACTGATCTCTTGTGTGGGACCTTGTCAAAGGCTTTTTGAAAGTCCAGATACACCACATCCACTGCCTCTGCCTTATCCAGTTTAGTTGTTATGTCTTCAAAAAAATTCCAGAAGATTGGTCAAGCATGATTTCCCCATCATAAATCCATGCGGCCTTTGACCTACCCTGTCACTGCTTTCCAAATGCGCTGCTATAACATCTTTAACAATCGACTCAAGCATCTTCACCACCACCGATGTAAGGCTAACTGGTCTATAATTTCCTGTTTTCTCCCTCCCTACTTTCTTAAAAAGTGGGGTTACATTGGCTGCCCTCCAGTGCACAGGAACTGATTCAGAGTCAAGAGAACACTGGAAAATGATCACCAATGCATCCACGATTCCTAGGGCCACCTCCTTGAGTACTCTGGGATGCAGACCATCAGGCCCTGGGGATTTATCTGCCTTCAGTCCCAACGGTTTACCCAACACCATTTCCTAACTAATATGGATTCCCTCCAGTTCCTCCCTCCCTCGGTCCTCATGTATTTCTGGAAGATTGTTTATGTCTACCTTGGTGA
Source organism: Raja brachyura (assembly GCA_963514005.1). The sequence goes on from OY740803.1 coordinate 31,927,285, forward strand.
AGGCAGAACCAAAGTACTCGTTTAACTGTTCTGCCATTTCCTTGTTTCTCATTTTAAATCCACCTGTCTTTGATTGTAAGGGACCTACAATTGTCTTCACTAATCTTTTCCTCTTTACATATCTAAAGAAGCTTTTAGTCAGATTTTATATACCCCGCAAGCTTTCTTTCATGTTCATTTTTCCCCCTCTTAAATATAATTATTTGACAATGAAGATAAGTTTTATGTCTGTACAATTGTTGGAATGTTTGCTGTCCAAAGGAATACTAGAAATCCAGAAATAGATTTTTCTTTTTTTTTTTTTAAGAAGACAATGGGCAATGTACACAAAGTTAATATCGTGGTCTCCCAACACACAAGAGATTTGATTTCAGAACTCATATAACTAATGTTCTGTAGCATAAGATGATATCAAAGTGAAGATGTTCCACTCTACATTGATATAGGTCCTCCACAGGTTATGACAGGATCTATTCCCGAGAACTGTTGGTTACACAAATAGTTCACGTTGAAAATGTAGCCGCCAGTAGTATATTTGAATATAATCATCGACCAATCTATGGCAATCTGCAGTTAAACCTGGGAATTGCAGATCATTCAGATTTCTCTGCAAGGTGTAATGACTCAAGAGTGTTTTATTGTCATATGCCCCTAATAGAACAATGAATTTCTTACTTGCAGCAGCACAACATAATATGTAACCATACTACACGGTAAACAATTTAATAAACGAGATAAAACAACGGTCAGTGTGTACATATACACACACATATACTCACAAATACACGGATCATATATATTACACACACACACTCGCACACACAAAAAACAAACAATAATTGCAATAATAACACTAGGGCCACAAACCAAGTTCCAACATTGCAGAACATACTGACAACAGCCCTGCAGGAACCAGCAAGCCCACCCCTCTGGACATATGTACAAACTGTTACATGTCGGACGTCATAATCTGTATTATTCAGGTCACAACTAAAGAGAGATTCAAGGAAATCTACAAAAACCTGGGGAAATCCATTTGCTGTTTGGAATCATATCAAGCACAATGGAAGATGGGGTGGTTGGTCTTCACCACAGGACATCTTTGTGGGTGCTCCTCAGGGTGGTGTCCCAGGCCCAAACAGCTTCAACTTTTATATCTATGACCTTCCTTCAGTCGGACGGTCAGAAATAGGGTTGCTTGCGGATGTTTGCACAATGTGCAGTACCATTTGTGGCTCTTCAGATAATGAAGCACAAAAAAAAAGCAGCAAGACCTGAACAATATGCGAGCATGGGGTGTTAAGTAGCAAGCAACATTGATACCACATATTGTAAGTGCCAGGCAATTACAACATCCAACAGAAGAAAACTCAGCCCTCTCCCACTGACATTTATTGGAATTATTATCACCAAATCCTCCACTATCAATATCCTGTGGACTACCACTGACCAGAAACTGAGTTGGAATAGGAGTAGCCTTGTACACAATGTGCCCTCAGTAGCAAGTCAGAAGCCAGGAACAACACCTCTACTAACTCCTCGAACCTGTTTAACATTCACAAGGATTAAGTCAGTAGCGTAGGAGTCGGCAACCTACGGCCCATGGGCCGGATCCGGCCCGTAACCCGAAATCATCCGGCCCGCAGGTGTATTTTTTTTCCTGACACCTAGACTTCTTTAGACTGTTTAATACTGTTGGCCAGCGACGTAAAGACTTGCTTTAATGCTCCCAGCAATCCTGTTTTCTAATATTAAAAAAATCAGAACTAATATAATCTCACGAACTGGGCAAAAGGTTAGTTGATTTGGTGGGCGCAGTTCCACTTATGTAAAAGTGCTGTTGCAGTTCTAGCAGCTGTGGTGCCTAGTGCTCAGTGCGCCCCGGAACCATCCATCTCCGCGCTTCACCCGGGGGGACAGTCAGGGCCAGGGCCGCCCTCCTCAAAGAAGGCTGCGCTGCTGGCAGTTGGTTCATGTGGACATGGCGAACAGGAACCCAGCGGCAAATGGATGAGACAGGACCTTGGAGAAGGAGGTCAGGAGGTGGGCAGGGAGGGGATGGGGGAAAGGGAGGGGATGGGAAAGGGAGAGGGAGAGAATGGGGGAAAGGGAAGGAGAGAAGGGGAGGGCAGGAGAGGGGGGGAGGAGAGAGAGGGGAGGAGGGGGAAGAGATGGGGGGAGAGCGTGAATGGGGAAGGGGGAAGAGAGTGTAACAAAGGGTCTGCATGACGTTTAGGAGAGAGGGGTGAGAGTTGTTTCAATATCAGTGTCTCAAACTAAGTGCTATGTTCAGTAGACATAATATAGGTTAAATATATAAATATGTCAAAGTTTAGTTAGTATGTATTATTATTTCCTCCAATTATTAACTATTGCGATGGACGTGGTCCGCCATCCGCTCAGAGACATGGGTCCTGGCCCCTATGCAGAACAAGATTGTCGATCCCTGCAGTAGCGCCATGGAATACTCTCCATTTGCGTGTATGGGTGCGGTTTCAACACTCACGAAGCTGGACACCATACAGGACATAACGGCCCATGTGCTAAGCATCCCACCCATAACCATTCACGTACTCCACCACCGACGCAACAGTATACCATGCAGCACCCCACCAAGGCTCCTTAGACAGCATCTTCCAAACTACGACCTCTACCAGCAACAAGGACAGGGCAAAAAAAAAACATGGAAACATCACCACCTGACAGTTGAACTCTAAGGAACACAACTTCCCAATTTGAAAATATACCATCATTCCTTCACCACCACTGGGTCATAGTCCTGGAACTCCCTAACAATACCCAATCTCAGGAGCTGCAGCAGTTCAGGAGGAAAGGTCACCACCACCTTCTCAGGGGCAATAAGGAATTGGCAATTAAATGTTGGCTCAGCTTGTGAAACTCACATCCCTTGAATGAATATAAGACATGTGGTCCAAGAGCTTCAAAACACTAGAGCTGGAATATTTATTTTGCCTTTCAACAAAATTGGAGCACTGGAATACTAATTTGACATCGGGTGAAACAAGGAGGCGCCTCAGAATCTGTTGCAGGATTCACCTGCTGCTCTCTGAAATCACAAATGACATGGTCCACAAACGTTCAGCGTGCCTCTGAGCCTGGACCTTGCAGCACCTCGACATTTATCAATACTCTTTGCTGCTGCAGTCTGGATCCACTTTTCCTGGGATAAATTGAGGGAATTAGGACCATCAAACTCATTTCTGATTAGTATATAAATTAAAACCATTAGCTGGGTACGAATGAAAATAGCAATGAGAGCAGAGATAGCTGTGTGGCAGAAGGCTTCCTGCTGGCATATCCTGGCAGATCTTTAACCGACCTGTACAATATGTCAGTGCTGCAGTGACAGTGTCTAAACTAGGGCCAGGGTCCGAGTGGATCCTAATACGATCTAATAATAGTTCTAAAACGAATGAAAGATAGTAAGCTAATGGTTGTAAATTTTTTTTAACTCATTACAGATGAAGGGTAAATGGCAAGATGCCAATTAAATAAACCAGTTCGAAGAAATAAGAAATATGTGATAAAATACTGTAACAGTAAGTCATATTACTGTTGTGTGTGATGCAAATATGTATTCCTTGCAAATTCAACTTGGACATAGCAATAGGTGCTGTGAGATGGCTACAAGATGTCAGTACTGGGAGCAAATTATGCCAAATTTTAAAGTCTGCAGAGAACATAGGAAAAATAGTGGCGGGTAAAGACCTTCCGGCACCTTCCGTCCCCATACATAAAAGTGGTATTTTTTCGTAAAAAACAAAGTGCTGGAGTAACTCAACGGGTCAGACAGCATTTCTGGAGAACATGGATAGGTGACATTTTGGGTCAGGACCCTACTTCAGACTGAATTCTTCAATCCTTACCTCATATTTTCTCTCTTTTTATGCTTGGCCTTTGTCCAACCATCCCAAACAAAAACTAATTTATCCACCTCACTTGCCAGGCTTTGTCCAGCCCCTCCTCTCTTCCTCTCTTTCTACCCCTCTACCACAATCAGTCTGAAGAAGGGCTCTGAGCCGAAATATTACCTATCCATGTTCTTCCGAGATGCTGCCTGACCCAGAGTTACTTCAGCATTTGTAGTTCCTTGTTTCTTCATATTTTTCCATCTTGTTCTGTTGCACGTTGATTCATGCAGGGGCAGTCTTCCAAGTACACAACAAACATGTTCACTGTACGTCTCTAGTCTGGCAGACTAACACCCAATTTGCGCATATATTCTTCATTTGGTAATTTGGGTTCTCTGGCAGCTTTGTACCATGTGTATGGTCCAAACCTCTGTTAGGGCAGGAAGCCACCCGGACTGACCAAGTGCTTGGGTCTCTGTCACATCTCTTTGATGGTAGGCACAACTGTGGGCTGACTACTCCTACAATCACGAAGAAGCTCCTGAACATCGTCAAGCATTCTGGGGTGTTCTGGTGTTCTGGAGTGACTGAACAGGGGTGTCTTATGTTCTCTGCCTTTTACTCTCTGCATTAGGTGGCTAGAGTGTTCTGGATGTTCAGAGGCACCAATCTAGTGAAGATGAAACCATCCAATAATGGTTTCAGCCGAGCTGTAATGATTCAAAGGTTGTTGTCTAGGAATGAGTCAACTTTCTTCCTGTGGATGGAACATTTCCATACCAGGCAAGCATATTTGGCAATGGAGCAAGAACATAAAGTTCTGATCAGAGCCGAGTACACCCTGTTATGAGTTTACTAGCTTCTGAATATTGTTATTTTGTGCATAGTATTTTAAACTCAAACTAGATCAAGTGCAGACTTGGGTCTGCTTCCCCAACGCAATATTCCATCACTCACCTGTCCCCCCCAATGCAACCCGTTCCCCCAACGCAATATTCCACCACTTTCTCTCTCCCCCCCCCCACCCGATCCTCGGCACAGTGAAATAATGCAGGGGTCGGGGGTGGGCGAATCTCCTCATGTAAGGGTCGGGGTCGGGGGGGAAGAGAGGGGTGGGGTGGTGAATCACCCCGTGTGGGGGTCGGGGTTCGGGTGAATCACCTTGGTGTGGGGTCGGGGTCCGGTGCTGCGTGGTCAGTGACTCTGGGTGGGCGGAGGGACCACTGTCCCCAACTCTGCTGCAGCTGACGGGAACGTTGGTGTAATAAATGTTAATCAATGCAATAGCCATGTCATTTTTCAATAAATGTTATTCAATGCAATCTCCAAGTTTTTTTTTCATGCAGCAGTCAAATTAAAGTGTAAAATCGTTGTAATAATCAAAAAGCAATCCGTTTAAAATAAAATGGCGGTATTTTGCGAAATCCAACTGGTTTAAAATAAAAGTTAATCAATGCAATAGGGAATTATTTTTAAAAAATGCAAGTATTATGTTTTTTGAAATGAAACTTGTTAAAAAAGTCAATCAATGCAATAGCGAATTAGTTTAAAAAATGCAAGTATTATTGAAAAAATCGCACAATGTTAAAAATGAAATAAATAAAGAAGAAAGTAAAAAAAAAATGTTAAAGCTTATCGTTAAAGAGAGCGAAGTCAGCAAAGTCAGAATGAAGCAGTCAGCTCTGTACTGGATCTTCACCCAACTGTCTTGGGAGACGGTTTGAAGAACGTTGTGGAAGAGCAGTTGGAAGAGTGACCAATGGCGAAGTTGTTTTTAAAATGCAAGTGTTTTAAAATGTGTAAACTGCCGTTGGAGCGCTGGAATGCCCCTCCCGCCCGGAGTGGCCCATCGTGGTTTGCAAACTGCAGTTGGAGCGCTGGAGTGCCCCTCCCTCCCCGAGTGTGGCGTCTTGGCTTGTGAGTTCATTGTGAGGTCATTCGGATTTTTCCCCCCAAAATGGGTGAGTTTTTGGGACTGTTTTTAAAACTTAAAGGATTAATAATTTCAGAAATATAGGTGGGAATGCGACGGGAAGATGTTTATCGCCACCACGGGAAAAATGTGAGTAGGATGCGTGAAAATGGGAAGGCTGGGGCCTAGCGTTTGGAAGAAGACAGGAAAACCAGATTGACATATCATGGGCACAAACAAGATGAAGACTTTTAGTATTTATATAGATATAGATAGATAAGGGTAACTATGGAGGCAAGAAAGCAGAATCAGCTAAAGTAAACTGGGCTAAGGAATCAGTCTATTTAGATACAGTGAAAGACATTTAAGTAGATCTTACAGACAACAGACAAGTTACACTGCAAAGAGAAAGGAAAATACCTAGGAGATAACACAAAAGTTAAAGATAGCAAGAAAACTTTAAAACATAAATCATATAATTGCATAAAGATGGATGTGTCAGGTTAGAAAATTAAATGTAATTTAAGAAACAGAAATGAATGATTAATAAGAAAACAATTACATACTAGATTGACAGCCAAATATATGAAAACAGGTAAGTTTCTATAGATACTTTGATCCTAAAAAAAATTGAGTTTGAAAGTGACCATTAAGATTAATTAGCAATCTTGCGACCGCCAAACATGGAGATCCTGACCTTGCAGCACATAGGCACAGAGTACAGTGCCTGGAAGTGCCAGGGAGGTCTCCATTATTCCCAGTAACATGTTCACCAGTGCGTCCTCCAAGTACAAATATAGCATCGAGGCCTACATTCGCTCCACAACACCCTCCTGGCCAATGTACAGTTCCTAGAAAATAATACTAAGTTCAAGATTGCTTTCCCACAGGGAGCGGGAATGCTGTGTACTCTGTGTCAAAGAAACATGGCTCATCCCCAGCTATCCAGGCTATGCCTATTAGCCCAAAGGCTTCTCAGTCCTTCGCATGAAGGCGTCATCAGGAAAAGGGAGAGGTGGTGTGCCTAACTCGTGGTAACCTCTTCACTGTGCTCATTCGTGTCAGTCTTGTCCACCTCCTGCTCCTCACACTCTTGTCATCATGATTGCAATCCACATCCCACCCTAGGCAGATGTTCTGTGAGCTCTTGAACTATATGCCTTGGACAAAAAGCACCAGATAGAGTCCCCATTGCCTTCTCCATCACCTCCGGTGTCTTGGACAAGGCTAGCTTGAAGAAGACACAGAGACTGCAGAAGCTGTAATGTTGAGCAAAAAGGGTTCTGGATAAAATTAGTGGATTAGGCAGCATCTATAGAGGAAATGGATAGACTCCATTCCCTCCACAGTTGCTGCCAGACCTGCTGAAATCCTCCAGCACTCTGCTTTTATATTTCCAAAACACCATAACCATGTCTGCAGCAACACCAGATCAAACACCTTTCACCACCGATGCTCCATCATCAGAGAAGCCTATAGTTCCATTCCTCACTCATCATTTGGAATATTAGAGCACCTGGCTGTGCTCCTTCTTCCTGAATATAGGCAGCCTCTGCTGTGCCGAGCTCCTGTGAAGATGATTGAGCAGAGCTGGCCAAGGAAGGCAATGGACTTCACGACAGTGCTTCCACACCTCAAAAAAAAAAGTTCTTAAATAGGCAATAAACAATATTGCAACGTTGTACTTCTTCACTTTAATTTTTATACTGTCCCTGACGTCCATTGTCAGCCATGATCGTCCCTTTCTCCCCTTGGAATCTTTCTTCCTCCAAGGAATGAACTGATCCTGCACCTTCTGTATTATTCCTAGAAACATCTGCCATTTTTGTTCCACTGTCATCCCAGCTAGTGTATCTTTCCAGTCAACTTTGGCCAGCTCCTCCCACACGGCCCCATAGTCCCCTTTATTCAACTGCAACAGTGACACCTCCGATCTACTCTTCTCCCTCTCCAATTGTAGATGAAACCTGACCATGTTATGGTCACTGCCTCCTAATGGCTCATTAACCTCGAGGTCCTTTACCAAACCCGGTTCATTACATAACACTAAATCCAGAATTTCCTTCTCCCTGGTAGGCTCCAATACAAGCTGTTCTAAGAATCCATCACAAAGGCACTCTACAAAGTCCCTTTCTTGGGGTCCAGTACTAACCTGATTTTCCCAGTCTACCTGCATGTTGAAACCTCCCATAACAACCACAGCATTACTTTTACTACATGCCAATTTTAACTCCTGATTCAACGCGCCCTATGTCCAGGCTACTGTTTGGGGGCCTGTAGATTAGTCCCATTAGGGTCTTTTTACCTTTACAATTCCTTAGTTCTATCCATACTGACTCCACATCTCCCGTTTCAATGTCACCCCTTGCAAGGGACTGAATTTCATTCCCCACCAACAGGGCAACCCCACCCCCTCTGCCCACCTGTCTGTCTTTTCGATAGGAGGTATACCCTTGAATATTCAGTTCCCAGCCCTGGCCCTCTTGCAGCCATGTCTCAGTAATTCCCACAACATCATACTTGCCAGTTTCTAACTGAGCCTCAAGCTCGTCCACTTTATTCCTTATACTTTGCGCATTCATATACAGTACTTTGACCGTATTCTCTTCCCCCCTCGCAATTGGCCCCGACCTTACTCTGTTGTCCATTCTCAAGCTTTCCTTCCCATTAATTCGAGAATCTTTTGTAATTGTTCCTGTAGCCACTTCCCCTTCAACTCCATCTTTATACTCCCAATTTGTCAATCCCCCCCCCCCTCTATTTAGTTTAAACCCACACGTGTAGCCCTAGCAAACCTTCCTGCCAGAATGTCGGTCCCTCTCCAGTTAAGGTGTAACCCGTCCCTTTTGTACAGGTCACCCCTACCCCAGAAGAGATCCCAGTGGTCTATAAATCTAAATCCTTGCACCCTGCACCAGCCCCTCAGCCACACATTCAGATCCCCTATCTCCCTGTTGCTGTCCTCACTAGCACGTGGCACAGGAAGCAATCCAGAGATAACCACCCTAGAAGTCGGGCCTTTCATTCTTCTTCCCAACTCTCTGAAGTCATGTTGGAGAACCTCCTTCCTCTTCTTCCCGATGTCGTTTGTGCCTATGTGCACAACTACTGCCGGCTGTTCACCTTCTCTCCCTCGAGGATGTTCAGAATTTGGCTTGTGACATCCTGAACCCTGGCACCAGGGAGGCAACAGACCATCCTCGCATCTCGTCTGCCGCCACATAATCTCCTGTCCACTCTTCGGACAATGGAGTCACCCACCACTAGGGCTCTGCCCGACGTCGGTCTCGCCGGTCGAGTCCCATCTCCAGGATTGGAGCCACCAACGTGTCCGCCGGGCGGACTGGAAACATCATCTCCCCGGACAGTTCACAAGAGGGTGTACCTGTTTTCATTAGGCACAGCCACCTGAGTCTTCTGCACTCCACGATTTCCACCCTTTCTCTCCGTCACACACCTTGGTTCTACCCGTAACCTCGGTGTGACTACCTCACTGTAGGTCCTGTGCAGGAAACTCTCGTTTTCCCAGATGGCCCCGAGGTCATCCAGCTGCTTCTCCAGTGCCCCAACACGGTCCTTTAGGAGCTGAAGCTGGACGCACTTGTCACAGTTGTAGCAGCCAGAGGCTCCATCTGTGTCCCTGGGCTCCCACATTCTGCAAGCCTTACACTGACTCATCTGCCCCGACATGTGATCACCACGTTCCGTCCTCTCAAGCTTTATGCGTAGCCTCCTCTCCTCGCCGAAGACTCTCGCGCCAAAGACTCACACTTTTCTCACAAGGCTGCTCCCTCACTGCCGCTCCCTAAGAGCCGTCTTTCTTATATTAACTGATAAATTGCCTAATTTACCAATTTACAAACCAAATTCCTCAGTTTTAAACTGTTTTCCCCCTCTGACTCACTTCTAACTCTCCTCCCACTCGGGCTAGAGCCAATCAGTGCTTTTTCCTGCTTCTCTTTGTTGCTGTTTCTTCAAAATCCACGGGAGCTCTGAGTTAAGTCTGCCTGTGCTTTGCCTCTCCTTTGCAACTGTTTTTCCCCTCCGACTCACTTCTAACTCTCCTCCCACTTGGGCTAGAGCCAATCAGTGCTTTTTCCTGCTTCTCTTTGTTGCTGTTTCTTCAAAATCCACGGGAGCTCTGAGAGAATCCCAAATAGAATCCCAAATTTCCTGGAATTTGATATTTCCTGAAATTTTCAAAAATGCTTCCTGCATGCTATTTGTTGTTGGGTTTTTTTCGCGGGCACATGTTAACAACACAAAGAAGAAAAAGGCAAAACAGATCTATGTACCTATACCGTATCGGCCTGCTTCTGTTACTCACTTGTACAGTTATGCAAGGCAGCTTTTGCTGCCTCCAACAGCTTTCGTTGTCTTTGTTTATTCAACCTGCTCTCATGCGTCTCAGTCTCTGCTCTCTCCCTCCCACTCTCCCTCCCTCCCCCTTTCCCTCCCACCCTCTCTCTCCCCGCCCCCTCCTTCCCTCCCTCTCTCTCCCCCCTTCCTTTTTTTTCTCCCTACCTCCCTCTCTTATTCCCTCCCTCGCTCCCCCCTCTCCTTCCCTCCCTCCTTCTCCCTCTCCCTTTCTCTCTCCTACTCTCCCTCCCCTCCCTCCCCTCCCTCCCCCCTCCCTCTCTCATCCTCCCGCTCTCTCTCCCCAACCCTCCCTCTCTCTTGGCCCCTTGAGCCCGCCCACTGTTCTGTAAGATGAAGGCCAATCCCAACGTAACTGCAATTCCACCGCTCACTGGTAACTTTTTACCACTACGCTTATCCAGAATTCTACCACTGCCTGAAAAATAATCAAAGGCTCAACTTCCACTGAGAAAGAATTCCAAAGACACATTATTATACGAGAATTCCCCCGAACAGTCTGTGACCCATAGCGCTGTGGCCATAGCGTTATGTTTAAAGTCCATAGCACTGCAGCCGACTGCTCTTTGTTTAAATTCCCACTTGTTAAACTGACAGCGCTTTGAGTGCCAAACCGGCAGTGCTGTGTGTATTAGCTTTACACCCCTTCGCGGGCCGGATGCGGAAATTTCCCAAAATTATTCAATTTCCCTAAATTTACCCGAAGACAACCAGACTTTCCTGAATTTCGGGTAATTTCCTGCTTCAAGAGTTCCAAACGAAACACTGCTTCAAGAGTTCCAAACGGAAACTCATACATGTTGCTTCCCTATTATTTAAACTGACCTGGTGGGGTAGTCGGTGGCACTCAAGTTAATGAAATAGTCCCAGTGCCAGTCAGTCATTTCCAGTAGATCTTTCATGCAGTTCAGGTACATCTTCAGTAGGCTTGCCCCTCCCCATATTGTGACCATCCGCCATGGAGTTACACGGACGTTTGGGTATTGCTGTGCCAGTTGCATAACCTCTCTGTGCAAATAGTTAGAGCGCTGCAGGAACAGAAAGGCACAAGCTGTAATTAGTGACTGAAATAACTATTCAACATCATTCACCCCTCTTTTCACCCGAACACTCTCCATGAATCCATGGTTACCTTATTACAGGCAGTACATGGTTAACCTGGAGTAAGTTCAGAAAACATTCACAAGTATGTTACTGAATAGAGAATAGGAGAGAATGGATAGGTTGGGATTTATTTCCCCTGAAGGAGCTGAGGATTGTCCTTATAGGGGGTATATATAAGAACATGCGGGGCATAGATAGATAGATCCAAGTGAAAGGAGTCTAAGAGAGGCACAGGTTTAAGCTGAGAGGAGGACTATTTGAAGGGGATCTGAGGGGCAAGATTTTCCATGCAGAGGGTGGTGGCTATATGGAACGAGTTGCCAGAGGAATCTGCAGGGAGGGTACAATTACAAGTTTTAAGAAACATAATTATAAGTACATGGTGAGGAAAGGTTTGGAAGGGTATGAGACAAACAGGTAAATAGGATTGGCATAGATGGGCAACTTGGTCAGCATAAACGAGTTGGGCCAAAGGCTGTTTCCATACCGTATGATTTAATTATGCTTGAAAGAACCAAACAGGAAAGAGCACACTAGGCCAGGTAGAATCTTGCACTCATTAAACCATTGATGGGGAAGGATGAGACAAGGGTCAGCAGGTGACAGGTAGACCAAAGAGGGTGAAGGATGACAGGCAGATAGTTAGGTGGGGTAGGGGTGGAGCTGAAACATGGGAGGTGGGCGACAGGTGGAAGCAAACATAGGGTAAAATAAATGGGCAGATGGAGTTTCCTGCAGTCAAGAACGGTGCCATCGTAGACTGGCTGACTGACCCCTACTTTGCAGAGGCAAGACTGCAATTCTTGGACAGCTCTTCATACCCATTCCTGGCTACAACCTCACGAATGAACACTAGGCTACCACCTCCCACACTGTCGCAGATGTCATCGCATCAGGAGATCTCTCCTCCATCGCCTCCAAACTGATGGTGCTCTGACCCACACATCCTGCTTCCATCACTTACCCATGATATAGAAGGTCCACAAACAGGACTGTCCTGGCAGGGCCTACATTTGCCCCACTGAACTTAGCTGGGGAGCTACAGGACTTTATTTGGCCAGTCAGTCCAATGTAAGTATCATAATTCAGATAACAAGAGTGGTATGCTACAGTGTACTGACAAACTGATTTCTGCAACTCAGAGGCCAAACGTTAGCTGGCAGACACCCCTCCCCCTGGACCATGGTCCCACCACTGTTCAACTGGTTTCCCTTCAACAATATAATCATTCACTTGGTTAAACGCATCCTCACAATGAACAACTTTGCCTTCAGCTCCGTCCACATTCTCAACATCAAAAGGCATAGCTAAGGGGAGATCTTTGGGCCCAAGCCATGTGCAGCGGGCCAATTCTCTCAACTTGCTCTGGCACATCCATGTGTAGGAATGAACTGCAGAGGCTGATTTATAACAAAGATAGGCACAAAATGCTGGAGTAACTCAACGGGTCATGCAGCATCTCTGGAGAAAAGAAATAGGTGATGTTTCGGGTCAAGACCCAAGAGTGGTGGGTCTCTGGAACTCTCTGCCACAGAGGGTAGTTGAGGCCAGTTCATTGGCTACATTTAAGAGGGAGTTAGATGTGGCCCTTGTGGCTAAGGGGATCAGAGGGTATGGAGAGAAGGCAGGTACGGGATACTGAGTTGGATGATCAGCCATGATCATATCGAATGGCGGTGCAGGCTCGAAGTGCCGAATGGCCTACTCCTGCACCTAATTTCTATGTTTCTACAGACCTATTCTTCTTCTGAAGGGTCTCGACCCGAAATAGTATCTCATCTATTTTTAGCATCCCTTTTTTTTCCATCCACACTCCTCCCGAGTAGAGCAAAGGTGGAGTTTGCTAAATCCTCACTTCCCACCTCAGCAGCCTCCACATACAGCAGATCAATGCATGCCAATTGCCACCATCATCAAGAAGACTGACACTAAGATGGGTGGTATTATAGACAGTAAAGGTGGTCATCACGAATGACGCAGGATCTTGATCAGCTGGGAAAGTGGGTTGAGGAATGACAAATGGCAGTTTAATTCAGATAAGTGTGAAATATTGCATCTTAGGAAGGCAAACCAGCAAACAGTGGGGTCCTGGTTAGTGTTGTGGAGCAGAGGGATCTAGGAGTACAAGTACATAGATTCCCCAAACTGCTTCACAGATAAATAGGTTGGCGAAAAAAGCTTCTGGCATATTGGCCATCATCAGTCACGGAATTGAGAATAGAACTTGGGATGTTATGCTACTTTACCTACGTGGGTATTCTGAGAGGACAGAATATACCTGAAAATATATGAGAAATAAGATGTCTTAAACAGATGAAGCACGGGGCAACTTACCCCATAGGCAGAATGCTGAAAATGTTTTCCAGGAACAAGAGGCAGGCTGTTGGCAAGGATGGTTGAGAGTGATGTTTTACCCAGTTATGGCCCTGTTCCCAAGGGTCAGCTTTTCTGAAGGCCCGTTGCTTTGAATGCATATGGCCACTCTTAAACAGATGTTGCTTGAATTGTTACAAGCCTAAGGTCCTATAGGATTTTTGGGACAGTGGTACATCTCGGTTCTTGCTACCAGGGATCCAGGTCATGGCAGCAGCATGTAGGTCAATGTGGTCTGCTGCATGGTGTAAGTGTCTTATTAGTACAATGGCTTTTACCACTGTAAAATGATGCATTCCATTACAAAGGAAGTCCTTACAGACCTGGTAAAGCTCAACATGATTATGTACAGTCACCATAGTTTATTGTAAGAAACAGCATCTTTACTGCTAATATTGACCTTCCCAATGCTCCATCTCTAATTGATCCACTCCCTATTTAGGCTTCATATCACATTTGGCAGTATGTCTGTGCTAATATTCCCAATGTCCACAACCTCCCATTTGAATATATTTCTTCCCTTCCTCTAGTTTCTGTTGTCTTCATATCTGCTGTGATTATGTCATTTTCAATATCTATGGTTCTTCATTGTCTTCTTGTGTCTTCAACCATGGGTTTCCTTTCCCCAGTTAACTGCACCTTTCTTCTCCCAAGCAGAAACAAACTAGGATTCCATTTAGCCTAACTTACCACGTTCAAAGAATCATCGTCCGCAATCTGACATCTAATTGGATGCCAAAACCAAATTAATTTCCCTCTCTGCTGCACTTTCAATGTTCCAAAGGGACTGATCCCTTCTGAAGCCTCATTATCTCTCCCCTTTCTCTGGCACATTCCCTTCAAGAACAAGAAATGCCACATGTACCCTTAATCCCCTTCCTCCCTGTACAGAGCCCAAAACGCATCTGTTGGTGATGCAGGTTTAGTTTAGAGATAGATACAGCGTGGAAACAGGCCCTTCAGCCCATCAAGTCCGCGCCGACCAGCGATCCCCATACATTAACACTATCCCACACTATAGGGGCACTTTACATTTATACCTAGCCAATTAACCTACAACTCCCTGTTGGATTACAACCTTGTCGTGGTCGGGGAGCTTGTGTGTCCCAGTGACCCCTAGAGCTACGCCAGTGGGAGATTCGTCTCCTGTTAGGGTCTCCCATACTGGACAGATCGAAGGGTAGAGGCGAAACGAAGAGCGATCCACTGGTCCTCCAGGTTGGAGGTTGAGCACAGGGCTAATAACCCTGTCACGTAAAACAAATATGTTATGGAAACAGCAACTGAAGGAATCAACACTACTGAGTGGAGGACCTTCGTTACTGCCCTACATGCCAGGAGGCATAATAGGCAGTAAGTAAGTAATTAACCTACAAACCTGTACCTGGACATGTGGGAGGGAACCAAAGATTTCAGAGAAAACCCACACAGGTCACGGGGATAACATACAAACTCCGTACAGACAGCCATCCTGGTCAGGATCAAACCCGGGTCTCTGGCGCAGTTAGACAGCAATTCTACCGCTGCGTCAACGCGCCGCTCAGGTTTCTTGCACTTCTTCAAATTTTACATACTTATTGACACTCACAATGTAGTCTCCTCTATATTGGCGGAATTCAATATTGGCGGATTGGAAAGTACTCCCATTCAGTCTGAAAGTGTCAGCACGCTCCTAGTTTCCTCACATTATTTTTCAAACTTACTCCCACTCTGAACGCTGCCCTTCACTTTCCTACATGGTTGTAGCAAAGTTCAACATGTTTGAGGAACAGGATGCATTCTGTTGACTAGACACATTATAACATTTCACCATACATCTTCCAGCAAGGATTTCATATGTGGCATCTGGCAGCTTTAATTTTCTCTTCCTCTAAAATTCAGTATCACACCATGGGAAAGACATAAACAAGACCTGAACACCTTGACCGCAGCTTGAACACATCTTGTAGTAGCAGCTTTCAGAAAATGGAACGGACCCCAGTATAATATCCAGGAGAAAACTACAGTAGAGCAACACGTGTCTTCAGTTTAATTGGATCAATTGTCTCTTTCTCCATCCTAATGGTTAGAAAATGTTCTGGTGGCTATTACAGATGCTGATCAGAACATGGTCCACTTTGATGAATTATAAACCCTTTGCTGGGAGGAGGGAACCTACCTGGGAATTCTTGGCCCACCAAAATGATACATAATTAGGAAGGAACAGCCTTGGAAGTCCTCAGCATTGATACAATTAGTCCTCAATGGAATTTGAAGGATTTCGAATCGATGAAAATGCAGGAAAGACAATACACAGGGTTACAAAGCCCTTTAGCTCATCTCACATTTCATCACTCTCATTACCTTTACAAGATCAGCCCGAAACTTCCTAAGTTCCAGTAGAACTGCACCAGCCTCTCCAGTCTACCCATATACCTATCCATGTAACTAAAGTCTCTCTTTGGAATCAACCTGGTAAAGCACATCTACACATACTCTCTAAAGCAGGATGATCAGCCCTATATGGCAAAAGCTCAACTCTGTCATATTTACATAGATAGGCAACCGATTAACTAAACGCATGCAGTTTTTGAGTACATGGATGTCAAAAAAACCAGCAGGTGTCCCCAGCAAGTGGTCAGAAGTGCAGCACTGGATGATTTTGCCTCCTAAATCCAGGAAAGATAGAGCTGGTTATATGTTTGGTATTGCACTGACCAAACCCAGGTAGCTGGTGCCAATAGCCAGCATCTGTACTACTTTACATTTTTGATTTCCTGGTTGAGTTTCTGAGGCATATCACACTGGGGCATTAATTCCACTTCAGTTATATCAGAACAATATCCTTTCTTTAATACCCTGATCTATATCGGTGAGACCAAGCGGAGGCTGGGCGATCGTTTCGCCGAACACCTCCGCTCGGTACGCAATAACCAACCCGACCTCCCGGTGGCTCAGCACTTCAACTCCCCCTCCCATTCCGTATCCGACCTATCAGTCCTGGGCCTCCTCCACGGCCAGAGTGAGCAACACCGCAAGTTGGAGGAACAGCACCTCATATTTCGCTTGGGGAGTCTGCATCCTCTGGGCTTAAACATTGAATGTTCTTAATTCTGTTAACCCTTGCTGTCTCCTCCCCTTCCCACCTCTCCCTCAGCCCTCGGGCCCTGGCATTCCCTCTCTCTCTATCTCTCCCCCACCCAAGTCGCACTAGCTTCTCATTTTCACACTACAAACAGCTTACAATGGCCTGTTTCCTTTATCATCGATACTTTTTTGCATATCTTTCATTCATTGTTCTTTATCTCTCCACATCAGCATCTATATCTCTCGGTTCCCTGATCCCTAACCAGTCTGAAGAAGGGTCTCGACCCGAAACGTCGCCCATCTCCTTCGCTCCTTAGATGCTGCTGCACCCGCTGAGTTTCTCCAGCCTTTTGTGTACCCCCAATATCCATTCTTTGTCAAGTCAAGTCAAGTCAGTTTTATTCGTCACGTCCACATAAAGTTCAGTGTAATGAATTTGCCAGCAGCCGTACAATAAAAAAAGAACACACAATACACAATAAAAATTTAACACAAACATCCACCACAGCATTCATCACTGTGGTGGAAGGCACAAAATTTGGTCAGTCCTCCTCCATTTTCCCCCATGGTCGGGACCACAACCGCATTGATACAGAAGTATAACATGTCAAGTAATACGTAAAAAATATATATTTCCGGTCAGGATCCCTTTGTCACAGGTTCTGACGACAGCTTACGGACTTGAAACATTGATTGTTTCTCTTTTCACTGAGATTGCTGACTTACTGGGTTTTTCCAACATTTTCTGTTTTTGTTTCAGTTTACCAGTATCTGCAGTTGTTTTAAATTATCATCTACCGTTTAATATTATTTGCGGACTCAACCACTGTTTAGAAACATGGAAACAAGTTTAGGCCTTCATCTCCCTCCACTGATCCATCACTCTACAAGATATTTGCTGATCATTAGTCATAGTTCTCCACACTACATTTATCCAAACACTTTTTTTTATCATCACATAAAAACAAAAATCAGTCTCCACAGGAACATTTCCAAAGCTTCGAAGAGTCAGGAAGTAAGACCACAAAGGAATTAGCATGGTTGATGACACCAACCACCCAGTCCCCACGATTTCAGTCCTTAAAGACCCAGCTTTTATTTAAAAGTACCCCATACCTTGCTCTGGACTGCTTTTATTGATCAACTGAAACACCTAAATAAAATGCAGGATTCACAAACATAGCATTAGCAACTGCCTTCTTAATTTTGCTCTTCTATCCTACTGGTGAATTGGTGCTGTACTTCCCCCTGAGGCAAGTGGGGTTTAGTTCCCCATAGTTCCCACAATTTCACTCCTTGTTACGATATTTTTAACGTGTTCTTGCAATTGAAACCACTTCATTACTCTTTACACCCGTGTGTACAGTCTAACATATGCAACACGCAGGTGAGGCTCCCTGTCAGAATTATGGAGTGCATACCTTGTCAACATGGATGTAGTAGAAGTGGCGCTGGTGATAGATGGCTTTGATCATCCGCTTAAGCTGCCTGATGGATCTGCCATGAACGACAAGGACATATGCAATTCTAATCGGATTTTGGATGGATGTTAGATCCACACTGCCATCTTCCCATTGGATGATGCTGTTGGGTTTCCCTACAAAGAAACATTATTAATTAGTACAATCGCTCAAACCATGCAAGGTTAATACATTTGCCACAGGATCTTTCCCGTTTATTTTTCCAATTCTCTCTTCTCTTCCCACCTCTAAAACCACCAGCCTCCAGCATACGATTCCTTTGAGCACCTTGATCAAACAACAAATGGTGAGATGCATGACTGAAAACAAGAGCATCAAGTCCATAGCTTCCTGAAATTGACAGGATGGGGGTGATGATACACAAAAGGCTGGAGAAACTCAGCGGGTGCAGCATCTAAGGAGCGAAGGAGATAGGCGACGTTTCGGGCCGAAACCCTTCTTCAGGATGGCGGTGATGGTGAGCATAAAAATCTGGAAATCATATTGCAGCGCTATACCACTTTGGTTAGGCCATGTTCAGAATACTGTGTGCAGTTCTAGTTGTGTCATTACAGGGAGGATTTGGGGAGGGTGGAGAAGACGTTAAGCAGGATGTTGCTGGTGGTACTCAGAGGGTCGAGCAGCAACTGTGTGATGGGAGTTGTGGGGGGGGGGGAAGGAAGAATTGTCGACATTTCCAGTCGAAACCTGATGCTCAAATCACAACGTTCCTCAAGCAAATTGTCCACAGGATGATGCTTATGGCGCTAGTTATGAGAGAGAGAGATTCGACAAACTTGGATTATTTTCTAAGGGCGACCTGGTTAAAGTTTATAAAATAATGACAGTGTTGATTGACATTTTCCCAAGATAGAAATGTCTAATACTAGAGGGCATAGCTTTAAGGTTTGTAACCCCCCCCCCCCGGATGCCACTCGGATCCCTGTCACTGGCTGACAGGCCAGGAGAGGCCAATCCCCTCCATCATTGGTAACAGTTGTCCAATTAGCTGATACTGGTTTGGCCAGTATGAGAGAGGGTGAGAGGGAGAGAGGGAGAACATTTATCATGTGGGGCTTAAAGCGTCTACCCCCACCCCCCTTCCCAACCTCAGCTTCACAGACCTTAGCGTACTCCTAGTTCCTAAAACCCATTTCCATCACTGCCCACGATCCTGGTGCTTGGACACAAGGCAGGGAGTAGGGAGGGCCAATCGAGGTGGGGGGGGGGGGGGGGGGGGGGAATCTTCCTGTCGGTTTGCTCCTGGGCCTGTCCAAAATGTCCCACCTTCCACCCACCCACAGCCCCCCCCGCCCACCCTTTCAACAATCCGGACTTTGATCAGAGAAGGGGCAGTGGAGTAGGCACCCTGTCTATTTAGGTAAAAAAAAATTTAAAAGCCAAAGGTTAGCTCGAGCCCCGAAGAGACAGATGCAGGAGAGAATACCAGAGAATTTAAACAAATATTTTCTCTCTCCATAAGAAGGATAACAAATGTGTCTCAGAAACAGTGCAACACAAGACCAGAGTGAAAAAAAGAACATAGCAACAGAAAAACTAAAGAGATTGAAAGCCAATAAAATCCCCAAGACACAATGACTGTCTTGCCAAGATTCTGAAAGAATTGACAACAGAAGCACTGGTTGCCATACTCCAAAATTCTAAATTGATTCTAATTGAATGGAAGGGAACAGATATTGTCCTACTTAGGCTGTGGGCCGAGCATCAGCAATGTGTCTAGAAATCAACTTTCGTGACCCATGTCTCGGAACTACATTAAATTATGCACAGATTTAGATAAAATATAACTGAGCAGAAAGTCATAACTCTTCAGTGCCAAATTAAAATAATTAGAAAATGAGATCGAAAAGTAAGCGTCCTCTAGTGTCCAATGCCCATATTACACAATGGGGAGCCTATTTCCGTGTTGCAGTCTCTTTAAACCATATATTATTATAATATATAATATATAATATATTAATATATATATATATATATATATATATATATATATATATATATATATATATATATATAAGATACAACATACATTTATTTGTCGCATGTGCCAGATGGCACAGTAAAAAGGGGAACACAACACACGATAGTTCAACATAAAACATCCCCACACAGCAGAATCAAAGTTTCCCACTGTGAGGGAAGGCACAAAGTCAGTCTCTTCCTCTAATGTTCCCCAATGTTCACCCATGGTCGGGGCCTCCCTGAGCCCTCCACAGTCGCCGCTACAGGTGGCCCGATGTTCAGGCCTGCTCGCCAGGGTGATGTAAGTCCAACGTCGGGGCTGGGGGAGATCCTCAGCTGCCTGGGCATCAAAGTCGGCCACCTCCTACCGGAGTCCATGGCTCCCAAAGTCCGCAGGCCGCGCTGGGCAGAGATGCAACACTGGCGGCCCTCGGCATAGGACCCCAAGACTCCACAATGACAGTCAGCGCCGCCTGCGTTGGAAGCTCTCCAAAACCGCAGCTCCACGATGTTGGAGCAGCTGCCCAACCCCGGCAGGAAAGGCCTGCTCCGATCCAGGTGGAAGGCTGCGAGGAGGGGGGGTGAGGACGCGACTTGGAGAAATAGTCGCGTCCCCGCCAGGAAGCGACTGGGAAACAGTTTCCCCCCTTACCCTGTCCCCCTCCCCCACATAGAAAAGTTAAAGTTTCCCCCAAAAACAGACTCTAAACAAACTAAACTTTTTTTAAAGATTGAAAAGACAAACAGGCTGTAGGCAGAGGCTGCCGTCAATGTGGCACCATAGTGGGACTGGGGCAGTGCCAGGCTGGGGGAAGGCTAAGGCATCTTCCACTGACAGGAAAATGTCTAACCTTAACTCGCCCCCCTTCCAGAGCTGCCCACGGTTGGAGCTGGAGCCGCTTTGGGACCGTCTGCGGGTTCCGTACGTGTGGCCCCGCAGTGCGTCCACCTCGGCCAGCATGCCCTTCTGGTGGTGATGATGATGGGGAGCAGCACTGCCCTGCACGCCTCCACCTTCAGTACCCCCATAGTGCTGGCTCAGTCAGTCCGCCCGCTCGCTCGCTGCAACACCGGCTGGCCGACAGCCCGGCCGACCCCTTGCAGCACCCACCGTCGGCTCAGCCCAACTCCGACCACCCGCCAGAGGCCCGGCCCGACGCTCACCACCTGCCGGAAGCCCGGCCCAACCGACCGCTCTCACTACCCACCGGCAGACCGACGGATCCTCCACAGCATCTGACAGACTGACCGATTGACTGACCCTAACCCTAGCTCTACATTTGTTATTTAGTATTTTTATTTAACAGTTCACATGATAACTTTATAAAGATAAATCAATTGAAAAACAAAATGATCAGCAAGGTGAGCATTACCTTTATTCCTTGGAAACGTTGTTATTGTTTTGATGTAATGAGGAGGCAGCCATGATCCCAGGGTCCTCGCTGCCTAGCGACCATAAAACAAAGCGCGGGATTGGTCAATTTGCGTCCGACCTCAATATCAAACGTGCATTGATTGGGCAATTACTACTCAGAAAATTTGAAGTTTTTCTCATATTTCTTTAAAATGTGCCGGTTTTGGTCTTGACAAGTTTCTGGTACGATTTATATATTTTTACACAATATATTAAATATCCAGGTAGTTCCGCGAGTTGGGTCATGAACCTGAACAAAAAAGCTCCTCGGCCCACAGCCTAACTGTATACAAAAAAGGGAGATGGTAAATGGGGGATCTACAGACCAGTTACATGATATTAAAGCTGGAGTACTATTACCATGGAAGTGATAGCAGGGGAGTTACACAATATTAGGACTGGCCAATCAACAGGATTTATGAAATATTAGTTTTCTGAGGTTAGAACAGGTAGATAAGATAAGGAGAAATAAGAGAATGTGGTGAATTTGAATTCCAGAGTGTTTTTATAAGTCTTTCAATAAGCAAAAAAAAACGGTGGAGGAGCTCAGTGGGACAGCTGTGGGGGAAAAGGAATTGACGATGTTTTAGGCCTACACCCTGCAACAGGACTGACTGTATTTGTGTGTAGTGTCTCTTATGTCTCCAGCTCCATCAACAAAATTACATGATATATGCAATTGAGGTTGCATATGAACAGGAAGCAACACTGTTCCAGCACTGCTATGTTAGTGTTTAACACTATGAACAGTGTTCATAGTCCAATACTGCTATGAACAGGAATGGTTGATGGACAGAAAGCAGAAACATAATAAATGAGTCATTTTCACATCGGATCACCTCCTGCCAGCATGTCCAGGTGCTCCAAACCCATTTGGAGTGGTCTCCCACTCCAAATGATCCACAAGTACTGGCTGCCTGTATTGCAACATTGTCCCTGGGATCCAACTGTCTGTACCATGAAACCTGGCTAGATATTGTATTTGTTGAGCTAAATGTCAAAAGTTTCAGTTTCCAATCCAACTGCACCAGTTTCAGTGGTGTCATACATGGAATCTAAGCCAGCACAGACAAAATGGGCCACGCTGGCACCCTCCCATGCCATAAAGAAATATGAAACCTGTTGTTCTGTGAACTTTTCAAATGAAGATCTTCATTTCTGTGTGACTTTTAGATGTGACTGATATGCTATTTTAATACTATTAAAAGCAATAAGAACTCTTTACATTCTTCTAAAGAATGCTGATCCAATATACTTTTATCCGTTCATGATAGGACAGGCCTTTCACCTCATGCATTAGCCTTGTGAATCTCATCTGGACTGCCTGTGAAACATCCATTTTGATTTTCTGCATCGAGAACAGTTGAAAGATGGACAAATTTGCTGTTCTTTCACATTGTGTTTGAGTTGTTTTCTCTCAATTACAATACATTGAAGCAAATTTATATTCTGTATCTCAAGCTTTTATCCACTTTCTCAACCGGAGTCACAAGATCTTGATCCAAGTTTGCCCTCTGTCCCTGTAAGTTCATGTTATCAGCAAGCGTGGATACTTTACAATGTGTCTCCTCCAACAAGTCATTAATAAACGAGTATTTGCTGCAGGCGTGGGTAACTTTGCATCCTGAAAGATTTAATTTATTTAGCTGTTGCCTTCTGTGTGATAACCAGCTTCAGCTCGTACTCAACACACTTCCTCCATTACTGTGAGCTCTTGTCTTCGTAACAACCTTTTACGTGGCACCTGATTAATGCCATCTGGAGATCTGACTAAACTACATGTATAGGAAAGGGCTGCAGATGCCGGTTTAAATCGAAAGCAGACACAAAATGCCAGAGTAACTCAGCGGGACAAGCAGCATCTCTGGAGAGATGAAATGGGTGATGTATCGGGTCGATTCAGAAGGGTTTAGACCCAAAACGTCACCCATTCCTTCTCTCCAGAAATGCTGCCTGTCCCGCTGAGTTACTCCAGCGTTTAAACTGCATGTATAGTCCTTTCGATTTGACTCTCTTAATGAATCTTTGAACAATTCCAGCCAATTTGTCATACGAGTTTTCTTTCATAAAACACATGCTGACTTGGTCTGAGGACATTAAGCCTCTTTAAAGAACCAGCTATTTCTGGACAACTCACATCTTGCTCACAGTAGATATTCAGATAATTGGCCTATATATTCTTGCTTTTTCTTTCCTTTCTTTTAATGTGGACATCACATTTGCCGGTTACCAATTCATTGGTACCCTCTTAGAACAGCTCTGAAAATTGTTAACTTTTGCCTCTATGTTTTGCAGCAACTTCCTTTAAAAGCCTTGGGTGCGGAAAATCATATTCAGGTGACTTGTCTATCATTATCCCCATTCATTTTTCTTATGAAAAGAATTGTTACAAGCTAATTTCTTCCATTGGAAACTAGCCCACCTGCTGGTCTTGGAATAAAGTATAGGGGGTTGGGGGTGGGGGAATGGAGTCCGTTATTGCCAATTGTCAGCTATAATCAAATAAGGTATCATCATTGTATAACTGGGATTGCAACCTTCACGTGGTCCGCCCTGTTTCGACAAATGCAATCAACCTGGTGTGCACAATCAAATAAGATTAAATAGAACAAGTTGTCCTACAACTTTAGGATGAGCACGCCATGTGCAAGAAAAAGATTATATAACTAGTAGAAACAAACAACTGCAGTTGTTGATTAATACACAAAATTGACCAAGTGCTGGAGTAACTCAGCAGGTCATGCAGCATCTCTAGAGAATGTGGATAGTTGATGTTTCGGGTCAAGTCCCTTCTTTAGACTCTCAGTCTGGAACTGGGCCTGGAAACCAACTGAGTTGACGGACCAGCCTGCTGACGGAGTGGAGTCAATGGTCGTGGCCCACTGGCCGCCTGAGCACAGGCCAGGGTTGGCAGTGGCAGTGGCAAGCATGGCGAGGAAGTAGCCGAGGAAGCTGTGTGGGCCGGTGGTGGCAGCAATAGGTCTGGCCCAGAAGCGGCTGGGGACGTGGTGCAAGCCGAGTGTGGCGTCGGCAGCCTGACCTGGAAGCGGCCATGGAAATAGAGCAAGCTGGGGGTGACGTGGGAAGTTGGACCTAGATGCAGCTGAGGAGGTGATGCAGGCTGGGGTGGCATCAATAGGTCCGTCACTACAATCATATAAAGCGGTCCGTTGAAACAAGGGCTTATTGTATTTGCAATGTCTACCTCTGAAGACTCAAGTACTCCTCCCGATGCTTATGCTGTTAAAGTATTTGTCCCCACCAGCCCTCCAGGCAGCGCACTCCAGGTTCCAAACACCCTGGTATATATTCTTTCCTCAGATTCCCTCTAACCTTTTACATAAACTAATGCCTCTGGTTTTAAATATCTTTGTTATGGTGATGTTTCTTACTTTGGTAACCTGTCAGGCTCAGCCTCCTTCATTACAAGGAAAATAAACCAGTCTGTTTAGTCTCTAGTCTAGTCTACATTAGCCTTCATAAGTCAGGGTATTAAGTATAAAAAGGACACCAAGTGCTGGAGTAACTCAGCAGGTCAGGCAGCATTTCTGGAGCATGGATAGGTGACGTTTCAGGTTGAGATCCTTATTTAGAAGTTGGGATGTTATGTTACAGTTGTACAAGATGTTGGTGAGGCCACATTTGTAGTACAGTGTTCAGTTTTGGTCACTCAGCTGTAGAAAGGGTATCATTAAGCTAGGATAGAGTCCAGAGAGGATGTTGCCAGGACTAGAGGATCTGAGCTATCGGGAAAAGCATTAGAACATTGGCGTGCAGAAAGCTGAGGGGTGATGTTATCAAGGTGTATAAAATCATGAGAGGAATGTTTAGGGTGAAGCATAGAGTCCTTTAGCCAGGGTAGGGAAATCAAAAACCAGAGTACATAGTTTTAAGTGGGAGGAGTAAGATTTAATAGAAATCTGAGGGATAACTTTTTCCACTTAGGGTGGTCTATTACAAGTACATAGGATGGTAAAGACAGCATTTGGCACACTGGCCTTCATCTGTCAGAGAACTGAGTATATGTTGGGATGTTATGTTACAGTTCTACAAGCCATTGATGGGCACATCTGGAGTATTGTGTTCAGTTATATTCAAAAGATGCCATTAAGTTGGAAAAAGTGCAGAAATGTACAAGGATGTTGCCAGAACTCAAGACCCTGAGCTATTGGGAGAAGCTGCTCAAGCGATGACTTATTCATTGGAGGGCAAGATACTTAGGGGTGATGTTATGAAAGGACAGGCCTTTCACCTCATGCATTAGCCTTGTGAATCTTGTGAGTATAAAATCATGAGGACCGAGATAGGGTGAATTAGAGTTTTTTTCTTAAGGTAGGTTATGAAGAACTGGAGGACAGAGGTTTAAGGTGAGACGGAAAAGATTTAATAAGGACAGAGTGGCAACTTTATTACATGGAGGGTGGTGAACACGTGGAACGAGCTGGCAGAGGAAGTAGTTTAGGCAAGCACAAAACAACATTCGAATGACATTTGGACATGGATAGAAAAGGTTTAGAAGGGTATGGGCCCCAATCTAGCCAAGTGGTAGATTTGGTCAACGTGGACAAGTTGAGCCAAGGGGCCTATTTCCATGCTTTATGTCTTTATTTCGACACCACGGATATGATTCATGCCCTGGGAGCGCTGGATGTGAATAGACAATTTCTGAATATTCCAACACTGAAACCCTTCGTAAGGAAAAAAGGCTTGCAATAAAGGACAAAGCTCTCCCAAAGGAGCTCGATACTATGGTCGAGTGGTCACAACAATGGGGCATGCAGTTCAACCCTTCCAAATGTGAAACCATGCGTGTCACCAGAAAGACCAGGTGTCACATCTTACAACGTACTTGGTGTCACCCTTGAAGAATCCAAACAAACCAAGTATCTTGGCATCAAATTGCAGAATGACCTACGTTGGACTCATCATGTAACAGTGAAAGCAACAGGTGTCCTAAACTTCCTGAGGCGCAACTTCCATCATTGTTCAGCTTCTGTCAAGGAGAAGCTATATTTCACCCTCGTTAGACCTCATCTGGACTATGCAGTTGCAGCTTGGGACCCATACACAGATAAAAACATTTCATCCATCGAACGTGTCCAAAGACAGGCCGCTCGATTTGTTACTAACACCTACGCGAGAGAAGCGAGTGTCACCAAACTTCTGAATTCTCTGGGGTGGAACCCTCTCCAAGACAGACGTGAAGCTCACCGTTTGACCTGTTTTTACAAAATGTTAAATGGTCAGCTAGACATAGATCACAAGACCTACACCAACCCCAAACCAATTAGGAGCAGACGAGGGCATTCGATCCAATTTGTGGTCCCAGCCTCAAAGACAGATGTGTACAGCAATTTGTTCTTTCCACGCACTATTAAAGCATGGAATAATCTCCACCAAGCCACGATTGCCCAGCCAGATGCAACTAAATTTAAAGTGGCACTTTCTTCCCAATAACCCTCTCTGGCTAAACCCCATCCCTTCACCACCTCCAGTTTAAATTCCAGTTGGAATATTTTGGAGGACCAAGTAACCAAGAACCAAGAAAAAAAGGACAAAGGACATTTATTGTCACATACACCAAATGGTGTAGTGAAATTTGACGTGCCATGCAGCACACAGATAAAGATAAGACACCACACTAAGAATTTAACAATACACATAGACACATCCCCCCACAATGGTTCCCACTGTGAGGGAAGGCACAAAGTCCAGTCCCATCCCCATGTCCACCCATAGTCGGGCATATTGAGGCCTCCGCAGTCGCCGCTACAGTCGCCGCTACGCCGATGTTCCAGGCCGTTCTCGCCGGATGATATTGCTCCGGCTTTGGGAGAATCCTCACAGCGGCTTGGGACACCTGGAGCAGCCGCTTCCTTACTCGAGACCACGGCTACCGAAGCCGACAGGCCGCGCCGGATGGAGCTCCACCGCCGAGAGATCCCAGGATCCCCGATGAAAAGTTCAGCGCTGCCGCCCGCAGCTGGCCGCCCCACGGTCCCCAAGTCCCGCGATGTTCACCTGTGGTCTCAGCTCACCAGAGTTCCAGTGCGGCGACCCAGGCAAGGCATCTCCCGTTCCGCTGCGCGATAGCGCTCCAGCGCTGTGCCGCCGCCGAAGCCGAGGTCCTGGGCGGTCCCCTCAGACCCGCCAGTAGGCGGCGAGGACGGGTCGAAGGTGCAGCCCGGAGAAAAGCCGCTTCTCCGACCAGGTAGGGACCCTGAAGAGTAGTTTCCCCCTTCCCCCCCCCCCCCCCCCACCCCACCCCACATAAAAAAGACTAGAGCTCCGAAAAACAAAAACTCAACTAACAAAAAATTTTAAAAAGCGAAAAACGGACAGCAGCAGGCTGGGCGGCCGGCCATACCCGTACAGGACAGCGTCCCAGGAGTCGAAAGAAACATTATTATTGCACTATACCTGAGAGGCGACAGAAACGAGGTACAGAGTGTGGCATCAGTTTCTCAGCCTGGTGTAAGCAGACCACATTGGCGATCTCTTGTTGGCACGACTGAGTGGTCGCCCTGGACAATGCAGACAAGGCATCCTTCCCCACAACATCACAGTTTGGAGAGAAGTCATTGCTGGTGGGCTGAGAGGCTCCTTCTACGCTGCCAACATCATTGTTCTTCGAGTCCCCTTTTAATTCACTGACATTTCTGCTGCTGGAGAGATTGCTCTGAATAACGTTGCTGAAGTGGATTCTTGGACCAACCCAATGCCGCACTGCAGGTTTCCGCCTCAGTAAACTAGTCCTCAGTACACTGGCTGTGCTGCTCGGACGCTCCACGGCCTGTCTGCCTGCACTGTGCCGTCGGCTGGGCCCCAGGTGTCGGCTGTCAGAACTGTCCACCTCATTGCTGTCAGGTAGTTTGGTCCTCTTCTCCCTCCCTGTCTGCGGAAATAAACAGCATCACCCAAGTTACAAGCCTGGTCAAAAATCAAGGATTTACAAACACATTGTATTTTCACCACATTTTCCCATTCCATGATGGAATTTAGAACAGTTTTTGCTCTTTCAAATAAACTAAAATTCACCGTTCACAAACCGCTCAACAACGAACAGATAAAATAGTCTGTTGTAAAACCTACATAAAACCTTTCACACATACATCTTTTGTAAAATTACCATTGCGTTATTATAAATTTACCTGTTCACTACAATGAAATTACTATGTTTGTTTTCCCTTGCCCCCAGTTACTCCTCCCATACTCCTGATCTGGACAACTTGCAGGATATTAGTTGTAAACTAAATCCACGTCAGTTTAGTTTAGAGCTACAGTGTGGAAACAAGCCCTTCAGCCCACCGAGACCACCCCAATCATTGATCGCCCGTTCACAAGTTCTATGTTATTTCACTCTCAGATCCTGCACTCTCGGAGCAATTTACAGAAGCTAATTAACCTGCACATCATTGGAATATGGGAAGAAGCCAGAGCACCCGGCGGAAACATACGTGTTCACAGGGAGAACATACAAACTCCACATAGACAGCACCCGTAGTGAGGATCATACCTGAGGCCACTGTGCCGCCCCACTTCATGATATCTGTTCCATGACTGTTATCATCAATTTTAGAGGCGTTTTCAATACAATCAAATTTAAATTGGCCAGCCTGCCCTGGATCCCATGGCTCTTAACCTCTGGACCGACTTATGAGTAGTTCTGCCATGACATATTTCCATACCATGAATTGTGTACAATGCAATTGATGAATTACAAAATTATTTGTATTCCACAATCCTAATGGTTATAATGCAATTTCAATTGGGAACTATATACTACTTACAAATCACTTAGGAAATTGCCAAGCAGAAAAAAAGCTGTCTTGCAAAAAAGTGTAGCAAAACCAAATATTTCCATGTAACCTCCCTGTGGTAATCAGAAACCAACTCTTAAGAACACAGCCTGCCAGGATCACCGAGGTGGCAACTGAAACGGACAAGCAATCACTTTTATTGACACTGCAATGATACTCTATTAAAGAATGTATCATACAGGTTTTAGTATTTTTAGCTTGCAGTAGCAAAAATAAACTTAAAGCTATTGAAAAAACTTTTTTTTTTCAAAGCCTGCGGCAGGAAAAAGAATTGTTACTGCAAGTTTAAAATGTTCTCGCTCTTAACCCCCTGTTCCCGATTGACACTTTTTTTAAAAATGCAATTTTTATAACACAAGGCTTCTAGGAATGCAACTATTGCATATAGCAGAACAATTGTACCATGTTAAACTCCATGTGGACAATATCAACTGCACTTCTCTCACCAATATACTTGGTTAACTCCTCGAAAAACTTCAATCAAATTTGTGAAGCAGAACTTCCCAAAGGCAACCTGACTATCCCTCTGTAATGTTGGAAATTGGGGGTGGGACCCAACAGATTGATATAAAATTAAGAGGGACATAGTTAGGGTAGTCGAATCAGAACCTTTATTTCACGGTAGAAATGTCAAAGACAAGAGGCCATAACTTTGAGGTCAGGGGGGGAAAAGTTCATCGGAGGTGTGGGGGGCAATTTTTTAACCACAGAGTAATGTGTGCCTGGAACACGCTGCCAGGGATGGTGGTGAAAGCAGATGCAATAGGTGCTTTTAATAGGCTTTTAGATGGGCACATAAATATGAAAGGAATGGAGGGATATAGATCACATGCAGACAGAGGAAATTAGTTTAATTTGACACCGTGCTCGGCAGTTTTGTAACTGACATTCTCAATGAAGCAAAGAATAGCAGAGAATGGAGAGCAGGGTGAGATCCGTTATAGCAGCTTTTCCTCGGCAGGCCTCAATTCAGGTTGATATTCATGAAATCAACAGTTCATTAAGATTTCAATTATTAGAAGTATTTGTTCACATTATTTGAAAATGTAGTAACTCAACACAAAAGCACGCCACTCAATTAATTACACTTGGCATGAAAATAAAACTGACAAGCTGTTCTGCATTACATGGAAGGTAAATTGTATAGTGTTCCGTAGTAATAGAGATCATCAAGTACTGCCTGGATGAATCTAAAGAAGATCTGCTGCAAAGAAATTGTTGAGAAATCCAACCTGTGCAATTCACGAGTAAGAATTCATTTAAAACAGTACAAGAGTTTTGATAATAGACACAAAATGCTGGAGTAACTCAGCGGGACAGGCAGCATCTCGATGGAAGGAATGGGTGACGTTTCCTGTCGAGACCCTTCATCAGACAAGAGTTTCTAGCCTGCGCAAGAAAAATGCAGGATGTAGTGCCGTGGGCTTAAATTTGAGCACATGGTTCTGCCACGACTGATAGAATTTTTTTTGGACTGGATACATTTGAAACAGGGTGAGGTCAGTTACAAAATGCTTGATTCACGTTACCCAGATACAAGCTGCTTTTTAATGTGTAACTGTCAAAATACTACAGCGAATAAACCCACAATTAACATCCAAAAATCTAGATATCAGAATCTTTGTGGTGATTAATTTAAAGAAAAGTAAATTCACTTGCACTGACAAATCAGCTCACAAAGGCAGGAATAACTAAATAAATTTACGTCTTGAGATTTGAGCACAGGCAGTTGCTCAGAAATTGAGAACTTGCCAACTCTAAACAACTTCTCCATTGTCAAACAAATAGTAATTCAATCCAGCAATGGCAAGGAGACAATATTCGGCATTCAAGATGGAGATGGCGAGAAATTTCTTCTCTCAGATAGTGAACCTTTGAATACTCTACCCCACAGAGCTGTTGAGTCCAAATTTCTGACTACCATCAAGTTGTTGTTTATGGTTTATAAAGCTAATGGGATGCTGGCAGGACAGAGGAGCTGAGGTAGTGCTCACGTCAGCTCTGAACTTACTGAACAGTGCATCCGATTCAACAGACCATACAGGCTACTCCTACTTCGAGTTCTGTCAGGCTCAATGTCAAAAGCCAAAACCACAGATAATGCCAAAAAAGAAATTAAAGACTCAAATCCAACCCGTCAAATGGTAGGTACAAGCAAGTAGTGAACAGAATGCTAAATATCACCGATACAATAAACTCCCTGAAATAATTAGAACAATTAACTACACAGTATTGAGGAATATGTTTAGTCCAGGCCTTGAAGTGAAAAAGGCCCCACACTATTTGATTAGTAATCTGGAATATTTTACATGAACCCAAAGGGGTAGACAGGAGCATGATTTAACATCTCTTCTATAACATGGGACAATACCGGCACACACATCATACTGCACTGATCTCCCAGCCTAGACTGTCTTCACACGGCTGGATCACAATTTAACCCATTATCAACCGTCCACAACAACACCATTTTGTTCCAGAAACCCTGAACAAGATCATGTCAAGTCTGATGTGACAATAACGAAAAAACACTTCATACTGGAAAAATATTGTTTCCAACTTATTTTACAGACTGTATCGATACGAACAATCCATTCCAAAAAGCAAGTGTAAGAAAGAACTGCAGGTGCTGGTTTAAATCGAAGATGGACACAAAATGCTGGAGTAACTCAGCAGGTGAGCAGCATCTCTGGAAAGAAGGAATGGGCGACCTTTCGGGTCGAGACCCTTCTTTGAGGTCTTTGATGTGGCAATGGTAACTGGTCATCAGTCTCCTGAAACTTGGGTAACTCAGGCCTCGTTTCCGCTTTTGGTTCTTTATCTAGTTTGTCCTGTTCAACCATGGAGCAGGAAGTTTGGAAGGGTGATGTTAGTAGTTACTCATTGATGGAAAATCCTAAAACAGGAATTCCTAATATGTTGATATCATCAGCTGGAGAAGAATAAGATCAACTTCATAGCTGGAATACCAGGAATCTTGAATTTAAAACTACCCCCTCCACAAAACCAAAACTGAAGAAAGTTCAGGAAATTACAAGGATAGAACACAATTGGGAGGACAAATAAAGCCAGGATACCCACAATAAACAGTGGGACCCAAGGAAGCACAGAGGAACAGAAGGATCTTGTATGTGTCATGAGATTTCTGAAGAGAACACAGGTAAATAAGGTGATATGGCTTAAGGACAATTGGCTTCATCTGTCAATGCTTCAGATATAATATGGAATTTATGATAAAGCTGTATAAAGAATTTGTTGGAGCTCTGGTTCCCACTCTTTGGGAAGAATGTGACTGCACTGAGGAGGATGTTCACAAGTCATTGAACATTTTAGCACGAGGAGAGACTGGAGCGTTTAGAGGGGAGGGACCTGACCGAGCTACACACAATGAGGGGAATAGATAAGTGTACCCTGTTATTCATTATTTACATTAACAACTTTGTTGTAAATGTTGGTGACATGGTAAATTTACAATTGGTGATACAGTGGATGGTGAAGGAGGTTATCTACAATTAAAATGGAATCTTGACCAAAGGGACTAATGGGTTGATGCATGGCAGATGGAGTTTAAATGTGAAATACAATTTGTTTCATTCATCTAAGATAAACCAGGGCAGGATTTATACATTAAGTGGTAGGTCCCTGGAGACAGTTGTAGGACAGAGCAATTCAGCAATACAGGTACATATTTTCTTGAAAATATCGACACATATATATAGACAGGCTGATGAAGATGGCACACAGCATGTTTGCCTTTAAATATCGGTCAGGGCATTGAGTTCAGAAATTTGGACATCATGTTTCAGCCTTACAAAACATTGGTGCGGTCACATTTGGAGTATAATTTTGGTTATCTTGCAGTAAAAGGATGTAATTAAATTGGAAAGAGTGCAAAAAAGATGTAGGAATATGTTACTGGCTTGGAGTTTGAATTACAAGTAGAAGCCAGATGGTCTTTCATCCTGCAGTGCAGGACTCGGAGGGATGGCCTTAGAGGATATAAAATCATGGGGGATATAGGCATGGTGAACATCACAGTCTGTTTTCCAGTACAGGGAAGTCTAAAGGGAACTTGGGGAGCAAGTTTATTCACACACAGGGTGGTGTGTATGTGGAACGAGTTGAGTAAGTGGTAGAGGTGGGTATAATCACAACATTTAAAATATACCTGAGTGGGTATATGTATAGGAAAGGATGGGAGACATATGGGCCAGATGCAGGAAAGTGGGACTATCTCGGTTAGACAACTTGGTTGGCATGGACAAGTTAGACCGAAGGGTCTGTTTCTGTGCTGTACAGCCCTATGATTCGAGATAGGATAAATGGTGAGAAACTCTTCCTCTTAGCAGAAGTAACGGTTATCTACCCTTTGGTATAAGGTAGTGGTAGGAGATTACAAGAGGATGTAATTTTGCACACTAATCTCTTGTGTCTGACCTTGTCAACGGCTTTTTGAAAGTCCAGATACACCACATCCACTGACTCTCCCTTACTCATTCTACTTGCTACATCGCCAAGAAATGCAGCTTTTTTTTTAAATTTAGAGTAGGAAATGTTTTAAAGTATAGTAGGATTTATCGAAAACCTCTTTGTTCTTTTTCCTTTAAATCAAGAATTCAACAGCCTTTATGTAGGTATGTTGCAAAACTTACCTTTAGCGGCGCTGCACTTCTGCCGCTCCCCGTGTGCGCGACTTTAGCGCCTTTCAGAGGGGGGCGGGCTTAAAGTGCCGTTTTTCCACAGACCTGGATAATCGATGAATGTCGGGCGATTTCGTTGCGGAAGAAAAATCGCTCCGACATTTCATCAATGAAGGTATTTTTAAATTACTCTAAATTATTTATTATCTAGAGTAATTTAAAAATCACCTTCAAAAGCCGTGAGCACCGACAACCGGAAGGATTTTCCGTAGGGGAGAAAAAAAGGTAAATAGTTTATTTTTATATTAAAAGTTGGTTTTTCGGGAGGCTTTAATAATATTTTTATGTTGCGAAATGGGTTCCCAAAAAATGTATGAACAAACAGTATTTTTCCCCCCGACTTCACCGCTAACCGCAACGTTCTAATTCACCGCATTCCACTAAAACCCACTCGCTAGTTGATTTAAATGGCCATTAATTTACAGGCATAAAACACTAAATTCCTTCCATTTGGCCCAGAAATTCATGAAAATGAGATTTAAAAATTATGTTATATTGTGGATTATTGTGTGAATGTTATTTGGACACTTAGGCAATTAAAAAAAAGTTTATCTTTTCTTAAGAAATTGATAGATGTTTAGATCTACTCATTGAATTTTGTAATTAGCTACAATTAGATAACTAACTAATTATATGCTTTAATTTCAGGTAACCCAAGTAAGATTGTTTAATATTTGTTTCAGAATGCTTCAATCTATAATAACTGAAAATTTCATTGAGTTCTCTTAATTTTTAAGAATGTTATGGGCTTTTAACTTTTCCAGATCACAGCTTTTGAGTTAAGTCAATTGAAAGGCAATGGGAAGCAAGATGCTCATTTCCGAGTATGAAAATGGCCATAACTTTCTTAATACTGAAGATATGAAAGTAAATTAGGTGTCAAATTAAACTTCTTTTTATGCTTTATTTGATGGGATAAATTGCAGATTTTTAAAATCTCAAAATTTTGTAACATTGCTACTTTGTATTTCTCAGCAACAAAACGGAACGGAATTAAATATAAGTAATTAACCGTATAGATTTAAACTAGTTTGCACTATTACAGACTGACTTTGTACTCCTGAGGCAGGTTGAGCAGGGGATTTTTCTTTGAGAATATTTTGTCATGTAGCTGTGTCTCAATTTAAGTTTCAGGTTTCTTTGGAGCTAGAACCTGAATCATTACGTTTATTTGCCTAGATTGAGTAACTAGTTAATAATTAATTATATAAGTATAAAAGAGTTGCTATTAAACACAATCATGTAATTTCCTTAAAAAGAGCTTGGTGAATTATGTATCTCGATTCGGTTATATATTCACTTCTAAAAGGTGTTCTCCCTAGTTTCAGTTCTAGTGGTAGAGCGTTCTTTGCATCCTCTGCATAACAAATCCCTGCTAATTTCTCACTTTATGATGACTTTGGCACTGGTTAGCAAGGAGAGAAAATATAATTTTCCAGGTCACTATTAAACTCTGGTGTTAATTAAGCTTCCCTTTAAAATATATTTTTCCCTTCTGCCTCGATCACACCATTTGCTCATAAGTTATATTCACTAACCACTTTCTGGCTACAATATTTTATCAAGTTTCTTATTTTTTAGTGAATGGCCCTTTTTCAATTTTGCATTCATTTCTTCTGACTGCATTTATTTAATCTAATATGCTATTTCCCTTTTTTGTGATTTTGAATGTCTTGCCTGTCAGTTTCCGGGAATGATCCGACTTACTATTGATTATTTTTCTGTCTCCCTATTCTTCGTGCTCTGTATTGCATATCTTGGATAGTTTCTCAGGGTTGAGGATGACTTGCTTCTACTCCTGTTCTATAGTTCTAAGATGACTGGAGTCCTCTGCAGGCTCTGTAGACTCCAACGAAGGTTGCTTTTGTGGGTGGGTATTTGGGAAAATTATCTTCTGTTTGCACACAGTCCAATTAAATTAGATACAGAGAAGGCCTGGTGTTGCATGTCACAGTCATTGCAAGGATCCTGAACAACCACCAAATAACTCCTCCCAGAATAGCTATGTGAGTTTCATCCATCTAGTGGTATAGCGAACCCAACAGAGCGAACCAAAATGTTGGAAACAGCTCCAACTATTCAATAGGTTCTTTCACAAGCAAAAGCTTCCAACTTCCATCAACTAAGAAAGATTACTGAATATTCTTATTTCCTGTTTTGGCTATCCTCGGATGATTGTTATGGTTCTGTGTCTGCTGCACAATGACATTCAAACTGTACCCCGAATTGATGGATTCAATCTCAGTGCAGGCTGTGATTAAGCAAGTTTGTGTTATTACACTTCCCAGACTCTGTTACATGTCACTTCTCCACATTATATTGTAACAGGCACCCATCTACTTGGGTTTTGCTGAGGACTGTTTGTACTGTTCCAATTTGGAATTTTTACTGCGTAAGTTCCCGCAATCTGGGATTGCTTTGATTGGATTTGTTGCGTACAATTCAGTAAAATCTTGTTATACACAAGCACAATCATAACCAAGTTCAACTCTCCAGCCTTCCATGATGGGAATGTACTTATTTATTATTTTTATTATATGAATAAAAATGGTGTTTTATTGTTTTCGGTCTTGCGTCATCTCTGTTTAGTTTAGGGATTCAATCAAATACCATTCCAATTGACAACTGTAATTATGTTCTGTTTTTATTTTACTTGTAAACTGGAGCTGTTGTTGGATTCTGAAGAGCAGAATCAATTGGACTGAATTGCTCTTACGTTAAAATGTTGGGTGATTACACAACATGCTTAGTTAAACCTTGTATTGTTTAAAACTGTTAATTAACTGAACAATCTTAACGTGGAGGTGGAATACTGATCATTCCATGCCAGCCTTCTGAATATTACCAAGATCAAGACCTATTTTACGTGTGAGAATTTCATGCTTTTATTCTCTAAGAAAATGGTTTTATTGAAAAAAGATAATCTTGGATGGCGCAGGACCTGATGATGGGAAGGGAACATGAGAGGCTGGTGATATATACATTAATTGCTAAATTAATTGACTGTTGCAAATTGCTCGTAGTGCGTAGGGGAGTGATGGAATCTGAGGGGAGTTGATATGAATTAAAGGAATTCCTTCTCTCCAGAGAGGCTGCCTGTCTCGCTGAGTTACTCCAGCATTTTGTGTCTACCTTTGATAGGAATGTGGAATGTGTTGTCAATTAAATGCAGCACCAGGTAAAGCCCCAGACAGTGACTCTGCCTCAATTAATAACTATACTTTATTCATGATAAATCCAAACAACAAAGATTCATGACATAGCTTATTACTTAATCTTCAGTTTCACAATTCATTTATTTACACAACTTTAGCTTACCTCACAACTTCCGTCACTGACACAACAATCTGTATTTGGCAATATCCTGCACTAGATGAACCTGGCTGAGGTTAGACGTGGCAAGTTTTTCTCCTGGTCCTCGTCTCGGGTACGATGTCTTCAGTGGTTGGTCTCTGGATGACAACTGCTGGTTCTCTCATAAGAACCTTTTTAGACTTTTCTCCATATACTTTCCAGACATTGCTTCATCATTCATAGCTGATATACAGCTGCAAGTCCAGTCCTTATCCATAC
Source organism: Raja brachyura (assembly GCA_963514005.1). Next base: position 31,964,939 of record OY740803.1, read on the forward strand.
TAATATGTCTTTCGAAATCTCCTTCAAATCCCTGCTGGTGATGTCCCACCATTGTGCATTCAGCATTCACCAGATTGTTGAGACATAAAACTATAATAATATAAAATTATTAAGGGATTGGACACGCTAGATGCAGGAAAGATGGTCCCGATGTTGGGGGAATGCAGAACCAGGGGCCACAGTTTAAGAATAAGGGGGAGACCATTTAGAACTGAAATGAGGAAAAACCCATAGAGTTGTGAATTTGTGGAATTCTCTGCCTCAGAAAGCAGTGGAGGCCGACTCACTGGATGTTTTCAAGAGAGAGCTAGATAGACCTCTTAGGGCTAGCGGAATCGAGGGATATAGGGAGAAGGCAGAAACGGGGTACTGATTGTGGATGATCAGCCATGATCACATTGAATGGCTATGCTGGCGCGAAGGGCTGAATGGCCTACTCCTGCTCCTATTGTCTATGTTTCTATGTTTCAAAAAGCAGCATTATCTAACAATTCTGTAATTGTGAATTGTATAAATTGTCATTTTTAAAGTGTTGATATAAATGTGCAGCAAATAACCACAATATGAAATAAGACTTTAAGATATATTAAAGAACATGGGACAATACGGCAGAAGGGCCTGTTTCCGCACTGTATCTCTAAACTAAATTAAACTAAAAATAGGCCCTTCGGCCCACAATGTCTGTGCCGAACACTTATCAACCTGCAAATATCCTATTTCCTTCCATTCCCTGCATAACCTATGGCAAACAAAAGTATTTTAAATGCTACTAATGTATCCACTTCAACCACCACCCCTGGAAGCGCTTTCCAGGCACTCAGCACCCATTGTGTAGAAAAAACCTGTCTCATACACCTCCTTTACATTTTGCCTCTCTCACCTTAAAGCTATTCCCTCGAGTATTTCATTTTTCCATCCTAGGGAAATGATTCCGACCATCTGTCCTATCTATCCCTGATATAATTCTGCCATGTCTCCCAGCAACCTATGGCATTCCAGAGAAACTATCTATGGTAAGTCTGTACAGCCTCTCCCCGTAGCTAATGCCCACTAATCCTGGCGTCATTCTTGTAAAATTTATTTTCTACATGAAGACTTAGCTGCTTGTTATATTTAGAGTTTATAAATGTAAAAGTCACCCAATTTTCTGTCAGATGTTGTGAATTTTGCTTAGACTGCTCTCTTTCTTCCTAATCGCTATGGCATCCCATATTCAGCAAAGGTATTTCCCTCTACCTCATTTCACTCACTCTCACTTGGCACCCAGATGGAATTCAAATAAATCAAGAGAGCAGTCATCTCTTTTTTTTTTAAATACTGCTAATAGGCATTTTTTTCTCTTCTCTTGACTGCCTTGTTCACATATTTGTCAGTAATGTGTTTAGAAATTGGCTCCGATGCATCTATGCCACTGGTCTGCGGTTATATTGATCGTTTTCAATGACACAAGAGACAGATTGTAGAAGCTACCATTTAGTCACTTCACATCTCACTCCCCTCCAGCAAAGGATTATTTTGATCTTTGAACGGGATGGATGGTTGCTATTCAGAAAAGGCACAATGATTTGGACTAGAATCCAACAATTACAAGCCTCCTTTTTTTGTCTAGGTGTATTCCCCTTGATGGTATTGACCAGTTCTACCAGGGCTTCATAATGTTGTCAACCAAATATCACGGCATTTACAAACTTCAGTTCTTTGATCTAGGTTTGGGTGTTAGTGTACCAGATGGAATGCAACAACAATCTTGAAGCCTCATGTTTATCGTTACTGCATAAAAATCCCAATTTGGTCACATTTATGTCACACAGCTGTGTGGTGAAATGATTGAAGAGGCCAATTTTAAAAAGACTCCAGCTTCCACACAGTACAAAATTGGAAAATACATTTGGTCAGGGATTAATTTAATTCCAAAATGTAGTTAATTCTAAATGCAAACTAATCTTTAACTTATTTTGCACAGGGAAAAAAAGGCTACAAGTTAATTGCCCATTAAAAGCTATGGTTTACAGTTAATTAGGTGTTCTGCTTACTGATTCCATGAATAGGTAGTAATTATTGTTAGCAAAGGCAGAGTACTTGGGGAATTTGGCTAGATTTACAGCATTGAATCAATGTATCACAGAGTGCAAAAGTTGTTGATGCAGAGTGCGAAAGAGCTGCAGCTGTGTCACCAATATTTATGATGTTCAAATTTGCTCAAAACGGGATTTTCTTTTATAAGCTTGAACTGATGCTTAAACTGATGCGTAAGAAAGGATGCATTATTTAATGCTTACAGAAGTTTGACTGGTACAGGCTACTTATCCCTTCATACATTGATGACAACAAACTATATATGAAATGAAGACAAATCTACAAATTAGTGTCAGAGACGACACTTGCTGGAAACTAGCAAAATCAAGGAGGGCTGCTGGAAGAACTCAGTGGGTCAGGCAGCCTCTGTGGAGGGAAATGAATAATCAAAACTAACATAATCTATCATTTCCCGCCTTACATGATGCTTGACCCGCTGAAGCATCCAGCAATCCTATTTTGTTTTATAAATCAGGGAAGGAGATGCATTGCAGCTACAAAGTGGTAATCTGTGGGGATCAATGTATTGCTTACAAAAATATATTTACAATATCAGGTTGCATCTTGAGGAAGTCCAACTCGGGGTTGTTGAGCTGGAAGCTGTTACTGACATTCTGATGTATCAGGGAAGGAGAACATTCCCCGACTGACTAAAAGAAAATCATACATTATTAATTAGGTGGTAGCTCATGATATGGATAGTGTTCAGCTAGATTATACAGTAGTGGTCCAACATGTTTGAGAATCATGCAGCCTGTGAAGATGAGTGAACTAACACATGATGGTGGTACAGAGCTACTTAAGTTGGTCGGGCAGGGTTGGTAGTAAAAGGAAAGTAATGATGGTACAAGATAATGTACTCGGGGACAAATGCTGTTCTCTACACAAAAGCATGAATCTCAAAAGCAGATCTTAAACACATCACCTCGGGAACAGATTGGAACTTGAATGAGAATCAGAAGATCCAGTTGCCATGGATCATATAGAAATGATCAATATAAGTAGAACCAAGAGAGAGATTCAGCCAGGAATATGAAGAGTTAGGATCAAACAAATCAGAGTACTGAATGGATGATGCTTGCAAAGGGGTGTCCAATCCAGGGGACAGGGAGTGGAGAAAGAGAGCTGTTCTTCAGCAATAGCCTGCATTCGAAACACACTGGAACAACTGTCCAAGATTGGGTTCGCATTACATAGGACAGTAGTAATAATTGATATTGACTCAGAAAATCTGAAAGTCTAATAAGTTTGGATAGAGATAGAGAAGAACAGAAATAATGATGAAACAATATTGGTAAACTCCCAATGGCCATATAATACACAGAATATCAGTCAAGATAGGAATGTGAAGGAAGGAAATGCAGATGCATAAAACAAAAGAAAATCACAAAAAGCTGGAATAACTCAGTGGGACAAGCAGCATCTCTGGAGAGAATGGGCGACGTTTCGGCTTGAGACTCTCTTCAGGCTCAGTCTGAAAAGGGATCTCGACCTAAAACGTTGCCCATTCCCTCTCTCCGGAGATGATGCCCGTCCCGCTGAGTCAAGATAGGGACATGTAATAAAGGCATTGTAATAACCATGGGGAACATTCAACTTCACAGATTGGGCTAAGCAAATTCGCAAAGATAATCCTGAATGAGTTTGCAGAATGAATTCAAGACAATTTCCTTGAACACATTTTTGATCCAATGAAGAAACAAGCAGGCTAAGTTAATCATGTGTAATCGGACAAGATTAATCAGTGACGTCAGAATAAAATCCTTTGTTCCTTTATATAAATTTGATATCCGCATTGGTCATAAAGCAATTACGTAGGTATGAATGGAAAGCTGGATAAAGTGAACGGAGAAGTAAAATTAATAGGTACAACAGTTGATTAGCAGTGGGAGATATTACATTATTATTTTCAATAAAATGCCTACTATTGCAGTAAAGAGGCCAGTTGCAGCTTATCAAAATTTAAACACAAGATCAAAAATGTTGTGAAACTCCGATAATTCAGCATCTTTGGCACATTAGTGGTGCTAGACTAGATTTCCTCAATTTTTGGGTGTCAATCCACCGAATCCCAAACTCTGTTTTATTTAACATGTTACACAATAGAATCAGTTACACGCCACAGAAACCGGTCCTTTGGCCCAATGCATCCATGTCAGCCACGATGCCTTCTTGAGCTTGTCTTATTTGCCTACATTTAACCCTTACCCCTCTAAATCTTCCCTGTCCAGAAACCTGTCCATATGTTTTTTGAACTTTGCAATTGTACCCACCTCGACCTCTTCCTCTGGTAGCTCATTGCATGTAAAGCCGCCTCTCCGACCAGGTAGGGACTAGGAAATAAAGTTTCCCCCTTCCCCTCCCCTACCCCCCTCATAAAATACCTCCAACTAACATTTGTTTTTTCTAACAGGACTAAAAATAAAAAAAGGCGGACTGCAGGCAGAGCAGCCATACACAACGGCGCCCCACTCCTACAGTCAGCCATCTTGTAGTTTATGGACAGAAAAGAGCAACCGGTGGTAGCACGTTTAAGGGTTATGTTGATGCTTTGGCACCGACCATGCAAGAGCTGGCTGCTCTTGAAAAGGAGGTGCAGTCCTCTTTCTTACAGTTTGACTTTCTTCCCAACCAAATGTTCAAGCGCTTTTGATTGCAACATGCGCCTTAATTTAGTTCAACAAAGAAACGGACAAGTTACTAAAGAACAATACTTGTCCTTTTGTTGGCTATGTTGAACACACTGTTCCAAACGTGCCTAGGCACCATTCCCCAACAGCTACCTTGGTGACACCACCTCCCATAATCTCTTGCAAGGCCACCATTCCTTTCTCACGGTTTCTCATCCACCACAAACGGCCGGGACCTAACGTTCCCTGGACCTAACGTTCCATTCCCGCAGCTTCCACATCAACACATCATTCTGTTCATATGTTTTTTGAACTTTGCAATTGTACCCACCTCGACCTCTTCCTCTGGTAGCTCATTGCATGTAACCCCCCCCCAACCCACCAACCTTCTTACAAAAGGGTGACCAGAATTATACACAATATTCTAGATGAGGTCTCACAAACATCCTCTACAGCTGTAACACCATATTCTAACTCTTATACTCAGTGCCCTGTCTGATGAAAACTAGGGTGCTATATGCGTTTTTGTTTTCACCGCCTATTCTATGTCACAACTTTCAGGGAATTGTGCTTTTGCATACCTTTTAGATTATTTTCATTCCATGTGGTTTGTGTTTGATGACTAAGCCAATTATGTGCCTATTATTCATCTTGGAAATTCACATCTACTGCACTTCCCTCTTGGCATCGTTGCTTCACAAAAAAAACCCATCAAGTTAGTTGGACACATTTCAGCATTTACAAATCTCCGCTATCTCCACGGGTCAGGACCTGCGAGAATATGCATTTGATGCATTATAAGATTCATGTTGGTGTCAATTTATAAGAATGATCTGGTCAGAAATGCAAGGTGAAGAGTCTTTTTTGTAGCAACTATTTTGTTATTACTGACAACATCCTCAGCAACATGAATAAATGGATCGAATAAATAGAAAGAACATGTTATTGACAAACGAATGTCAGGTATGGATATGTGCAAACTGATTTATTTTCCTATGATTAATAAAAATGCCTTGGAAAATAAGATTCCAGACACAAGACAAGACACAAAAAGTAGCAAGGAGTCGCAAGAGGTTGCATATGCTGAAATCTGGAGCAACAAACAAACTGCTGGAAGAACACAGCAGGTAAAGCAGCATTTGGAGGGAAATGGACTGGACTAGAGGGGAGGTAGCCAGAATAAACAGGCAGCAGGTGATAGGTGGATCCAGGTCCCGACAGGAAACGCCGCTCCACTTTCGATGGGAGGCCGCAAGGAAGGGGCGAAGAAACAGCTCGGAGGGAAGCCGCCTCTCCAACCAGGTAGGGACTAGGAAATAAAGTTTCCCCCTTCCCCTCCCCTACACCCCTCATAAAATACCTCCAACTAACATTTGTTTTTTTCGAACAGGACTAAAAATAAAAAAAGGCGGACTGCAGGCAGAGCAGCCATACACAACGGCGCCCCACTCTTACAGTCCGCCATCTTGTAGTTTATGTGCAGAAAAGAGCAACCGGTGGTAGCACGTTTAAGGGTCATGTTGATGCTTTGGCACCAACCGTGCAAGAGCTGGCTGCTCATGAAAAGGAGGAGCAGTCCTCTTTCTTACAGTTTGACTTTCTTCCCAACCAATTGTTCAAGCACTTTTGATTGCAACATGCGCCTTAATTTAATTCAACAAAAAAAAGGACAAGTTACTAAAGAACTATACTTGTCCTTTTGTTGGCTATGTTGAACACACTGTTCCAAATGTGCCTAGGCACCATTCCCCAACAGCTACCTTGGTGACACCACCTCCCATAATCTCTTGCAAGGCCACCATTCCTTTCTCACGGTTTCTCATCCACCACAAACGGCCAGGACCTATCGTTCCCTGGACCCAACGTTCCACTCCCGCAGTTTCTACATCAACACATCATTCTCGTACATTTCCACCAGCTTCAACACGATCCCGCGACCAGTCACATCCCCCCCCTTCTGTTTTTTTACAAAACACATTTTCTTGTGACACTTTGGTTTGCGCATTCATGCCCACAGACGCCACCGCCTCCACAGGCACTTTCCTCTGCAAGTATAAGAGGTGCAACCCTATCCATACACCTCCACCTTCACAGACAGATATTTACATGCATCTCCTCCAAGCTCAACTATTATATTTGGTGCGGTGGGATCAAACGCCGACCAGACATCCACTTCGCCAAACTCTCACACTCCGTCCGACAGGGCTAGCTGGAGCTTCAGGTTGCAAGCCCCTTTAAATCCCCACCAATTCCCATACAGACCCATCCGTCCTCAGCAAGAATGAGGCCACATGCAAACTGGAAGAATAGCACCTCATATTCCACTCAAGTATCCTACAACCCAAGGGAATTAACATTGAATTATTGGTCAACTTTAGGTAACCTCCCCCTCTCAACCATCCGATCTATCTAGGTCCTCTCAAGCATGCCTTTCTTTCCACTCACCTTGCTCCTGTCACCAATTCCTCTGCCCTCGTCCACCACCACCTTCTGCCCATCACCCAACCCTAACCCCTCCACATCCCTTGACCCACTGAGTTTCTTCAGAAGTATGTTTATTTTTTTGTTAGGAGGGTAACGATACAGATTAACAAGACCATAAAATGGACCACACAAACACTGATACTTTAACCCTTAAATGAAGAAACAAAGTTCTGTTCAACTCTCATTACAAATCAGGTGGACTGCAGTCCTGGTATTGTGAACTATTCTGGTCTCCATATGGCAAGAAGGACAGTGGCCAAATGGAGACACAAGAGACTGATCTGGAGTGTTTCCAGATTCATTTCAATTTCAGATTTCCATCATCTGGAAATCAGAGCAAAAAACAAAGTGAGAGGGGCTCAGAGAGTCAGGCAGCATCTGTGGAAGGAAACTAACAATGTCTGAAGAAGGGTTTCGGCCCAAAACGTCGCCCATCTCCTTCGCTCCTTAGATGCTGCTGCACCCGCTGAGTTTCTCCAGCCTTTTGTGTACCCGCAACTAACAGACAATGTTTTGGGTTGTGATCCTTCTTCAGACTGATAGAGCAGGGGGTAGAAAACTGGAAGAGAGAGAAAGTGGTGGAACAAAGCCTGGAAAATTAATAGGTGGAGACAGGTGAGGAGGATTGATTGGCAGATGGGTGGAGATGGTGACAAAGGCTAGAGGTGATATGGAGACAGAAGGGCGTGAGGTAGGGAAAATAAAAGGGCTGCAATGTAATCCAGGGGAAGAATATACATGGAAGGAACAAGGGAGAAGGAAAAAGAGGGTGATAAAATGGAATTGAAGGATGGAAGAAGGGAAAAGAACAGGATGACAGGTGGTAGGAGAAAGATGTATGCACTTGAGTGGACGGGGGTAGAAATAAGAACCGGTGCCAGGGGGTTTACTTGAATGTGGACTAGTGAATCTTGATGCCATTGGCTGTAGGTTACAATAATCAATAATACAATAATCAGTGGCAAAATAATTCCTCACTGCTAACTCGGTCTTCAGTTATCCACCTTTAAAAGCATGAAAATTAGCTAATAGATTATATTTTTAAAAATAATATAATAAGAACTTTAATTTGGTACATCATAAATAACATCTGTTCTATTGGTAGCATACCAAAACCAGCTTTCATCCAATAAGCACAACAAGCAACAAAGCATCTCAAATTAAAAGCATACAAGATTGATTTAAAATCCCAAAGGACACTTAGCACAGTGCAGACCCCCAATAATCAGGCATACCCACAGATGACACGATACACATTGCCAGTTTGCTGCAGCAGATATGTTCAGAAGCAAAAGTGATTAATTAATTGTGCTTTACCAAATATCCTGCTGTTCACCTGCTTTTTAACCATGTTCTGGCTTCATTTCATCTCTAGCCTTTGTCACTTCATCCATCTGCCAATTAGCTACCCCCCCCCCCCCCCCATTCACCTGTATCCACCTTTCACTTGCCAGGCTTTGTCCCGCCCCCACCTCTTTTCCAAGCAAATCAAGGCAAATGGGGATCAGTTGGGAGGTAGAAATTGATCATGGAATAGTGGCAACTTCATAAATTCATGTCATAGAAGCAGAGTTAGGCATTTCGGCCCATTAAGTCTACCCTGCCATTCAATAATGGCCGATCTACCTTTTCCTCTCAACACAATTCTCCTGCCTTCTCCCCGTAACCTTTGACATCCTTACAGCACAAATGACGACTACTTGGCTCATCTTGTTCATGCCCATCAATAAAGACGATCTCATCCATGTCCATTTCCCAGTTTTTGGTCTTGAAGTTACTATGCATCAAAAGCTCATCCAGGTAGCTCTCTTTCTTACGATTAATGGCTCCTCTTCTACATCCTTTTAGATAGCAAGTTCCTAGTACTCTCTGGCAAGACATTCCTTCAATTCCCTTTAACCCTCTTTAGTTATTAGCCATTATGTCAAGAAAAGTAGATCCTTTCTATTCACTCCATCAAGGCTCTCAAATTGAATACATTGCAATTCAAGCATCCTCCTCTATTCGAAAATTTTCAACATGTTGAAACTCCAGCGGCGACCAGAAAAAGATATGACTCTTTGGGCGACTACTCACGACCATACAGGCGGACATGTCGCAGGGTGACGCCTGTATGGTTGTTAGCAGTCACCCAAAGAGTCGTATCTTTTCCTGGTCGCCTCTGGATTTTCAACATGTTGAAATTTCTCGGCAACCTGCTGCGATTATGACAGGTGCCAGCAAGTTGCTGAAAAAATCGCGTAAGTGGGACAGGCCCTTAACTATTCTTTCCTCAGCTAAGATTCTTTATTTCTAGCTACATCCTGGTAATTCCCCTTCATATACCAATCTAACTGCCGTTAATGTCATCCACTGCCACACATACCATGGCTGGGTAACCTATGTCCCAATGGTATGAATTCTAGATTTGTAAGTAACATCCCCTCTATTCACCATTCCCCACCTCTCGCACCCAATCACCCAGTTCCGTTCTCCACCAGATCTTCTCCCACCCCCGCCCTATCCGGGTTCACCATTTTGCCTCCCCCATTCTCTTCTACCTACCTCTTGTTCTACATTTCAAACTGTACCTTATTAGATTCCACCATTTGCACCCTTTTGTCGTCTCCACTTCCTTGGTTCATCTGCCAAGCACCCCTCCCCTGGGTCCACCTATCATTTGCTAGCTCATGTCCTTCCCCTCACCTCTTCCTCTCAGCTCTCAAGTCTCTACTCCATCAGCCTGAAAAAAGATCCCAAACAGAAATGTCTTTTGTCCATTTTTCTCCACAGAGGCAGCTTGGCCCGGTGAGTTCCTATAGCTGTTCAATTTCCGCTCAAGATTCTAGCATCCGCATCCGCAGACGCTTGTCTCCCCATCACACTTCTCTTGCACCTCTTGCACAGATCGTTCTTGTGATGTGGTGACCACAACTGCAAGTGGCTCCTTAATCATGGTCTAAGCGTTTCAATCAGCTCCTGCAGAACGCAAATCACTGAAAATACAGTATCCATGGTGACATCTTAGCCATCTGCCTCGATGACTGTATGTCTTCTATGACGATGTAATTCAAGATCCCTCTATTCATCTACACTTCTCAGGATCCTAACATACACTTGGAATTTCACTGAAGTTGTTTTCTGCCTGTAATCAGCACCCACCTTCCTGCTGAACCCTTAAGCAGGCCCTTGGCACACACTACAGCAGATTTAACAGGCCTATTTCCCAGCTCAGTAATAATGAGCACAGCATGGAAGCATAATGGTCTCAACAATGATAATCGTCAGTGCAGAGCTGCAATTACAGAGGCAAAAATCAGCAGGAATCCGAAGGCCTCGGCGAACAATCCACAGCAAATGGGGAATTTAAACTCAGTCAATTCAATGTTCTGGAATTAATTTGCAATGACTGGAAAGAGCTGCCAGAGGAAGTGGTACAGGCGGGTACAATTATAACTTTTAAAAGATATTTGGACAAGTAGATGCAAAGTCATGCAGCACAGAAAGAGGCCATGCAACTCAACTCACCCTGCTGACAAAGATGTCTATCTGTGCTAGTTCCATTTACCTGCACCTGGCCCATATCCCTCTAACCTTTCTTATCCACGTATCTATCCAAATGTCTTTTAAATGCTGTAATTGTACTCGCACCGCTTGCTCTGGCAGATCATTCAGCTCATTTCATTTCACCCCCCCACCTTCTATGTGAAAATTTGCTCCTCAGATCCCTTTTAAATCTCTCTTACCTTAAACCTTCTATTTTTAACACCCTTGGAATAGACTGACCAACTGTCTTGTCTGTACCCCATATAATTTTGTATGCCTCTATAAGGTCACCACTCAATCTCCTATGCTCCATTTTGCCCTGCTTTTATTATTTAGCGCACACATAAACTCAAGAACATACCCTTCCACGCTTCCAAATAAATTAGGATTGGTCCTGCTTTGATGGTAATGAGGGACATGACATTACAGATTGTGGGAGCATAGAAGTCTTCACCACCTCATGGATGCCCAGTTTTGAATTGCCAGGTCCGTTCTGATCTTGTCGCATTCAGCATAATGGCAGCACTCTCCAACAGGTCTCATGTGAAGACAGGACTTTCTTGCCTCAAGATCAAAGGAGTATGGCCCTTTTGCAGCTCTTCTCATTGAAGACTCATATACTGTGTGGATACAGATACACATCCATTCCTTGCTTTACCATGCCAGTAATCACAGGGGAAGGTAGGGCTGGATGGAGAAGTGGTGGGCTGGGAGGTAGAGCCGTGCAACAGAAACAGCTTTGATTGGGTCCCATATAGAATAGCTAGATTTTGCAATCCCAAGCCAAAGCCTGCCAATTTCCAAGGTAACTCTTAATCGCTGACTCTGCAGAAGCTTTGAATCTGAAGATTAAACTCGGTGCCAGGCTATTCATGAACTCAAAGGGTCCACTGGATGAGCGTTACGTGCAGGGTGACAAGCAGTTACCAAAGGAGTCAATGGCTTGCTGCCCAGAATCGTGAACTCTTGGTTTCTCCACCAAGGAATTCAAGGCAAACTTAACAGCACATAAAGAGGAAAGGCTGCAGGGAAAGATGGAGTGCCTTAAGACTCCCTCTAACATCTCACATTGATGCTCTGAAATAGTTTCAGAGCCAACATTCAAATGTTTTGAGGACAGCAAGGTGTTTCCCTGAATTTGTTATGATGCAAATGTTCTTGCTCTGCCAAAACCTAGAACAGCAACTACAGATGTGCCGGATGATTACCACAGAGAAGTTCAACTTTACACTAATGCAGAAGCTCAACCTTCATATGTACATAATTCCCTCCATCACTTCCAGACCACCCTACTCCCCTACCAATAGCATATCCTCACTACCCTCCTCTCCAATCCCTTTCCCTCCCGTTTCCCTCCACTCCAGCCTTTCCTGCCTACGTCATTTATTTTTCCTCACCTCTCTCCCTCTATGCCTCTTCATTCTCTCTCCATGTTCAACTTTATTTTCTCCACCATCTCCCCTTCCATTCTCATCTGCACTTGCTCTCCACTAGTGCAGCACACCAGTCCCATTCGCACAATCTTCTTCTTAAAGCTATAGAATCATACAGAACAGAAATTGACCATTCTGCCAGACTCATCCATGCCTAACAAGATGCCCCATCTAAACTTGTCCTATTTTCCCTTGCTTGACCCATATCTCTCGAAACCTTACCTGTCCAAATGTCTTTTAAATGCTGTTATAGTACCTGTCTCAACTATGTCCTCGGGCAGCTTGTTCCATATACATTGCCCCTCATTTTCCTAATAAATCTTGCCCCCTCCCAACCTTACACTTATGCCCTCTGGTTCTTGATTCCCCCTAGTGAAAAGATGTTCTTGGAGCACTGAGGGGTGTACAAGATCTCTTATAGATTCACCCTATCAATTCCCCACATGATTTTATATATCTCTGTAAGGTCACCCCTCAGTGCTCCAAGGAGTAAAGTCCTACTCTGCCCAACCTTTCCCTATAGCTCAAGCCCTCAAGACTTGGCAAAATCCTTGTAAATCTTCTCTGCACTCTTTCCAACTTAATGAAATCCTTCCTATAGACTTACCAATTTACCCCACTGTGTATTTAATGGGGAATGGAACCTGGTGAATGGTGAATGGAATCTGCATCCACCAAACCCACAGGCAATGGGTTTGCGACACACACTGCATAAAAACATTTACTTTCAGGTCACTTAATTCTCTTCCCTCCATTTTATATGTGTAATCCCTTCACTAACAGGGAAAGCCCAGTACCAACTTTGTCCACATCCTCATCCTTTATATTCTTCAATCAAATCTCCCCTCATTCTTAATTTCTCTAGAGCAAACAGTCCCAGCTCTTTCCTTTCTGGATCCTAATGCATTCACATTATTTCTACAATGAGACAACTAAAATTGAGGCTGCACTAGTGTTTCATAAGGGTTTAGCAAGAATTCCAAAGTTTTATACTTGTATCAATAAAGCCCAAAAATGTGTATGCCGTAACTGCTTTATCAAGGCTAAATCAACCTTGCCGCTTTCCACAGGGAGCCTCCCTGCTTTTCTACAGCTGCAGACCCCACTTCCCCCACTCCCCCCCCTCCAATACCATATCTGGCACTTCCACTCGCTCCTCTGATCTCTCCCTTCCCCATCGCTTTCTTTTATCTCCAACTCTCCCCTTTCTTTTGGACATCCCTTTCTGGCTGTTTACCCTCTCTCAACCTTTCCATTTCCAAATGCGATTGTGACACAATCACCTCTACTTCTCCACTCCCCTCACCTAATCCAACCACACACCCTTTCCAAAAGTACAGCTCTCCACTCACTTTGCATCAATCCTAACCTCGTCATCAAACCCTCGGACAAGGTGTTGCCATTGTGGTCTAGCAGTCTTGCAGATGCTAGAGGCATCTTTTGCACAGCTCCTCTTACCTACCCCAGGATTATGACTCCACCCAAGAACACCAGGCCACGTCTCCCGGATATGATAGATCTCGTCACATTAATTCCAATTTCCTGGCCCCCATCATCTTATACGCACCACGATGTCCAAACTCTACACAATTCCGTCCAATTCAGGAGTCTTCTGCTTTTTTCTGGAACAAAGACCCAACCAGTTCCCCTCCACTCTTATTCTCCTGGCAGAACTTGTTCTTACTCTCAACAACCTCTCTTGATTCCTTTCACTTTCTTCAAATCAAATGAATAACTATAGACTCTCGGATCGGTCCTTTCTACCCCTGTCTTTTTGTTGGCTGTGTGGAATGGTCTTTCTTCCAAACCTACTCTGGTAATTCTCAACTCATTTTCCACTATATCAACAACAGCATTGCCATTGCTTCCTCCACTCACGTGGAATTCATCAACTTTATCACCTTTGCTCCCAACTTCCACTTGGCTCTTAAATTCACTTGGACCATTTCAGACACTTGGAATACAGAAATTTAGTATATTGACCCATCTTTTCTGGATCTCTAAATCTCCATTCAGGGAACAAACTGTCCATTGGTAACAACCATAAACCCACTGACTCCCCCATCTACCCACCCAGCCCTCCTCCCACTTTGTCTCCTGTAAGAATGCCATCTCTTTCTCTCAGTTTCTCCATCTTGACCACAGCTGTTCTAAAACTCAGGTTTTTCATTCCAGGACCTCGGAAATGTTCTCCTTTTTATCTGCATTAGTGGCTTCCTTGCCACTCGTATTTCCTCCATGATGTGGCGGGATCATACTGAAGGTAGCGGAAATGTCGGAGAATATGTTGGATGCGAAGGCTGATGGAGTATAAGGCAAGGACTAGGGAATCTCAATCCTTGTTCTGTCAGGGAGTATGGGGAGCAAGAATAGAACTGTGGGACTCAAGAGACATGGGTGGCGGATCCATCTATAATAGCGGGGGGGGGGGGAATCACGTTTACTGAAGAAAGGGCATTTAAGATGTCTTATTTTCTAAAGCCAACCTAAATTTTATAATGCCGTAATTACTATGTTCCAAATTTCCCTACTGAAATTTAGTATATTGACCCACCTCATTCTCCAGAACCAGATGTAACAATGGCTCCAGAATTATATCGCTCAGAAAATTACATTTTCTCCCCAATCATTCCCTCTTCTCCCAGTACAACAGCTTTAAAACAAGTACCACCAATTTCAGGGAGAACAACTTCTCCGTTGTTATCAGGCTACTGAACATCCTTTCATAAGCTAGGGTGTAGTCCAATCTTCCAATCCACTTCATTGCGGACCTCACAATCTTTTTAAAATCTGTAGCTGTAACTAATTTTTTGGACACTGGTATTTTTTCTTTTTGCACTAACTGTTGTACTTGTGTATGGCTTGCCTGTGTATAATACTCATGTATAATATGATCTAACTTGATTTAACTGTATGAATGGAAAACAAAGCTGCACTGTATCTCAGTACACAGGACAATAATAAATCAATACCAATTATCCTGGACATATTTTAGAAAATCTTCATCCTCTCTGCTTTAAACACTATAATTATCCCAAAGTAATTAGAGTCTCACATTATAACTACCTTTTAATTATCGCACTTCTCTGCAATCACCTGCATATTTGCCTATCTGTATCCGTCTTACTTGTTGGCAACTGATAGAATTATACCCAAGTGTAATGTTCCCCTCTATCGATTCTGAGTTCTAACCAAACACATTCCATCTTTGATTCTTCTACAACATCCTCTCTCCATCTTTGTCATATCCTATTTAACCAACATCACCACTGCACTTCCTTCCTGAACAGTTCACAGCTAGGAACATTTAATGTCTCTTCCTGACCCTTTTTTTCCAGCCACGTTTTTGTTATTGCAACATCATATTCCCACATGGCACTCTGCACCTGTAGTTCACTAACCTTATTTACCACACTTCATCTAAGCAGATATATGTGCAGTAAACCAAACTCTGTTTTATCCTGTTCCAGTCTGTTTTCCCACATTGCCCCCTCTCCCTCTCATCGGTCTATTTCCCCCTCTATTTTGTTCTTGGTGCCAACTCTCCCCCTCCTTCCCTTCCAGTCAGCCACCTTTCCATGGAAATCCCACCCTGCCCGTATTCCAAGTGTCCTTCCCTGCCGCCAGTCTGCTCTCTTGCCCCATCTCTAGCCCAGTCCCCAACTCTACGCAACCTACAGTCGCCATCCCTCTTTCCTGAATCCTCATCCCTCCCCTCCTGCCTGTTACGCCAGTTCCAACCCTCTCTTCTCATTAACCATCAACAACCTCTCATCAGCTTTAGGATCCCCTACTAATGCTCTCCCACTCAATTCCCAGGCCCACCCACCGTCAACTACCCTCTGCTCCCTGACCCCTCTTACCCTCTCCCTCAGTGCCAGACACAATTCCTAACCCACACCAGACTCACATGCCTTCCTGATGCTCCCGTTACCTGCCTCTGTGCCCACCACAAGTCACAGAGGCCGGCGTCAGAAAATCCTTCAGAGGGGCGAACCCTCGAAAAGCGCCTGGGCCCGATGGCATACCCGGTCGTGTTCTAAAAACCTGTGCGGACCAACTGGCTGGAGTTTTTACGGACATTTTCAACCTCTCACTTCTGAGGTCTGAGGTTCAAAAGGGCATCAATGATACCGGTGCCCAAGAAGAGCAAGGTGACATGCCTCAACGACTATCGACCAGTGGCACTAACGTCGGTGGTGATGAAGTGCTTTGAGAGGTTGATCATGGCGCAAATCAACTCCTACCTCGACAAAAACCTGGACCAGCTGAGTTTCTCCAGCATTTTTGTCTACCTTAGAGAGATCGACCGAGTAACCAAATAGTGCCAGCACAATAACCTGGCCCTGAACACCAGCAAAACTAAGGAACTGAGGAGGTAGGAAGAGGTAGGATGGGGACCCACAGTCCCGTTTATATCAACAGGTCGATGGTGGAAAGGGTCAAGAGATTCAAATTCCTGGGCGTGCACATCTTTGAAGATCTCTCCTGGTCCGAGAACACTGATGCAATTATAAAGAAAGCACATCAGCGTCACTACTTCTTGAGAAGATTACGGAGAGTCGGTATGTCAAGGAGGACTCTCTCTAACTTTTACAGGTGCACAGTAGAGAGCATGCTGACCGGTTGCATCGTGGCTTGGTTCAGCTACTTGAGCGCCCAGGAGCGTAAAAGACTACAAAAAGTAGTAAACACTGCCCAGTCCATCATCGGCTCTGACCTCCCTAGCATCGAGGGGATCTATCGCAGTCGCTGCCTCAAAAAGGCTGGCAGCATCATCAAGGACCCACACCATCCTGGCCACACACCCATCTCCCCGCTACCTTCGGGTAGAAGGTACAAGAGCCTGAAGACTGCAATGTCCAGGTTCAGAAACAGCTACTTCCCCAAAGCCATCAGGCTACTAAACTCAACTCAAACAAAACTCTGAACATTAATTATCTGTTTATTTGCACTTTATCTGTTTTGTTTATTCATGTGTGTATATATTTATATAATGGTATATGGACACACTGATCTGTTCTGTATTCATGCCTTTTATATTCTGTTGTGCTGATGCAAAGGAAGAATTTCATTGTCCTATCCGGGACACATGACAATCAACTCTCTTGTATCTTGTACAATGCTTCCAAGCACACCAAGCCATCTCAGACTACTGCGGCACCTCACTGCACCCGAGACTCTTAACCACCCATTCTCCCTTCTCCCCCTCCCAACATGCTCACAATCATCCCCTCCAATTCCTCCAACCTTTCCCCTTCTGGCACTCCTTGACCCTCACCCCCAGTACCTCCAACTCTTCCTCTTGACACTTTCATGACGTCAAGCCCTCTCCCATCTTGCTTACAACTGTCCTCCCACTTCCATCAGCCCGTATTCCCTCCCTCATTCGCAGCAAGAACTCCCCCTCCTATTCAACCCAGACTTCTTTGGCATCACAGTCAGTCTTCCCACAATCCCTACTTGACTCCAGACTGTAATTCTCTCCTCACCTAGCCACGACCCCCAGCCAGTCTTTGCCAACCCCCCTCCACCCTGCCTCCATCGCTCAGGCCGACCCTCCTCCCTCGCAACCATTGTGCCGCCCTCCTTCCATTACCCTCATTCACATCCACTGCTGTACACCTTGTCACCCTTCCCGTTCACCCACTTTGACAGAAAACCCTCCTCCCAATCAGCACCCCACACTGCTCCTAATCACCTCACCCTCCCCACACCTCACCTTATGACCACAACATTCATCACTTCCCTGCCCCCGCTTCCCCAGTAAACCTCAGCCCTCTATCACGTTTCGAGTTCTTCCTCTATAATCCCCTGCCCCCTACACCATGCTGCACCCCTATAACCAATCAACATATAGGCCAAAGGTCCTCTTAGACCCTGTCCCCACAATAGCCCTCACAAAATCTCAAAACCCATGTTGCCTAGTCAGTCTCCCCTGTCTGATCCCTGACCACTCCTCTCCCTTCCCTGACCCCCCCCCCCCTTCGCTGCCTTACCAATGAACCCACCCCCCACCCTTTCCTTCTCCTGCCTTGTCCTGGACTCTTTCCCCATCATCTATCTTCCCACCTTCTCCTCCCCTATCCAAAAGCCAACCCTCCACTTAAAAAATCCTAAACCAGCTCCCCTACCCAACTCCTGACCCCCTCTCCATTTATTCTGACCTTTCAAGAGAGAGCTGGATAGGGCTCTTAAAGATAGCGGAGTCAGGGGATATGGGGAGAAGGCAGGAATGGGGTACTGAAGGGGGATGATCAGCCATGATCACATTGAATGGCAGTGCTGGCTCGAAGGGCCGAATGGCCTACTCCTGCACCCATTGTCTATTGTCTACACCCCTCCCCTGACATGCTCCTCTCCTCCCTCTCCCCTTGCTCACTGCTGACCCACTCGCCCCCTCCTCTCTCGCTCTTTCCGCTTCCTTACTGCTGACCCTTACCCTCCCACATCCCCTCATGTCTTACACCTGACCTCCTCCCTCTTCCTATTACCTGTCACACTCCTGACCCTAACCCCCTGACCACTACCCCTCCCCTCACTCCTGACCCTAACCGCCTCCCCCGACCACTGCCTCACTCCTGACCCCACACCCCACCCCCTCACTCCTGACCATGGCCCCCTCCCCCATAACCATGACTCCTTCCCTCTACTCCCACAACCCTCTCCCCATGACCAGATCCCCCCCTCTCACGACCACGACCCTTCACTTCTGACCAAGACCCTCTCCCCTGATCACGGCACCTCCCCCCCCTCACTCCTGACCACGACCCTCTACTCCTGAGCGCTAGCCTCTCCCCATGACCCCCTCCTCCCTGATCAAAACCTCTTCCCCTTCCTTTCCGACCCCTTCACTCCTGACCACGACCTCACTCCTGACCCCCTCCACTCTTTAACCCCCCCCCCCCCCACCCACCACAACTCCCATGCCTCGCTCCTGGCCTCCCTCCCCCTCTTGATGCTGTCTCCCCTCCCTCATCCCTCCTGTGCTCTCTCGCTGCCGGCTTCTGCCTCTCTCCACCGCCGACCCCCTCCTCCCGGGTTCTTCTCCCATTGCCTCCTCCCCCCTAGTAGCCGCTCCTTCTCCGCTATCTCCCTCGCCGTCCCCCTAACCCCGGGTCCGGGGGCGCAGCCTCACCTTGTCCTCCGCCTCCAGGCCGCTGAAGCTCCACACGGCCAGCGCCTGCACGGCCAGGATAGCCAAGGCGGCCGCTGCCGCCGCCCGGTACCGCCGCGCCAGCTTCCGAGCCCGGAGCTTGGCCACCATCTTCCCGGCCGAGTCAGCGCGGGGCCGCGCACTGGCGGGGGCGGGAGCGGGAGACCGGCCGCGGGATCGCGCCACGTGCGCGCGCGTGCCCACGTCCGCCGCGCGCCCCGGGCTGTCCCGGCGCTGGGCGGGCGCGAGGATTCATTCACTCAATCACGACGAGGAGAGGCCAGTCGGCCTGCAGCTCCCGCCTCAGGTACAGGTACAGGGTCCATGGCTTGACGACCCCCCCCCCAAAGCTACTGTTTAAATGTTCCAGACCCCTTGGTCAAAATCTCTCATCTCCATCCCTTCCGCCGATTGTTATCAATCTCTGTCCCCGTTCAGGGAGATCCTATCTGACCACAGCATCATTCGAGGCTCCTCTATTCTCTTGATTCATCCTCCGTTTGAGAGATGGTTCAATGTTACGTTATTGTCACATGTAACGGGATACAGTGAAATAATTTGTTGTATACAGTTCAATAAAAATATTACTATACAGAAGCACATCTTTGTACAGTACCCTCCATAATGTTTGGGACAAAGACCCATCATTTATTTATTTGTCTCTGTACTCCACAATTTCAGATTTGTAATAGAAAAATCGCATGGTTAAAGTGCACATTATCAGGTGTTAATAAAGGCCATTTTTATACGTTTTGGTTTCACCATGTAGAAATTACAGCAGCGTTTATACATAGTCCCCCATTTCAGGGCAACATAATGTTTGGGACACATGGCTTCACAGGTGTTTGTAATTGCTCTGGTGTGTTGAATTGCCTCCTTAATGCAGGTACAAGAGAGCTCTCAGCACCTCATCTTTCCTCCAGTCTTTCCATCATCTTTGGAAATTTCTATTGCTATGACATTGCTCAACATGAGCACCAATGTTGTGCCAATGAAAGTCAACAAAGCCATTATGAGACTGAGAAACACGAATAAAATTGTTAGAGACATCAGCCAAACCTTAGGCTTACCAAAATTAACTGTTTAGAACATCATTAAGAAGAAAGAGGGCACTGGTGAGCTTACTAATTGCAAAGGGACTGACAGACCAAGGAAGACCTCCACAGCTGATGACAGAATAATTCTCTCTATAATAAAGAAAAATCCACAAACACCTGTCTGACAGATCAGAAACATTCTTCAGGAGTCAATTGTGGATTTGTCAATGACCACTGTCCACAGAAGACTTCATGAACAGAAATACAGAGGCTACACTGCAAGATGCAAAACAATGGTTAGCCACAAAAATAGGATGGCCAGGTTACAGTTTGCCAAGAAGTACTTAAAAGAGCAACCACAGTTCTGGAAAAAGGTCTTGTGGACAGATGAGGCAAAGATTAACTTATATCAGAGTGATGGCAAGAGCAAAGTATGGAGAAGAGAAGGAACTGCCCATGATCCAAAGCATACCACCTCATCTGTGAAACACGGTGGTGGAGGTGTTATGGCCTAGGCATGTATGGCTGCTGAAGGTACTGGCTCACTTATCGTCATTAATGATACAACTGCTGATGGTAGAAGCATAATGAATTCTGAAGTGTATGGACACATCCTATCTGCTCATCAAACAAATGCCTCATAACTCATTGGCCGGCGGTTCATTGTACAACAAGACAATGATCCCAAACATACTGCTAAAGCAAGTTTTTCAAAGCTAAAAAAGGTAAATTCTTGAGCGTCCAAGTCAATCACCCGTTCTGAACCCAATTGAGCATGTCTTTTATATGCTGAAGAGAAAACTGAAGGGGACTAGCCCCCAAAACAAGCATAAGCTAAAGATGGCTACAATACAGGCCTGCCGGAGCATCACCAGAGAAGACACACAGCAACTGGTGATGTCCATAAATCGCAGACTTCAAGCAGTCATTGCATGCAAAGGATATGCAACAAAATACTAAATATGACTACTTTCATTTACATAACATTGTTGTGTCCCAAACATTATGGTGGCCTGAAATGGGGGGACTATGTATAAGCACTGCTGTAATTTCTGCATGGTGAAACCAAAATGTATGAAAAATGCCTTTATTAGAATCTAACAATGGACAATTTAACCAAATAGATTTTTTCTATTACAAATCTCAAATTGTATAGTACAGAGGCAAATAAATAAATGATGGGTCTTTGTCCCAAACATTATGGAGGGCACTGGAGGTAGGAAGGAACCACATATGCTGGTTTACACTAAAGATAGATACAAAATGCTGGAGGAACTAACAGGGGCAGGCAGCATCTCTGGAGACAAGGAATAGGTGACATTTCGAGTCGTCTGAAGAAGGGTCTATACCTGAAATGTCACCTTATCCTTTTCTCCACAGTGCTGCCCAACCCGCTGAGTTACTCTAGCATTTTATGTCTATCTTAAGCATATCTTAGATTCAGTACAAGTATACTGGAATAGTATAATGAGATGGTATACAAGTGTTTGGCACGATTTTCAATTCCATGTTTGTTTTAGGTGTAGAGTTTTAAATCTAGCCATAAAGGCCGATTGGCCTGGCGGCGTTGCAGGGTCGGCCTAGCCAAGCATCGCCGTTGGTGTCCTCCACTGCTGCTCCATGGCTTTGTGCAGCTGCTGCTCATGTCTGCTCCACCCGCTCGGTCTCTTGGAGCGGTGCCGGATCCAGTCAAACCCCAGGCTGCTGCAGGGCCCCCGGGGCCACACCGTTGCGGTGCACTGCACTGCCTCCTGCAGCCAGTCCGCTCACCAGTCCTTCTGTTTCTACCTCAGTTGGCCTCACAGGCCTCCCCGTCCGAGCACCATCACTGCCAAGGAGAAGCTGTGGTATCACCCGTCAAGGCTGGAGTATCAGCACTTCTTTGGCCATGAGGCCCATGGATGAGCTCTTTCATTATCTCCATCTGGGTTGTTATGGACAATGTGTCCATGGCTTTCGACATGCAAATCTATGCCATTTCTCTCTTCCTTTTCAATCTTTGGACTATCAATACTTCCTTTATCTGATGCTGCTCTTCAAGACACCTCAAGCAAGAACATAATTCTTATTCCAGAATGTTTGCAGTTTGTGAGCTACTTCTGTTAGAAGATTTCAGTAGTCCCAAAGAGAATGTATAACAACATTTTAATGCTGTTCCTGTTTAAGATAAGTGTGAGGTGTTGCATTTTGGGAAGGCAAATCATAGCAGGATCTTCGTAGTAAGAGAGAGAGTCAGGAGTGTTTTATTGTCATATGTCCCAGATAGAACAATGAAATTCTTACTTGCAGCAGCACAGAATATGTAAACATGGTACACTGTAGCAATGTTGCAAAATTTTGAGATTTTAAAAATCAAGTCTGCAATTTATCCCATCAGATAAAGCATAAAAAGAAGTTTAATTTGACACCTAATTCACTTTCATATCTTCAGTATTAAAAAAGTTATGGCCATTTTCATACTCGGAAATTAGCATCTTGTTCCCCATTGCCTTTCAATTGAGTTAACTCAAAAGCTGTGATCTAAAGCCCATAACTTTCTTAAAAATTAAGTGAACTCAATGAAATTTTCAGTTATTATAGATTGAAGCATTCTGAAACAAATATGAAACAATCTTACTTGGATAACCTGCAATTAAAGCATATAATTAGTTAGTTATCTAATTGTAGCTAATTACAAAATTCAATTACTAGATCTAAACATCTATCCATTTCTTAAGAAAAGATAAACTTTTTTTAATTGCCTAAGTGTCCAAGTAACATTCACACAATAATCCACAATATAACATTATTTTTAAATCCCATTTTCATGAATTTATAGACCAAATGGAAGGAATTTAGTGTTTAATGCCTGTAAATTAATGGCCATTTAAATCAACTAGCGAGTGGGTTTTAGTGGAATGCGGTGGATTGGAACGTTGTGGTTTGCTGTGAAGTCGGTGTGAAAAATACAGCCGGTTCATACATTTTTTTTGTCCCCTTTTCGCAACATGAAAATGTGATTAAAGCCTTCCTAAAAACCAAGTTTTAATGTAAAAATAAACTGTGCACTTTATTTTCTCCCCTACGTTAGGTCCGTTCTGCTGTCGGCGTTCAGAGCTTTAGAAGATGATTTTTAAACTACTCTAGTTAATAAATAATCTAGCGTAGTTTAAAAATACCTTCATGAATGAAATGTCGGAGCGATTTCTCTTTAGCGACGAAATCGCCCGACATGGATCGATTTGGACTGCCTAGGGAAAAACGGCATTTTAAACCTCTCCCCCCTCTGAAAGGCGCCAAAGTCACGCACACGGGGAGCGGCAGAACTGCAGCGCTGCTAAAGATAGGTATTGTAACATGCTTATACACTGTAAACAGTATAATAAACGAAAGAGAAAAAAAAGTTCAGTGTGTGTGTATACTCACATGCTCACAAATACACGTATATATAGATCATGTACACACAAAAAACAAACAATAATAGTGCAATAATAATAATAATAGTCCATGTAGTTCAGAGCTTATTTGAGGTTGTAGTGTTTAATAGCTGAATGGCTGTAGGGAAGAAGCTGTTCCTGAATCTGTTCCTGAATCTGAATCTGAAGTCCAGATTCAGGCTCCTATACCTTCTTCCCGATGGCAGGGGTGCTTTCTTTATAATTGCATCAATGTGTTGAGTGCAGGAAAGATCTTTGGAAACATGCATGCCTAGGAATTTGATGTTTTTTACTCCACCATTGTCCCGTTAATATAAACAGGATTGTGCGTCCTCATCCTTCCTCTTTCAAAGTCCACAATCAGTTCATTGGTTTTACTGATATTGAGAGCCAGGTTGTTGTGCTGGCATCATTTGGTCAGTCGATCAATCTCACTTCTATACTCTGACTCATCACCATCTGTAATTCATCCAACAACGGTGGTTCGTCGGCAAACTTGAGGATGGAGTTCGCACTGTGTCCGGTTACACAGTCATGAGTATAGAGAGCGTAGAGCAGGGGTGCTTCCGTACTGATTGTTATTGAGGAAGTGTTTCTGCCAATTCGAACAGACTGTGGTCTGTTGACGAGGAAGTCGAGGATCCAATTGCAGAAGGATGCACAGAGACCCAGTTCTGTTAGCTTGGTAACCACCTTTTTTTAATCAAAAATAATTAATTTAATTACGATCACGATACAAAACCAAACCATGGTAACACACCCACCACCATAGTACAAAATCACCAAATTATCTAGACACTAAATTTTCAAACAACGATGTTCCAATCCTTACAAATATACTAAATAACTAATATACAACTATGTCCCTCTCTAACACCACCCGGGCGCGGACGTAACCGCGAAAAAGGGTCACGCATCTGGCTCGGGCAAAGCTCTCTTCCGCCTGGCGCCGTGGCTCGCAGATGGCCAGCTTGGCCAGGCTTAGGTGGAACCCAACCAGGATATCTTCGGCCCTACCCACTCCCTAGATCCCGTCACCAGTCCTCCGGTCGCTGACAGGAGAGCCGCTCCTCCCCTTTCTTTCCATTTCTTTTGTGTTGTTGTTGTTGTTGTTGTATCAAAAATTATTTATTTAATTACATTCTTGATACAAAAACCAAACCGTGGTAACACACCCACCCAGGGAAGAGGAATCAAAAACAAGAAGGAAAGGTTTTAAGTGAGAGTGGAAGGCTTTATTAGAAAGATGAGGGGTGATTATTTTCACACACAGAGTGGTGGATATATGGAACAAACTGCCAGAGGAAGTAGCTGAGGTAGTTAAAATAATAACATTTAAAAACTATCTGGACCGGTAAATGGATAGGAAAGGTTTAGAGGAATATGTGCCAAACATGGGCAAATGGGACTAGTTTAGATGGAGCATTTTGTTTGGCTCGGATGAGTTGGGCTGATAGCTCTTTCCATGCTGTATGACGACTATGAATTTAAGGTCCTAAACGCTACCACATTTTCAACTGTGTGATCTCTTTACAAAATCTTTGCTTCTTCCCCATCTATTTAATCTATTGTACGATTATTAATGGTGGGTGTGTTGTATGAGTCTGATTTATTTTTACCAAATGTGTTTTGCTGCCTCTCACCTTCAGTTAAAGCCTTTGAGCTGTTGTTGGTCAGCCTGCCCTTGCATATCTTTCCAATAATGGGAGCAAGCAGTTGTTATTGGCAAATACTAAATCAGACCTCCTCTTAGATTCCTCTTCTATTTGCCTCCCTTTCTTAAATCATTTCACAGCAAAAATGAAAAACAATGGTGACAAGACAAATCATGGCTGAATGCTGAGGTGGTGCTAAAAGTATCTGCGAGGTGATTGTGTGGTGATTGAAAAATATGAGATAGGAATGCATGGATTTGCATGTCAAATGCAACACGCGATTGTTAAGGATGACCTTGCATTCAAGGATTCTGTTCAATCAAGTTCCAGTTCAAGTTACATTTATTACCACATGCACCAATTGGTACAGTGAGATTTGAATTACCATACAGCCATACGAATAATCATGTAGCATTCAGCATATTCCGGGAGAATTCATACCGGTCAATGGGTCAGAATATGCCGTCAAAGGCATGTTAACCTTGCTCATTGCTGACTTGTGCAAAAATTGGAACTTACTTTAGGTAACATGGACACTGACAACGTGCGCTGAGGAGGATGGGTGCAAAGTAAAAGATGACATTAATAAACTTAGAGAAGAACATTTAAATATTCTAGGATTTATTAATCATAAGTACATTCGATATTCCAGTTTATTTTAGGATGAGGGGGACCTTATAGAAACATATAAAATTATAAAAGGACTAGAGAGGCTAGATGCAGGAAAAATGTTCCCAATGTTGGGCGAGTCCAGAACCAGGGGCCATAGTCTTAGAATAAAGGGGAGGCCATTTAGGACTGAGGTGAGAAAAAACTTTTTCACCCAGAGGGTTGTGAATTTGTGGAATTCCCTGCCACAGAGGGCAGTGGAGGCCAAATCTCTGGATTGATTTACGAGAGAGTTAGAGCTCCAGGGGCTGGTGGAATCAAGGGATATGGGGAGAAGGCAGGCATGGGTTATTGATTGGGGACAATCAGCCATGATCACCATGAATGGCGGTGCTGGCTCAAAGGGCCGAATAGCCTCCTCCTGCACCTATTTTCTATGTTTCTATGTATTATTTATTTTCAAAGGAAAAAGCGCTATTCAGTTAACAGTTAACAGCAACTGTAAGTGCACGCACAGATATCTTGTTGCCAATCCCTGATGACCCACTCAATTATTATACAAAGTTCTTGGTAAAGAGAGTGCGCAATGAAAAATGGCCGAGTGGAACAATGCAGGAGGAGAACATGCCCAAAAGTTTAATATTGTAAATATATCAGTAACTAATTTAGTAAATATATCAGACTAAAACATGGAAGGACCAATTGAGTGTCTAGACTGCAGTATGTTGGATTCTGTAAATGAAGGGAATCTGCTGAGTGAAAAGCGCCTACATTAAAGGTTTCTGCCATGTAACTTTGAGATAAAGGCATTTAGCTGGGCTGTGAGTTGGTGAAACTCCAAAACAAAGGGAGAGGAGGAGTAGCTGAATTTTTTTTCTGCTGCTGTTAGTTACACCATTGTGGAGAAATGCTGGATCAGAATGCTGAACAGAGAAAGAGAATTCCTCATGAAATCAAGGATCTACCGACTGATCCTACCCAACATATTGGTGGAAATGTGTCAGCCTCGATAACAAGCAGCACGGGAGCACCTCAAGGCTGCGTGCTCAGCCCCCTGCTGTACTCACTCTATACTCATGACTGCGTAGCCGGTCATAGTGCAAATTCCATCATCAAGTTCGCTGACTACACCACTGTTGTGGGACGTATCACTGATGGGGACAAGTCAGAGTATAGAAGAGAGATCGACCGACTGACCAAATGGTGCCAAATGGCCCTCAACACCAGCAAAACCAAGGAACTGATTGTGGACTTTGGAAGGGGTAGGATGATGACCCACAGTCCCATTGATATCAATGGGTCGATGGTGGAAAGGGTCAAGAGCTTCAAATTCCTGGGCGTGCACATCTCTGAAGATCTCTTCTGGTCCGAGAACACTGATGCAATTATAAAGAAAGCACAACAGCGCCTCTACTTCCTAAGAAGATTACGGAGAGTCGTTATGTCAAGGAGGACTCTCTCTAACTTCTACAGGTGCACAGTAGAGAGCATGCTGGCCGGTTGCATTGTGGCTTGGTTCGGCAACTTGAACGCCCAGGAGCAAAAAAGACTACAAAAAGTAGTAAACACTGCCCAGTCCATCATCGGCTCTGACCTCCCTACCATCGAGGGGATCTCTCGCAGTCGCTGCCTTAAAAAGGCTGGCAGCATCATCAAGGACCCACACCATCCTGGCCACACACTCATCTCCCCGCTACCTTCAGGTAGAAGGTACAGGAGCCTGAAGACTGCAACGTCCAGGTTCAGAAACAGCTACTTCCCCACACCCATCAGGCTATTAAACTTAACTCAAACAAAACTCTGAACATTAATAGACCATTATCTGTTTATTTGCACTTTATCTGTTTATTTATTCATGTGTGTATATATTTATATAATGGTATATGGACACACTGATCTGTTCTGTATTCATGCCTACTATATTCTGTTGTGCTGAAGCAAAGCAAGAATTTCATTGTCCTATCTGGGACACATGACAATAAACTCTCTTGAATCGTGAATCTTGAATGTACTTGCTACCTGTGGGTAACTAATTCAATTAATTGTTGGTAGAAAACCTGAATAATCGGATCACGATATACTTTTTTATTGATTGCACTTGCCGCGTGCATACTGCTGTTTCAGAGGGCTCTGTGCTGGTGAGAACAGAGCCTCTGGCAGTTCTAGCATTGCAGAGAACACTCCCGACTCCCCTTTGATTTGACAGGCAATTTCACAGGTGGATTTCAACGCAATGGGAATATTAAATTATATTGTTAGAGTCAATAGGGCAACAGCTCGACTGTAGTATTGAAGAACTGTGTGAAGAATCAAGAATGTTTATCATCTGCATTGGGAACAGATAAATGAGATTCTCACTTGCTGCAGGTTTCCAGGTACATTAACGTAACAACATAACAAGTAAATATACAATGATACAATATATTTTCTGTTATACTAGGTAACAGAACGTAATGGTGCTGGAATTAATGTACAATAAGTGGTTGATGGTCGATGGCCATAGGGCCTGTTTCCACAATGTATCTCTGTGATATAATTACTTATGACTCCAACCACTGGAGAGCTTTCCCTTGATATCGATTTAATTTAGATTTTACTTCGGAGTCACGTGAGTGACTACGTGAAGACCCCGCCAGCACGCATGCGCGACATATCGTCGTACGCATGCGGAAGCGACGGTCAGGAGGAGCGGGGCTCCTCCAGCGTGAGTTTAAAAAGCTCACGCCAGGTAAGTCTCACCGAAGGAGTGAGTTGACCATTATGGAAGGGAGAAAATCTAAGAGAGCGGCGGCCAAATCAGCGGCTAAAGACAGCAGCCAACGGAGAACCGCCTCTCCAGAGCTACAGGTTCTACCTGCAGCTCCCGACTTTTCGGATTTTGAGACCGTTGGTACGCCACGGTCGGGGAAAACTACCCGGAAGTCGGCCGGGGCCGACTCAGCGGAGTCCGGTCCCGAGGGCACCCCGCTCGCTGGCAGCGACGGAGGTCGCCTTGACCGCATTGAGCGGATGATGGAGCAGCTGCTCCAACGTGACCTGCTAAAGCAGGGGCAGGATCACAGTGGGACCCCTAGTAGGCCCACGGCAAGTTCCCTTAGATGACTGCCTAATGTATCCCCTTCTCTACAGGGGAGCATTGAGGGTCAGAACTGGGCTGACCCAGAAGAAGGGGAGTTGGCTGAAGCGCCTGCAGCGTCAGGGGTGTGTGAAGATTATATGGATGTGGTGAGCAAACATGCCATGCCCAACCAGAAGGGCCTACCCATCCACCCCAAGCTGGCTGCCAGCATTGATTATATGGCCACTAACCAACTTCAGGAACAGGCCATCAATGCCACAGCAGACAAATATATGGCGCCAGAAAACTGCAAGTCATTAAATGTACCCGCGGTGAACAACCCGATATGGGGAAACATGAGCCCCTCGAGTAGAGGGCAGGAGATGAAACTTCAGAAGATCCTGAAGCTCCTAACCGCAGGGATTACTGCAGTAGCCAGAACAGCAGTGGGAGTGGATATGCCGGAAGAGCTACAAGATGCTTTGGCCTTACTGTGCAACACACAGTATGAAATAAATAATTTCAGGAAAAGCATTATAAAGCCGGCGCTTAACCCCAAGTTCGCGGGGTTGTGTAAGCCTGGGAAGACGCAGCCTCCAAGCCTGCTATTCGGGGAAGATCTCCCCAAACAGGTTAAACATCTTGACGAGGAGGCTAAGGCTTTGGGCCTTATTAAAGTACCTGGGTACACTAAGCCTCATCACCCACACAGAACGCACCCCTACGCACCCACCGGGCAGAGTTACCCTAACAGGTCTGCCGGTGGTGAAAGCTCGAAGGCCGGCATACCTGCTCAGCGGTCTTTTTTAGGCCAAGGCCCAGGCCGGCCTTCTTGGAAGATGCGCCACTCCCAGAACACCTACAACCAGCCGAGGAAGCAAGGCCAGAAACCACCACACCGGTAGTAACCATGGAGGTAGGTGGGTCTGGGATCCCCAGGAACACTACTGGCCCAAATTCACTTTGGATAGGGGGCAGGTTGCACATGTTCCTCGAGAATTGGCTCACTTTTACCTCTGATCCTTATATACTCAGGAGTATTCAGGGCTACAAAATTGAATTTATTCACGAACTCCCTACCCCGGTACAGCATGCACCTAGTCGGAAATTCGTCCTTTCTCATAGAGATAAGGCAGCAGGGCATGCTGAACTACAGAGGTTGATAGAAAAAGGGGTAATTGAGAAGGCCATTAAAGAACCTCAGGAGTTCGTGTCTAATATATTCACTAAAAACAAAAAAGATGGCGGTTGCCGCATCATCATAGATTTGACCGACCTGAATACTTCTGTCCAGTATATTCATTTTAAAATGGACACCTTCGACACTGCTATACAGCTTATAGCCAATGGGTACTACATGGCATGCGTTGACCTCAAAGATGCATACTATTCAGTACCCATACACAAGGATCATAGGAAATACTTAAAATTTATCTGGATGGGACAATTATGGCAATATAAAGCTTTGCCTAATGGGTTATCGTCAGCACCCAGATTGTTTACCAAGATATTGAAACCAGCTTTGGCCTATTTAAGGAAACAGAATCATACTGTTATGGCCTATCTTGATGACATCCTCATAGTGGGGGAGAATTTGGAAATGGCTACCTTGGCAGTCACAGCCACGAAACATCTTTTTCAGAAACTGGGGTTTACGATACATCCAGATAAATCAATATTGGAACCCTCTACCACCATGAAATATTTGGGGTTCATTATTGACTCAGTGCAAATGTCTGTCACGTTACCACCAAGCAAGGTGGAAGACCTGATAGAGGCTTGCAGGAGCCTCATTGGCATTAAGGTCCCATCCATTCGGCAGGTGGCCAGGGTGATTGGGAAGATAGTAGCTGCATTTCCTGCAGCACAATATGGGCCCTTACATTACCAAAACTTACAAAGAGCCAAAATTACAGCGCTCAAAAATCATGCTGGCCATTTTGATAGGCCCATGAAAATTCCAGAAAAGGCAAAAGCCGAATTATATTGTTGGATGGGTAATGCCCAAAATTGTTCCAAACCCATTACTATCACCAATCCCTCGATCACCTTACAAACGGATGCCAGTGCCAAAGGGTGGGGAGCTACTAACACTACCTCTAGCTGTGGAGGTAGATGGAGTGCACCAGAGTTAACCCTATTTAAAAACTTAGGGATTAACTATTCAGAAATGCTGGCAGCATTTCACGGCCTTAAGGCATACTGCACTAACATGCACAAAGTTCATGTTAGAATACAGATTGACAACACCACGGTGGTAGCCTATATTAACCACATGGGCGGTGTAAAGTCGATATCGTGTGATGAATTGGCCAACAATATCTGGCACTGGTGTCTGCAAAGAGAAATTTGGATCTCCGCAACTTACCTTCCAGGTAAACTAAACACAGTGGCAGACACCAGGTCACGGAAATTCAACGACAACATAGAATGGATGTTGGATCGGAATGTGTTCGCAGATATTGTAGAACGTTATGGGACACCAGATATCGACCTTTTCGCGTCCAGGCTAAATCACCAACTACCAACGTATGTTGCTTGGGAGCCAGACCCGGGGGCAGTAGCGATGGATGCTTTCTCGCTACACTGGGGGGATTTATTTTGCTACGCTTTCCCCCCTTTCTGCCTCATCAGTCGGGTCTTGCAAAAAATCAAGCAAGACTCCACATCGGGTATCTTGGTAGTGCCCGACTGGCCTACTCGACCATGGTTCCCTCTGGTACAGAAGATGGCCACAGAACCCTGTATCAGGGTGAATAAAAGACCTAGCCTGCTTGTTCATCCTGTTACAGGAGAATGTCATCCATGTCATGATCGCATGGATTTGTTAATTTGCAGATTTTAAAACGGCCACTTCATGGATTCGGACTCTCCAACAGGACCATTGATACCATCACGGCAGCCTGCAGAGAGTCCACAAGGAAGCAGTACCTGACCTACATCAGGAAATGGGAAGGATTCTGCGTGACTACCAAAACAACATACGAAACCGCCACCATCACGGAAGTGCTGGAGTTTCTGGCTACCCTTCATTACGATGAGGGTCTAAGCTACAGCGCCATTAACTGTGCCAGGAGTGCCCTATCGTCTTACTTGGGCAAGGGGAGTGACCAATTGGGAATTGGGTCACATCCCCTAGTATCGAAATTTATGAGGGGAATATTTAATTCCAATCCCCCCAGGCCCAGATATAGCCATACCTGGGACATCAGCACGGTATTGACGATGCTGAGAGGATGGACACCGAACACGGGACTCCCTTTGGCCAAATTAACCTACAAAATGGTCATGATAATGGCACTGATCACGGCGCAACGGGTCCAGTCCCTGCACAAACTCAGTCTGGATGCCATGGCAATTACCAGTGGGAAAATCACATTCCAGGTGCAGGGACTATTGAAGCAAGATCGACCCGGAGTGTCTGGACATACTTTGGAGTTCCTGGCTTACCCAGCGGACACCCGTCTTTGTATCGTTACATTGATTCTGCGATACATTTCAGTCACTAAAGATCTAAGAGGCACGGAAACAGCTTTGCTTGTCAGTCACAAGAAGCCTCATCACAGGGTCACGGTGCAAACCATTTCCAGATGGTTAAGGGTGGTACTGGATGCGGCGGGGGTGGATACTAATGTGTATAAATCTCACTCCACCAGGGCAGCATCCACCTCGGCGGCTAGAAGGATGGAGGTACCACTGGATCACATCCTGGCCACAGCGGGTTGGAACAATGAGAAAACCTTCCACCGCTTTTACAACAAACCCGTGACCTCCCCTGACAATTATGCAGGGAGGATTTTAAGTGCTGCCAGATAAATAACCCTTATGGGACACAATATTGTGTTTGGTATGAATAAATACCTGTTTTGTTTTTCAGCCAGTGTCTTGTCTGAATCACGTCCATCCTCTTATCCCAGCTTTAGCGGTGTGTGAGCATGGAGCTTCCAGGGCATGAAATCACAGAGCTTTGAAATCTTCACGTAGTCACTCACGTGACTCCGAAGTAAAATAGTAAGATTAAACGAGAACTTACCAGTTTGAAGTTTGATCTTTATTTTATGAGGTGTTACGATGAGGGATTACGTGCCCTCCGCTCCCGACCCTCTATTATAAAGATCACCTGGTATGAAAGTTCTCTTTTTCTCTTACTATGTCAGTCATTGTGACTGTTTGTTCTGTGATTTCACACCACTGCTTTGAAGAATGTCGGCGCATGCGTGCTGGCGGGGTCTTCACGTAATCCCTCATCGTAACACCTCATAAAATAAAGATCAAACTTCAAACTGGTAAGTTCTCGTTTAATCTTACTATTAATAAGGAAACCTTGATACCCCCCTCAGTTGAATGCTGCCTTGGGCAGTCACTTTCATCTCACCTCTGGAATTTAGCTACTTATTCCATGTTTGTATCAAAGCTGTCATGAGACCTGGAATCAGTGGTCCTGGTGAAACTCAAACTGTGCATCAGTGTGCTGGCTACTGGTAAGTGCCACTTGACAGCACTGTTGACAACAGCTCACACACTTTGCCGATGATTACGAGTATTTGGATTCAATAGTAATTAGACAGATGGATTGGTCCTGTTTTTATATGTGAACATAACATACCTGGGCAATTTTCCACTTTGCTGAATAGATTCCAGCATTGTATTTGTAATGGAGCAGCTTGGTTAGAGGCGCAGCTAGTTCTGATCCCAGAACCTTTGCTATATTGTCTATTGTCCACTGCTGTCAGCTATTTCATGATATCCTGAATGATCAATCAATGCTCAAGAAAGTGATGGAAGCAGACAACAATAGTAATTGCTTACAAACTAGATCAGATAAGATTAATTTGTTGTTACATACACCATGGTGCAATGTAATTCGTAGTTGACATGCAGCTCACAGGATAAACAGTATGATGCGAAAACAACAAATAAATAAATAATGCAAGGGTTACACAAAAAGCTGGAGAAACTCAGCGGGTGCAGCAGCATCTAAGGAGTGAAGGAGATAGGCGACGTTTCGGGTCGAGACCCTTCTTCAGCTGAAGAAGGGTCTCGACCCGAAACGTCGCCTATCTCCTTCACTCCTTAGATGCTGCTGCACCCGCTGAGTTTCTCCAGCTTTTTGTGTAACCCTCGATTCTCCAGCATCTGCAGTTCCTTCTTTAACAATAAATAATGCAAGGTCGTTGTGGGAAATCTGAGCATTGCAAACACATATAGTTTAATAAAAGAATAACCAAATGAGGTGGAGTTAAGAAAAATATAATGTGGCAGTTCCTCTGTGAATGAGCTGAATGGTTGGATGGCAGTGGAAAATAAGCTGTTCTCAAGACCTGTAAATACAAGGGCTTGTATTTTTTCCCTAGAAGAGCATAGAGAATGGCCAAGGCGGCAGAAATCTTTGACAATTCTCTTGCCCCCGTGATACAATGCACCATGAAGATGCGCTGAATAGAAAGAAGTTCGAGCCTGCGATAGACGAGGCTGTGTTCACCACTCTCTTCAGGTTCAGCTGGTCAAAAACAAAGCAGTTGCTATACCAGGCAGAGATGCATCAGAATATTTTCTGTAGTGCATCTATGGTAGTTTGAGGGGATCCTTGTGGACATGCCAAATCCTTTCAAGTACATAAGAAAGTAAATATGAGGTCTTCTTGATGACCACATCAATATGAAAGGACCAGTTAGGTTGCTGTTGATATGGAAGCTGAAGAACCTGAAGTTGTCAACCATCTCTACAGCAGCTCCGTTAATGAGGACAGTGTTGTTCTCACCCCCTCACTTCCTTAGGTCAACAACCAACTCTTTTGACTTGCTGATGTTAAGGGCTAGGTTATTTTCCCAATAGCATAGCACAAGGTTCTCAATCTATTTCCTGTATATCATAAGTTTAAGGTGACAGGATAAAGATGTAATGCAAACCTGAAGGAAACCTTTTCACACAGAGGGTGGAGGGTATATGGAATGAACTGCCAGTGGAGGTGGTTGAAGCAGGTACTTTAACAACATGGAAAAGATATTTGGACAGATACATGGATAGTAAAGATTTAGGCGGATATGGGTCAAATGTGGGCAGATGGGGCATTTAGATCGGCAGGTGCAAGTTGGGTCGAAGGGCCTGTCTCTATGACTCTCATATCTTTGTTGTAGTTCTGACCAAGAACATTGGGGAACTTAAAGTTCAAATTGACATTGTACTTGACCACTCAGTCATTGGTGTACAGGGAGTAGAGCAATGGACGGAATGGACAGCCCTGAGGGAACCAGAGTTGAGGGCCAGGGTGAGGAAATGTGACCAATTCTAACCACCTGAGGTCTGCTTGTCTTGGGGACTGGAATGATAATCGGTTCCTTGAAGTAAACGGGGACAGAAGTTGGAGGTTGAAGATGTCCTTGGTGACCGTGGCCAGTTGATTGGTGCACAATTTCAGAACCCTTCCAAGGACTCCATCGGGGCCGGTCACTTTTGGAAAGTTTACTCAAGTGTAAAAGGCACTGCTCAGACAGCTGAGATATGTTGTTGCCAAAGAATGCCCCTGATTTTGGCTTGTATCCGTGATGGTATTCAAGCCCTGCCACAGTCTCCTCGATCTCTCCTAAGGTAGACCCTTATTGAATTTGTTAGAAGGCATTTCTTTAAAAAAAGCTTATTAACCCGAAGCATCAATTCTGTTTCTCTCCACAAAGATTCTGAGAGCATCCACAAATTTACAATTTTTATGTTTGTATGTATATTTGTTATGGAAATTTATAACCTGCTATAATGACTTATCTGCACAAATAACCTGGCTAATGCACTGCCAAGTCTCATATATACTTGGAAAAAAAATCAGAAATGTATTCAGATGTCTTTGAATATTACATATTTGGTCCAATATGAGAAAGAGAACGGTTCTGGCCAGGATAAAACAGTACCAAATATTTGTAGGTAAGGCTGCAACGAAATAACTGCTGGCACAGATGTTAGAGGTGCAAGCTGAATAGTTGACCATAGAGGGAAACTATAGGTTTCAAAGCCCGAGGTCCTTTAATGGCAAAAGTCAGAGAATATAATTAAACAAAAAAGGTGCGTACAATGCATGACAGCTACATAGTTCAAGAGAGAACAAAGCTAACTCTGGTAAACTCAGAGAGGAATTTACAGTAAATGGAAAATAAAGCAGGCAAAGAAAGTATATGAAAAGGAATATAAAATAGTAAGGGTCCAATTAGGTATCAAGCAGGTAATTTATGGATGGTGTTGAAGATGATGCTGTGGAAATCTCAAAATGAGGGAAAGTAGAAGAACAGATGTGTAGGTTAAGTTTGATGAGGAGAAAGGCTGACTGGATTTAAATAATTCACCCAATCAGATAGGATGCATTTCATGTGGCAGAGGAAAGTGAGGGTACAGGCTGTAGCAGCAGCATGCCCTAATTTTCCAAAATTCATTCACCTGAATTACCCTGATGAACCTCTAAGACGAAAAAGATTCACTCAAATTTGTCATAACTGGGTCAGACCTTTCAGGCTTTACCTTGCGCGAAATGTTATTCCCATATCATGTATCAATACGCTGTAAATGGCTCGATTGTAATCATGGTTTGTCTTTCTGCCGACTGGTTAGCTCGAAACAAAAGATTTTCACTGTACCTCCGTACACATGACAATAAACTAAACTGATTTTTCCAATTGAGACCCCACACTCTAGATTCTCCCACATGAGGAAACCAGGTACAAACCTAGCCTGTACAACTACTGTACATATAACAATCTGGCCATTCCAGGCTAACGTTTTGCAAACCTCTGAACTCCTTTCAGTGCACTTACATCCTTCCTTAAAGTATGGAGACCAGTACACTGCTCAAGACTCAAAATGTCTCCTCAGATGTGCATTTGTGTAAACTGAGCACAACCTGTCTACTATTGCATTCAATTTCCCCGACAATTAATGATAACATTTTGTTTCCTAAATTTTTGCTGAACCTCTCTACAATCCTTTTGCAAATTATCAACTGGAATGTGCTATTTCCTCTGCATCTCAGCGCCACGATCTCTTAACATTTGGCTAATAAGTTTGTATTTTCCCTGCCAAATAAGCAATTTAACATGCTGACACGCTCTAATCCATTTGCCAGATGTTTCCCTTTTCACATGTGCTTCTATCCACTTATAGCCTCCTTTGGCTCCCTTCACAACTTCTATTCCTATCTATCTGAGTAACAGGAGTTAGCCACCGGGCCCCTCAACCCTCTGCTAGCTTTTCAATTTGATCATGGATGATATATGCTGTCCTCAACTCTTCTACGAGTTTCCCCTAACCTTCGATAGATGTTTACCCATTTGACCTTAAATATATCTAATGATCTGGCCAGCAACATACTTGGGTGTAGGGAATTCCAGAGATTCAGTACTGTCTGATCAAAGAAATCTCCATGCACCTCGCTTTTAGCGACTATCTCCCTATTTTTTATCTCTATCCCCTCAGTCAGAACTCCCCCACTGGTGTAAACGTCTCAGCATCCACTCTTCAGATCTTATATGTTCGAATAAGGTTATCCCTCATTCTTCTGAGCTCCAAGGAATACAGACCAAGCTGTCCAGTCTCTCTTGATAGGACAACTCTCTCATCCCAGGGATGAACATGATGAATCTCCAAACTACTATATATTTTCTTAGGTAAGGGGACCTAAACTGCACAGTATTCCAGGTGTGGCCCCACCAACACCATACAAAACCGAAACAAAACCTGCCTATTCAAGTCAAGTTTATTCGTCACATACACATACGGAATGTGCAGTGAAATGAAAAGTGGCAGTGCCTGCGGACTTTGTGTAAAAAACAATCAAACAAACAACCAACAAACTACCGAGGCGTTTGCCTGACCGTAAGAGCTGGAGCAGTCCGTTGCAGGGGTGGAAGGGGTCTCCCATTATCTTATTAGCTCTATACATCAGGATGAGTTGCATCTCCTGATGTATAGTTCCTGCAGAGGGGTGAGAGAAGTTCCCATAGTGTGTTTGGCCGAACGCACTACTCTCTGCAGAGCCTACTTGTCCTGGGCAGAGCAATTCCCAAACCAGATTGTAATGTTTCCGGACAAGATGCTTTCCACAGCCGCAGAGTAGAAGCATTGGAGGATCCTCGGAGACACTCTGAATTTTCTCAATTGCCAGAGGTGGTAAAGGCGCTGCCTTGCCTTACTCACGAGTGCTGCAGCGTGCGATGTCCATGTCATATCCTCAAAGATGTGGACGCCCAGGTATTTAAAACAGCTCAACCTATCCACAGTATCCCCATTTATCCTCAATGGTGTGTACGTCCTCGGATGATGTGCCCTCCTAAAGTCGATCAGCTCCTTGGTTATTTTGATGTTCAAGAGGAGGCTGTTGTCCTGACACCAGAGTGCCAGATCAGCTACCTCCTCCCAGTAGGCCTTCTCATCGTTGTCTGAGATCAGGCCCACCACCACGGTGTCATCAGCAAACTTGATTATCGAGTTGGAGCTGAACCTAGCCACACAGTCATGTGTGTACGGGGGTACAATAGGGGGCTGAGGACGCAACCCTGGGGGAATCCTGTGCTCAGGATATTCTTAAACTACAACTCTTTCACAAACAATCAACCCCCAAATTTAGCAAAACATCGCTTTGGTAACCATGCAGGTGATTATATCAAGTGAAAAAAATTAAGGTTACGCCACTCATTATACTCTGCCAAAAAGAAAGAAGGTCTGTTCATGTCTACTGTGACTTTTTTTTTCTGTCAGCCAGCCAGCCAATTGTCTATCAATTGCTATGTCTCCGACAGCATGAGCTACGGGGAATGTTGCAAGAAAGGAAAGAACCGGTGTAAAAGCTGTAGTAATCGGCAATTAAATTTAATTATACAAAGAAAATAATCCCTAAATATTCTTGATCACCTAGCAAGAGGAGGAAAGGAAATGCTGCTCCGGAATGAGGAGTGCGATGGGGGGCTGTTAAAAGTGTAAAATATTGCCAAATGCATAACACATTTAGAGCCTGTTTCAGATCTCCCTGGTAAAATGATTTGATAGACCCAGCAACCACATAATTTAAGATGAATGCTTCTCGAGCCAAGAACAAACAATAGCATATAAATTCAGGATATTAAATGAACAGACTTTAAAGAACTGCAAAATAAATTTTGAGCTAGAAGAAAAATGTTTGCATTTACAAAGTACTTGGCTGTTCTCAGAATGGCTCAAAGGATTTCACAGGAGTTATTTTTGGTGCAGATTTAGAGATCTACAGAAGAAAAGTGGAATAGTTTAAGGAAATAATTTGTAGACAACCCAATTAATCAAATGTGCATCTGTAGTTATGGTGGAATTTATGAAGCCGTACAGAATAGTTACAGACTCTAAATTGTGCAATATGTTGGTAGATCAGGGGATTGATTTAATTTCATTTTTTAAAAGCTGAGTAAAAAGAATTGTTAAGATTTATGCAGAAGGTGCATTTGTGATTGTTTTCAGTAATGTGTTTGAAATAATGTAATCAGGGAAATGTATTGGTTCCCATAAAAAATGACAACTACAATATAATCTGAGCTGCAGCAATGTGCAAGGTTAAGTCATAAATGCCTTTCAAAACCTCATGTTCCAAAGTACCCTTTCTGAAGTGTAGTTATGGTCAGAGAGTCATCGAGTCATACAGCATGGCAACAGGTCATTTGCCCCAATTTATCCACCATTCTGCATTAATCTCATCTCCCAGAACTTAATGCGTAGCCTTCTATACTGAAATGTTATCGGCAACCCAGCTTCAATCACTCTCTCAGGCATTGTATAGACCAAATGTGTCAAGCAAGATCCCATCAAGAACAGTGTGGTAATGATCACCTTATCAGTAATTTAGGAGTAACAGTGGGACAGGCAGCATCTCTGGATAGAAGGAATGGGTTTCGGGTTGGGATCCTTCTTCAGACTGAAAGTCAGAGATAAGGAAGGATTTGAGAAAATGAGACATCGAGATCAAGGAAGATCTTTTTCCTTGATCTCCATCTCCTTTGATGTCTTGTTTTCACACTTTACCCTTCCGTATCAGTCCTGCCATCCCGGGAATTAACCTGGTGAACCTACACTGCACTCCCTCAATAACAATAATGTCCTTCCTCAAATTAGGAGACCAAAATTGCACACAATACTCCTGGCGCGGTCTGGTGAATGTCAATGATTTTGGATGATCAACCATGATCATATTGAATGGCGGTGCTGGCTCGAAAAGCCGAATGGCCTACTTCTTCACCTGTTTTCTATTTTTCCATGTAACATGCCATTAACTTTCTTCGCTGCCTGCTGTACCTGCATGCTTACATTCAGTGACTAATGTACAAGCACACCCAGGTCTCATTGCACCTCCCCTTTTCCTAATCTGACACCATTCAGATAATAATCTGCCTTCCTGTTCTTGCCACCAAAGTGCATAACGTCACATTTATCCACAGTATACTGCACTTGCTATGCATCTGCCCACTCACACAACCTGTCCAAGTCAACCTGCTCCCTCATAGCATCCTCATCGCAGCTCACACTGCCACCCAGCTTTGTGTCATCCGCAAATTTGGAGATGTCATATTTAATTCCCTCATCTAAATTGTTAATATATATTGTAAATAACTGGGGTCCCAGCACTCAGCCTTGTGGCACCCCACTAGTCACTGCCTGCCATTCTGTAAATGACCCGTTAATTTCTAATCTTTGCTTCCTGTCTGCCAACCAGTTCTAATCCATGTCAATACCCTACCCCCAATACCATTTTGCACACTCATCTCTTGTGTGGGACCTTGTCAAGGCTTTGTGAAAGTCCAGATACACATCCACTGGCTTTCCCTTATCCATTCTACTTGTTACATCCCCAAAAAATTCCAGAAGATTAGTCAATCATGATTTCCCCTTCATAAATCCATGCTGATTTTGACCGATCCTGTCACTGCTTTCCAAGGTGTGGAAAGGTGAGGACTTGTTCATATAGGTTTCACTCTTAAATTGGTTCATCCTGACATTAAGATTCCAACCATGAATACAATCTGTGTCCTTGCTATTTACAGAGCATCTTCCGAATGTTGTTCAACATGAAAGAGCACTCAGTTGTCAGCTGAAGGAAGATAGGTGGCAATCAGGAAGAAGTTTCCTTGCTCAGTATTTGTCTTGATATGATGATACTCCATTGAGTCCATCAATGCAGAGGGTTCCAAGGATTCCTGCTCCTGCCATTGTGTCCCAACGTGGGCATGGGAAAGCATAGTGAGTGGTGGTGGATGAGAAGATGTTTACACACAGTTGCAGCCAGCATGACCTGCAGTTCATGACATCACAATGGAAAGGCAGCAGCAGGAGGCTGCACACAATTTCAGCTGTATTAAGTGAATGAACAGCCAGACTTAGCTCTGCATCTGGGTCCTGCAAGCTGAGACATAAAGGAAATTGTTGAGCTTGAAGCTGCAGTTATCTGCGAGTGAGTAAAAGTTTGGATAGTGAAAGATGACAGGGCCAAGACAGTGTGCTCATAGTAGATTGATCTCAGCTCATGCGAGAGCAAGACAGCACTCATCAGAAGATGTTCCATCTCAGAGCCAACTGTATCTGAGCCTCCTTCATTGGAGCTGGCTGTAATAGAATTTCCTGTAAAGGAACTGCCCATGTTGGAGGTGCAGCTTCTGCATCAGTGCCAACTGCATCAGAATGCATTTCCAGCCTCACGATCTTCTTTTCTTCGCTAGTGCCTCAGAATCAAGGATATCTCCTCTCCTGCCCAAATGTCCTTTAACATTGTCTCTACCTGTCTCTACCACTTCCTCTGGCAACTCATTCCATATACTCACCACCCTAATATGAAAAAAATACCCCTCAGATCCTCTTTAAATCATCTCTCACCTTAATCCTATTCCCTCCAGTTTTGGACACCCCTACGCTGGTAAAAAGACAAACCATTCATATAACTATGCTGCTCATGATTCTATAAACTTTTTCAAGGTCATCGCACAGCCTCCTCTCCAGGGAACATTTCTTGCAGGAAATGGCCTTGCCTGGAATCTCTGTGGTGTGAATCCTTCTTGCTACTTGTCAGCCCAAACCGTGATTGCTCCTCGCTTTATCTAAAGAACATAAACAGAGCATTGTACAATTGAGCATTTTTTGTCAACATCATGTTCTTTTTCACTTTGCTGATCATTGAAATTGATGATTATGGTGAAGATATACCTGGGCTGTTTTTCACACGGTTGGATAAATGCCACATTATAACAGCACTGGAAATTCTTGGCTGTTAGTTCTGGAGTATAACTGAATGATGTCTGAGCCCAGAGTCTGCCATGAGTTTAGCACCAGTAGTCAGGATCGAACCAGGGTCCCTGGCGCAACTCTACTGCTGCAACACTGTGCCGCCCCTGGTGTTGCACACTGAGCTTTGGACTGCCCACTCGTGCTTTTTATGTGACAGTCTAGTCTGTGCCTATGATGGTGTCAGACTCTGTCCAGTTTTGGCTCTTCTGTTGAAATTCGCATCTGTGCTTTTGTTACTTTTCATTTGAATGGACTAGCAATCACCCCAGACTGTCATCAAGTGGAAAAGTCCATACTAAATGCTACATGAGACATGGTTTTAACCAACCTGGCTTCAACCTTTCACGCGGCACTCTGGCACCTCAAGTCCTGAAAGCTTATTGCTCAACTCGAGCTAGTCTACAGGATAAATGGGAAACCAGCCCAACACAGGTATAAATTCACACAACGCTCAGTCATCGAGCCACAGTACACAGACAAACCTTGGGTATAGGTGTGTTCAATAACTGAGCTCCAAGTCAATGTTGACTCATTCACTGAAGCAAACAAGAGGACGGGCCTTTCATTCAGCATCTGCTAAGCAAATGTGTAATAATATATTCACCTGTCCAATTGTACGTCATCTCTGACAATAAAGATCCGTAAATGGACACTGTAAAATGTTACCGTTTCCCATACTTTAGGAGCTGAGCCTCAGTGAGAGAAGACATTGATGATGAGATTCAACTTTGCTTTCAACAATGCCAGTGCAGCCACTGACTCAAATTCCACTGTACCTTAACTGGTGCATGTGACAATAAATGTAAATGTGAGCTTGGTGTTCCAAGCAACAGTGATCTCCGCTCTCCAGTTAGCACCATAAAGCATAGCAATCTTGTCTGTACCAACTGATACCTATCTACGGAAGGATGAGAGGGGATCTCATTGAAACATATAAGATTATTAAGGGTTTGGACACGCTAGAGGCAGGAAACATGTGCCCTATGTTGGGGGAGTCCAGAACCAGGGTCCACAATTCAAGAATAAGTGTTAAGTCATTTAGAACGGAGACCAGGAAACACTTTTTCTCACAGAGAGATATGAGTCTGTGGAATTCTCTGCCTCAGAGGGCGGTGGAGGCCGGTTCTCTGGATACTTTCAAGGGAGAGCTAGATAGGGCTCTTAACGATAGCGGAGTCAGGGGATATGGGGAGAAGGCAGGAACGGGGTACTGATTGGGGATGATCAGCCATGATCACATTGAATGGCAGTGGTGGCTCGAAGGGCTGAATGGCCTACTCCTGCACCTATTGTCTATTGTCTATGCTATTCCCATTTGCCCACATTAGGCTTGTATCCCTCTAAGCCTTTCTTGTCCAAGTTCCTGTCCAATTCCCTTTTAAACATTGTAATTGTTTCTGCCTTTACCACCTCCTCTGGCTGTTTGTTCCAGATACCCAACACCCTGTGTGAAAAACATATCCCTGAGATCTCCTTAAATTTCTCCCGTCTCAGCATAAACCTGTGCCCTCTGGTCCTGGACTCCCTGGCCCATGGAAAATGACTCTTTGACTATCATCTATCCTCTATACAACCCTGACAATTATATAAATCTCTATAATATCACGCCTCAGCCTCCCACAGTCTAATGAGACTAAACCTACCTCCACTTTTTCCGTATAACTACAGTTATCCAATCTCTCCATTCCAGGCAACATCCTGGTGAATCTCTACTGCGCTCTCTCTATTGCTCCCACACTCTTCCTTTAGTGTGTCCAGCACATA
Source organism: Raja brachyura (assembly GCA_963514005.1). The sequence goes on from OY740803.1 coordinate 32,009,054, forward strand.
CATTTGATTCCATTATCCTGGCTAAAAGACTGTTTATTCACCCTATCTATTCCCCTCATGATTTTATACATCTCACTAACATCACTCCTGAGCCTCCTGCACTCCAAGCGGAATATAGCTTTAGCCTGCCCAACCTCTCAAGGCCCTCAAGTCCTGGCACCATCCTCTCTGGAATCTTTCCTAGTATTAATGACATCCTTCCTATAGCTGGGTGATCAAATCTGAACATATTACTCCAATGTGGCCTCACCAATGTCTTGCACAACTGTAACAAAATGTCCCAACGTCATTATTCAATACCCTGACTGATGAAGGACTCTGTACCAAAAGCCTTCTTTACCACCCTATCCACCTGTGACGCCACTTTCAGGGAACCATGTGCTTGTACTCCTCGAACCCTCTGCTCTACATTCCTTCCCAGAACCCTACCATTCACATTGACGGACTTGCCAATTGTTTGACTTCCCAAAATACAACACTTTGCACCTCTGTGTATTATACCTCGTTAGCCATTCCTCAGCCCACTTGCCTGCTGTATTTTTGCTAACTATCTTCACAGTCTATGACACCACTTACTTTAATTTTATCTTCTTTGTAATACATTAATAAAATCATTTTGCTGCTAGCTGCTCTCTAATCTGAATGTTTTTCATGCTCTATTTTGCAACAATTTTTTGCTTTTTCTTTGTTGCATCATTTTCAGGTGTTCTTGATTGCCACTTTTATCAGTGATTGGTTATGTATCTTCCTTAGCTTTATAATTTGCATCCATTTCTTGGCCTTTGTTTGCTTGAGTGTACAGTTGGAATATTTGCAATAAATTAGTTTTGTGTTATACCCAACATTTCACCAAACAATCTTTGTTTCTCTTTTCAGGATACATGTCAACAACTCAACTGAGTTTAACATCTTCAGCTTCCTTCAAAGCCATCTTACTGAAGTACAAAGTAGCTGATATGTAACTTTAACACATAGCAGTACCTCTGCTCTATTGGGTACAGTCCAAAGGGAACTTCACTTCCTTTCAAACCTCTGTTGAACTTAAATCATTTACTGTATTGCGGAATTGTGGAATTCATTTTTAAACCACTTTGCTGCTATATTCTCAACAGCCTCCAAGAATGAATGAGGAAGACGAATTGTTGCCAGAATCTACAATAGATCCGAAATATAAAATGATCTCCTTATTTGAAAAGAAAGTGGTGCCCAAGCCATCCATCGAGGTAAAATAGTTTAAGCCGATGTGATGCTGTTTGACCTCTAGGGGGAGTAGTTGATCAACAGTGATTGGGTTGCAGACTCGGTATAAAGTGCTCACTGGCTTCATTGCCGTGGTTCACTGAAATCCCAGTCCTTAGTCTTACCAAAAGATTAAACATTAATGCACAATCAATATACTGCACAGCAGAGCAGGACTTATATAACATTATAACTTTGTGCTTCATGGGAGTGCAACTAGCCCACTCAAGGGATAAGTGGAGAATGTGACCAAACGCTCAATGAGGGAGGTTTGAAGGAATGCCCTAAATGAAGAGGGAGAGTAGGGGAGGTGATAAGATTGGGGAAGTGGAGGGAGGATATCGTGTAGGTCAGTGGATCAGTAGCTGAAGGCTTAGCTTTCAGTAGAGGAACAATCAAAATTGTGAGATGCGTGGTGGGTCAATATTGGAGGAGGCACATTGTCAGAGCGGCTGGGGTGATGAGAGAGTGGAGAAGGTCAATTAAAGTTTCATTAAACCCAGAATCAAGGTTGTGTGAACAAAAGAGTGATTAGTGAAGAAGCCCAAGTGGGAATTGGCAGAGGTGTAGCAACATGTTTGGACAAGCTTAAACGCCAATATTAAATTTGTAAACAATTTAAAATGGACATCAAGTAAACCAATTTTAGGCAGGGGAGTCTTTCCCAGATTTGTCCAGCTCCCAAACTGGGTCTGGAAATTTGAAATAAAAACAAAAGTGCCAGAAACACTTAGCAGATCAGGCGGTGTCTGTGGAGAGCAACAGAATTAATATATTGCAGGCTGGGGACCCCTCACTAGATTTTGGAAAGAAAATTACGATGTAGTTTCCAATGGAGGAGAAGATGGGGAAGGGATGGATAGAACAATGGGAATATCTCTGGTATGGTGAGACCGAATGGGTTAATGCAGCAATCAAAGTTCATTACACTTCTTTACCTGTACAATGTGCTGTCATAGCAGCGCTGTGGGATATATCCAGCAGGTCAGACTATACTAATGAAAAGAGAAAAAAACAATGTAAAAGGGGACGTAGCATTAGACAACGAGTCCATCGCGGTGACAATGAGGAAGATATCCAAGAAGGAGGCACAAGAAACTGCAGATGCTGGGAAATGTTTCAGGTCGAGACCCTGCATCAGGACAGAGGGTGTTGATGGGAGATAGCTGGTACAAAGATAGACATAAATTGCTGGAGTAACTCAGCAGGTCAGGCAGCATCTCTGGAGATGAAGAGGTGACATTTCTGGTCAAGACAACCTCTTCAGACACATTGTCCAGAATCGGAATATCAAATGGTCTCCTTATTTGAAAAGAAAGTGCAGCTCAAGCCTTCCAAAGAAATAAAATGGTTTGTGCCGACATGACGCAGTTTGGCCTCAAGAGGGAGCAGTTGATCAACAGTGAAAGACCCATTGGGTTCCAAGCTCAGGATATAGGGAGGTTGCACGCAGTCGAGGTCACGACCCGTGACCCATACTGTTGCCACGCAACGCCAACTGGAGTACACGCGGTGAACAGCAGGTAAGCATTTACTATGGGTGTCAGCACAGCGGGCCCTTCTTCTGGCACAGCATCCGGAGTGGTTGCATACACGCGGACCCACGGGCCATCTATCCCCGTGGCCAGGGGTGGGGGATGGGGGGGGGGGTGAGGAGGAGGAGGAGGTGGTCGGGGGGTAGGGGGGGAGGCAGAGGTCGGGTGTCAGTGCAGCGCGGTCAGTGGCTCTGGGTGGGCAGAGGGTGCAGACCCCCGTCCCCAACTCTGCTGCTGCTGACGTTGCCCGGAGCCACGGCCCCACTCCCCCCGGCCCCGTGCTTGGCGCTGCAGATCCACAGCCCGTGACAGTGCGGCCCACAGTGGGAGACGGGGCAGAGGGCGACCGTGGACTGACAGCGCTGAACCCGGGGGCCGAGTGGGGGCTGTCCTGAGGGATGCGCTCCTTTGGCAGCTTACACCTTGGTGCTCGGGTTTAGAGCAAAGATACTGATACCTTCCCGCTTTCAATGACAGCCAAGTCCTCCACATGGATTGAGCTGCTCCGTGCGTCACAGCCTTTGACCCGATGACCTTACGTGGGACCCCCCTATAGGGTAAGTTGTGTCCTCACTGGCTTAATTGCCCTGGTTTACAGAAATCACAGAGTCTTCAGGAGATGATAAGATTTGGGGAGTGGAGGAGGAGAGGGGGGTGGCGGGGTTTGTATAGGTCAGGATATCAAAAGCTGAAGGCTGTTCTTCGAGTAAAGGAACTATCAAAAATCAGGCTCATTTTCCAGAGATGGTGCCTGACCCGCTGTTACTCCTCCATTTCGAGTCTATCTTCGGTGTAAACCAGCATCTGCAGTTCCTTCCTATCCATTTTGGCTGGTATAAAGATATCATGGGCTGACAGGAGATGGGTGGAATCAGGTCAGGATAAATGGAATGATGGGGGGAGAGGGGTGGAGTTAGGCTACAGTGGCCGATAGGTGATGGGTAGTGACAGATAAAGATTGATAAAAAGGGGGCGGATGGAGGCAGGTGAGGGAGTGGAGAGGTGGAGACAGGTTGGCAAGTGATAGGTGGAGCCACAAGAGGCTGCAGCTGCTGGAATCTGATGTGAGGAACATGATAAGTGGAACCAGATAAGGGAGGGATGATAGGCAGATGGAACCCGTTGGGTGAGAGGAAAGGAGACCCAGTGGGTTGTGTGTAGGTAATATGCAGAGGGGATGGGGGATGGGGGATGGGGAATGGGGAATGGGGGGATGGGGGGATGGGGGGAGAGGGAACAAAACTGGGAGTAGGGTGACAGAAGTTGTGGTTGGCTAAATATGGAAGGGAGAACATTGGTGGATCAAAATGGGAGAAAGAGAACATGCAGCATAGTTACTGAAGATACATGCCATTGAGTTGTAGGCTACCTAGGCGGAATAGGTGTTGGTTCTTTAGTTTGTGTTTGACCTTATCCTGGCAATGGAGGAAGCCAATGGACAGGCAGGTTGGTGTGGGAATGGGGAGGGGAAATGAAATGACATGCAACCAGGAGCTCAAGATGGCAAATTGGTCTCCAAGTCTGTGCTAGGTCTCACAAATATTGAGGAGGCCACATCAAGAGCATGGAACACAGTAGACCAAATTGGCGGAAGTACACGTGAATGCCTGCTTCACCTGAAGAATATATAGGTCCTGAGATTGTGGTGAGAGAGAAGGTTAATGGGCAGGTATTGCACCTCCGACAGTTACAGGGGAAAGTAATAGGGGACGGGGATGGATGGGTAAGGAGGGATGAATGAACCAGAGTGTCGTAGTGAAAGTGGTACCTGTGGAAATCAGAAAAGGGGGAGAGAGGTAGATGTGAGATTGGTAGGGGAAATCATGTTGTAGCTGGCAGAAATGCTGAAGAATGGTGTACTGGATACAGTGGCGGGTGGGGTGAAAGGTAAGGATTAAGGGAAGTCTATCTCTGTGTTGTCTGGGTGGAGAAGTGGGTGTAAGGGCAAAAGTGAGGGGAAAAGGAGGAAATGAAGGTGAGGTCTCCATCAATCACATGTTTCCTGAAAAAGAAGACTATTTCTGAGGTCCTGGAATGGAAAGCTCCATTGTGAGAGCACGTGGCAGAGGTAGAGGTACTAAAAGTTCTGGTGTCCTTGCAAGATATAGATTGGAAGGTTGTAGTTTTGGTGGCTGTGGCAGTTAGTGGATTTATATTTGATGCCAGAAGAAACTTTATCTCCTGCAATGGATTCAGACAAAGGCAAAGGGTGGAAGGCCACTTCAACACCACGGACACCAGAAGCATGTGGCAGGGTGTCAGGGACATCGCGGACTACAAGAGCAGCCCCGTCTGCCCCCACAGTGATATCTCACTGGCCAATGAGGTAAACGCCTTCTTTGCCCGCTTCGAAACTGGCAACACCACCAGGAGAGGAACAACCCCGGCCATGGCGGAGGGACAGGCCTTAACACTGAGCACCCAGGAGGTACAGTGCGCTCTGCGTAGGATCAATCCACGCAAGGCTGCAGGCCCGGATGGAGTCCAGGGTAGGGTACTAAACGACTGTGCTGTACAGCTGGCGGAGGTATTCACGAGGATCTTTAACCTGTCTCTATCTCTGGCAATGGTCCCCAAGTGCCTGAAGTCAGCTACCATAGTGCCGGTGCCGAAAAAGTCTAAAGTCACCAACCTGAATGACTACCGCCCGGTTGCCCTAACTCCAATACCAATGAAGTGCTTTGAAAGGCTGGTCCTCTCCCACATCAAATCCAGCATCCCTGCCTCATTGGACTCTCATCAATTTGCATACAGGACAAATAGATCCACAGAGGATGCCATCTCTCTGGCTCTTCACACTGTCCTGACTCACCTGGAAAGACAGGGCACGTACGTGAGGATGCTCTTCGTAGACTATAGCTCTGCCTTCAATACGGTCATCCCCACCAAGCTCACCACCAAACTCCACCAGCTAGACTTCAGCTCACCGATATGTGATTGGATCCTGAATTTTCTGACGGAGCGACCGCAGGCAGTGAGACTGGGCCCGCACCTGTCCTCTATCACCCTGAGCACCGGCACACCACAGGGCTGTGTACTGAGCCCCATGCTCTCCTCCCTCTTCACCCACGATTGTGTTCCTGCATTCAACATCAACACCATCGTCAAGTTTGCAGACGACACAATGGTGATCGGGCTGATCACCAATGGTGATGAAACAAAATACAGAGCGGAGGTGCAGAACCTGGCGGACTGGTGCTCATGGAACAACTTGTCACTAAACACCTCCAAGACCAAGCAGCTGATTATCGACTTCAAGAATGGGGAATACGTCCCAGTCTCCATCTACAGGGACAGTGTGGAGAGAGTGTCCAGCTTTAAGTTTCTGGGCACTCACATCTCAGAGGACCTCATATGGTCCACCAACACCGCTGCGCTGGTCAAAAAGGCACAACAACGACTGTTCTTCCTAAGAACATTGAAACGGACTGGTCTGCCCCAACAGCTGCTGACGACCTTCTACCGCTGCACGACAGAGAGCATATTAACGTATGGCATCTCTGTGCGGAATCTCAGCTGCACGGAGGCGGAGAGGAGAGCTCTTCAGCGCGTTGTCCACAGAGCGCAAAAGACTATTGGGACACCGCTACCAGCCTTGGAGGGCATCTACCACACACGGTGCCTCAGGAAGGCCGTCAGCATCCATAAAGACTCCTCTCACCCTTGTAATGGACTATTCGAACTACTCCCTTCCGGCAGACGTTACAAGGCCTTCTCCACCCGCACCTCCAGACTCAGGAACAGCTTCATTCCCAGAGCTATAGCGGCTCTGAACCGGCCCTGCTGAGTGCCCCCCACCCCCACCCCCATGGACTGTCTCCCTCGGATGGTTACGTCGCACAGAAACATCTGCACTTTAGTCTGTTTTGATTGTTTTACTGTTCTAGTATTCTTTTTACAAACCTTGTTCTCGGGGTATCTAAACCTAAATGTTATTAGTTGTTTAAGATATGACATCGGATGGAAGTTGCAAACCAAATCTCGTTGCACTTATGTGTAATGACAATAAAATATATTATTATTATTATTATTATTATTATTATTACTAGAGAGATCAAGAAAAGGGAGAAAGGTGGTTGAAATGGTCCAAGAGAATTTGAGACCAGGGTCAGCAGCATAGCTGATAGAATTGATGAGTTCCGCACAAGTACAGGAAGCAGAACCAATGCAGTCGACGATGTTGCGGAGTAAGAGTTGGGGAGTGGTGCCTATCTAGGTTTGAAACAAGGACTGTTCCACGTAGCCAATGAAGAGACAAGCATGACTGAGCCTATGTGAGTGCCATAACTACATCTTTGATTTTTTATTTAAAGAAAGGAAATAAAAAGAGAAGTTGTTGAGGGTAAGAACCAGTACCTGCCAGGAGGATGAGACTGCTTGTGGAATGCAACTAGGTGTTTTTTTTTGTTCCCGAAAGAAGCAGGGAGCTTTAAAACCTTCCTGACTGACCTACCCTAGGAAGGTGGGAGCAGCAGAGTATCAAGAGGCTCCTGCAACATATTAATCTATGAGGGAGCTGATTCCACCCATAAAATCTATCCAATATATCCCTGTACTTGCATTGAACTTAATTTAGTATGTTAGTTTAGTTTAATTTATTGTCACCGAGGTACAGTGAAAAGCTTTTGTTGCGTGCTAACTAAGCAGTGGAACGACAACACATGATTACAATCGAGCCGTCCACTGTGCACAGATACATGATAAAGGGAAATAACGTGATTAACGTTCAGTGCAAGATAAAGTGCAGTAAATCCAATCAAAGATATTCCGAGGCTCTCCAATGAGGTAGAGAGTAGCTCAGGACTGCTCTCTAGTTGTTGGTCGGATGATTCCATTGCCTGATATAAATTTTCACGGATACAGAAATACACATGAAATCCTGTTCTGCATACAATTCAGTCAAATCATACTGTTCATGAGCACAATAGATCCTCTTCAGGAACAGCATACAGCGAGTCACCACTTTCCAATACCATTGAATTTCTCCATTCCATTGCTTCTGCATGGTCATAAATATTCTGTTTTAATATTTGCCAGCTTCTATCTGTGAAAGATTGAAATGTGAGTGCACAATCACCTGAGGATGAAATCATAAGCACTTTATACTCTTGTATGTCCTAGCTGAATTTCAGGGGGAATGAGGTATAATTTTTCAATGGCTTTTTACTTTTTGCTTTAATACACCGATACAGGTGATTCCTCTGCAGCCGACTAGATGGACATCCGAGGACCCAGAGTCTATAGTCGACCAGACCCACCTCATCAACCAGGAGACTGTTGTCTACATGACACTGAGTGAACTTAGGCGAGAACAAGAGAAGCAGAGGAAGAAGAAACTCAAGTAAAGGCAGACAACAGCTAACCACTAATTGAGTGCCTGGGAATGCCAGATCACACACAGTCACAGTCACCAGCACAGCTAGCACGGATTCATTCAGGTTCGATACAGAATAATGCCCTCCCTGCTCTGCTCAATCCAGTCGGACAATCGTGGATTGTCCCAGTTCACCCCCAGGCCCCACTCTTACAGACCTGTGAGACATTTGATATGGAAGCTGTCTGCTCCCGCCAGATCTTGGATCCTCATAGGATTCTCACAAAGGCCATAAAGGGAACATGGGATATTTTCTTCCCCACATAGGCAGCCAGATTGAAAATTCAATTGGAATCATGTATTTAGGTTAATGTTTGAGGGCATGGCACGTGTGAGTGTGAGTGTGAGTGTCAGTGTGAGTGTCAGTGTCAGTGAATCTTGCTCCAGTCAGCAATTCAATTGCGCTGCCTGGGAGATCACATAGACTGTTTTTTAACCTACTTTGTGATCACGCCACCTCCCTCTCGCACAAAGATGAGCTAATTAATGCTGTCAACAATCCAGTATTCTCCCTGAGCTTCAGGAATAACAATTATCCCCTTGTGATTTTTGCTGAGCTAACCTGGAGGAATCTCACTGATTATTAAAAGGATACTAGACCAAGGGGGACCCGTTGGGTCCCGTCCCATCAACGTGCGGTTGCGGGGCTGGAGGGGGTTTGCCGCTTCACACACACACTAACCCCCCCCCCCCCCCCCACATACACACCGGTTCAATATTTCTGTTAGACACAGGAAAATGCCAAGTCAGTTCAATCTTTTCATCCTTTATAGTTGCTGGCATGGTCTGTGGCCAGAGGTATTCTGCAAGGATCAATGCTGTGTACAGAGCAAACTTGGTGTGCATCCATAGTTCCCTGAAAGAGAAGTATAGTTGCTGTATAGTCAATGAAATCAATTAGTTAATTGACTATATGAGGAGGTTTGCACCGATGCTGTCCTTGATATGGTGAACAAAGAGCCGGGGGACGGTGCCAGAGTACGTCCGGAACAAGGACTGTTTGACGTAACCGACACAAAACAGGCATAGCTGGGGGCTTTGTGAATGCTCTACACCTTTAACTTAGAGAAAGTGAAAGGAGTCGAAAGAGGAGTTGGTGAGGGTGAGGACAAGTTCTGCCAGGTGGAGGGGGGTGTTAGTAGAGGGAAATTGATTGGGTCTCTGCTTGGACCCTGGGACTAGCTCGGGATGGTAATTTAGTCGGCATGGGTCAGGTCGGCTGAAGGGTTTGTTTACCTGCTCAATAGTTCTATGACTCTAACTCTGCTGGAGGCAGAAATGACAAAGTAAGAATAGAACAAGAGCATCCAAAACACTCAACATTTCCCCCACAGTGTCTGTGCTGTGTGGATATCATCGACAATGCTGCCATTACTTTTCACGTCTAATCAGTGGGTTTCTTTTGTTCACAACGTTACTGATATGCATATCAAGTAAAAAGTAAGCAACATGTAACATTTTTTCTCAACAGGTACCCCCTCATCTGTTTTAGTTTGTGACAAGTTTGGTTTGGTGACAATCAGTTTGTTGACAAGACATTTTACATTGAAGAGCATAAAAATTATAATTCTGAAAATCTTTTTTTTTTTAGCCTTTTAGAGGTGGCAGAATGTGTACTGGCATAATATCACAAAACAGCATTATGCCTAACTGACCCTGAAAATATCAGGGAATAGTTAAAAGACAACTACCTTGGTGGGTGTAGAATCATGTAGAGGCTAAAGCAGGTGAAGATGACAGATTGCCTTCCTTAAGGGAGCGTGGTGAACCAGCTAGGTTTTGATTGACAATACAGTGGTTTCCTGAATCAATACGGATACTACCTTTTACTCCAGGACTTGTTTGAAGTGAATTCTAAGGACCCGAAAAACAGTCTTAGTCCAGTCAAAGTAGTACCATCGCCCACCACTAATTGCAAAATAATTTATTTTACTGCATTGAATTACATTATGGAACCGTAAACACCATACTAAAAGTCCTAAAATTCGTATTTTCAGTATAACTTTGCATCTGAACATAAGGTCATAGGAAAGCAAGCATGAAAAATTGGATAATGCAAAAGAAGTCATACCTGGAATATTTAGTTCATGTAATAGGAGTAGAATTAGGCCATCGCGCCTACTCCGCCATTCAATGATGGCTGATCTCTGCCTCTTAATCCCATTTTCCTGCCTTCTCCCCATAACCCACGACACCCGTTCTAATCAAAGGTGGTGTCACCCAATCAAGATGAGAATAGCCATAATTTACATTCGTTTTCACAACTAGAACTTGGCTAGCGTTCAGGCAACATCACTCAGCAGCACTACCATCATCTATCTCCACCCTAGATGAATTTCCACAACTTAGATCTTTACACACTCCACACATCCATGTGCAGTCAATGGGAATACTCTTGCAGATGCATCTTCTGGTGCTGCACCCAGTCTTGCAGTTACACCTGAATATCTTGGTCAACCTTTCTGGTGCAGTGGGGAGATGTGTCTGTACTAGCATTAATTGTCCATCAGTGATCTTCCATCCCCATTCTTCTGGTTTCAATTGTCCAGTCGTCTCTTTCCAGGTCTGAATCTGAAAGTATACTCGCAGACTATGATACTGTGCAGCAGCAGATGTTGGCCGCAATGTCTGAGGCTCCACGAAGGTGTTGCTTTTTGCCACCTTCTCACAGAAACGCTTATACCGCAGAGCATCTATACCTTCACCCTTCTTGCCATTAAAGATGTAGACTAGGGCTTTCTCTCCTGCATCAATTATATCTTTTTTTTGCAACATCCTCTTTTGTAAACAAGTGGGCAACTTGCTGGAAATCACCAATGTTCTGGACTTGCTTTAGGGCTTCTGCTTTGCCTACACCAAAAACTCTTGATGTTGTATCACATCCAAGCAATGCATGTACGAAGAGTAGTCTGGATCAGACTTTCTTTCCCATGATCTTCATTGTCTTTATGTTCCATACCCTGTGCTTTTTGGTGTTGGCTTTGGTTTCAGGTTTCATGAATAACTCCTTCTTGATTGCATCCCCATGGTAGCACACCAGGATTAGCGGATCTGTATCATCATGAATAAGAATGCTGTCAACAACCTTCGCTGACTCTACTGTTGCCTTGACAATCAGGATGTCTGCATCTCCTTTGGCATGAGTCGTTGTGCAGCCCGCCCTCTCAAGGAGGGAACCCAGCCTATGAAGAAACCTTTGTTCACTTTGTTGACGAGAAACTACTTTTTCTTCAGCTTCAGCGAAGTCTCTCATGTGAATATCACATTTGGTCCCTTGGAGCTGCCCGTGTGTCTGCAGTGTGTAGCATCCTTGATGGCAGGCCCATCTTCATAACCATCGAAGACAATGGTTGCCTTTCCATACCGATTTGTCACATATGTGACATACATATGACCAGTACTCTCAAACGTTTGACCTCTTGACCATGGTAAACGTTGCAAGAGTGCACCACAATCAAGCACGTAATGTAGATCATCACCAGTAGGGTCTGTCTGATCCTGTATCACCATCTCCCAAAGGGCTTCACCTAGTGCCGTTTTGTTTGCTCCCTTGGCAGCCCAACATTGTCAAAAAATGCTGTGGGATGACTACAAACCTCGTATTGAAACAAGGCTGCTGGATCTTCCTGATCTTCGTGGGTGGCAATAACATTCAGCCGCTGGAAAAGCAACTGTGATCTCCGCCAATGACAACGGTTGTCTTGGATCCAAGTGTGACTGCTTGATTTGTCCTTTGGAAAGAATACCCATTCACATTTTTTCCCAACCATTGACTCTAGTATCCCCTGGCCTACAGATCTTGCCTTCTTGACATTCACTTTTTCATGTACAGCAACACCACTCATGATATTATACAGGGATGGCTCACTATTGAATGGATCCCATTCTTTGAAGGCTCCAATGAACTTGTAGATGTCACTGTGTCCTGTTCTTGTCTGGATTTGAATGTTTCTTTGCGCTGTTCACTGGTGTTGTGGGTCACACCAGTGAGCTCTTGCATAGCGAGATTTACCTCGGCACAAGATGGCATCCCCAATATTCAGGTCAGCCGCTGAACCTCCGTCATACCTCTGCCTCTGATTAACCCACCACTTGTTTTGATACTCTCATTAGCACTTGCTCAATTACGAGATCAGTTGACAAGCCTGCCCAGTACCGATCGCTTTTCCTAACAACATGAAATCCATTCATGAAGCTTGTGGGATGAGTCTTCTCAAGTTGGCACATTGATTGCAGTTACAGGTACGCAGATTTGGCATACAGATTGTGCCCTGCTGAAAACATAGGTTTGAACACTTTATTTGTTCCAATCAGGTACTTAGATGCAAAGTTATAGTGAAAATATGAATTTTCTCTACTGGCGGAGGCTACACCACTTTCCCATGTTAGGATTTTTTAGGACTTTTATTATGGGGTTTAGAGGACCATACTGGAATGTACTGCAATAGAATACATTATTTTGCAATTCGTTGTGGGTAACCCCCTCAAATTTACTAGATTGACTGGACTATTCTGGATGGAAACCAGTGTGCATTCACAGTGCAGTGCATTGCATGCTTCTTGTAATTCAGCGTTGCAGACAATCTCTCCCTTTCAGAAAAGAATGGGTTAATTATGGACAGTCAGTATGGCTTTCACAGCACATCATATCTTACTAACTTGATTGAGTTTATTGAGGAGGTGACAAATGTGATTAATCAGTAGATGTTATCTGCATGGATTTTAGTAAGGCATTGAAAAAATCCCCCATCATTGACTGATCCAGATGATTAAGATGCATGGATCCACAATGACTTTATATTTTGGATTATCCATAGAAGACAGAGGTAGTGGTGGAAGGAGGCTATTCTGGCTGGAGGTCTGTGATCAGTCATTTGTGTTGGGATCTCTTTTGTTTGATATATGGATTGATGACTTGAATCTAAATGTAGCTGGGCTGGTTGTTATGTTTGCAGACAACATAAAAATTTGTGTAATTGCAGACAGTGAGGAAGGCTGTCAAAAAATACAGAAGGATTTAGGTCAGTTCTAGATATAACAATAGACAATAGGTGCAGGAGTAGGCCCTTTTGGCCCTTCGAGCCAGCATTGCCATTCAATGTGATCATGGCTGATCATCCCCAATCAGGCTGATCATCCCCAACCCCGTTCCTGCCTTCTCCCCATATCCCCTGGCTCCACTATCTTTAAGAGCCCGATCGAGCTCTCTTGAAAGTGGATAATTAGAGTTAAATCTGAGCAATTGTGTTTTGTTGGGAGGTTGAATATAAGGGAAAGATATATTGTTAATGACAAGAGCATTAACAATGTTGATATACAGCAGAATCTTGGGGTCCAGGTCCATGGAGTAGACAGAATGGTAAACAAGGTGTATGGTATGCTTGCCTTCATTGGCCATGGCATTGAGTATAAGAATCATAAAGTCTTGCTGTAGTTTTATAAAACGTTGGCTGGATTACATTTGGAGTATTGTGTACAGTTCTGATGCCCCATTACGGGAAGAATGTGGAAGATTTGGAAAGGGTGCAGGATGGGTTTACCAGACCTTTGCCTCAATAGAGAGTATGAGCTTGAAGGAGAAGTTTGCAAATTGCCATTGTTTTCTCTGGAGTGTTGGAGGTTAAGGGAAGACCTGACAGAAGTGTACAAAATTATGAGACGCTTGGATAAGGTAGACAATCAATCTTTTTTCCCAGGGTGGAAATGTCAAAGATTTGAGGGCAGAATTTAAAGGTCAGAGAGGGAAAATTTGGAGATGAATGGGGCAAGGTTTTTTTACAGAGAGTGATGGGCGGCTGGTGTGCACTGCCAGGGGTGGCGGTGGCAGCAGGATTGATAGTGACGTTTAAGAGCTTTTAAGTTGACACATGAATATGCATGGAATGGAGGGATATGGATCATGTGCAGGCAGAGGAGAATAACCAGGCATCATGTTCCGCACAGATATTATGAGCCACAGACATGTGTGACCATGTGGTAGAGAAGTGCTATTTCAGTATGTGGGCAAGACAATATTATGAGAGGTATGGATAGGGTAGATAGTGGGTAAACCATTCTCTATAATAGTAGTCTCTAAAACTAAAGGACATGGGTTCAAGGGAAAAGGGGAAGAGGTTTAGAAGGGAGCTAAGGAAAACCATTGTTCCCTTCTTCTTCTGTCATGTGGCGTGCACAGCCTAAAGTTGTAGGACAACTCGTTCTATTTGATCTTCTGTTTGTGCACGTCGAGTTGATTGCATTAGTCGAAACCAGGCAGGCCACGTGAAGGTTGCAATCTTCCACCCCATTGTTCCCTTGAGAGTGGTGGAATCTTCAGCCCACGGATTATTACGGATAGGTGTTTCATTGTTATCATTGAGCTGGTGAGCCAGAGGGCACTTTCTCAGCTCTGAGACTCCACAACTCTATGATGGCATGGTGTGGGGGTGAGAACCATGTAGGCAGACCATGGATAGGTCCTTGGGGTTTGTGGAAAGACTCGTCAGGAGCCTTGATATTCCCTCTTGTCCTCCTTCAGGCATAAGTACCTCATGCATCAATTCCGCGTGACAAGCTATGCTGTCCTTCTAAGTGTTCAAAAGGTACAGAACAAACCGAAGGAGATTGATCCAAAAACTCACCCCTTGAAATGGGAAAGGTTGAAGGTGAGTGCAGTGATCTCCCAGCGATGTACAGGAATGTATGAAGGAACTTTGTACTCTATAAAACCTTTCACAGCGTAAAAATATCCCAACGCTCTTTCCAGCTAATTAAGTATTTTTAAATGTGGTCTCTGTTGTTCTGTTGGATACAAGCAACATCTACTTAGTGCACAGTAGGCTTGTATAGAGACAAGATGACAGCCAAATAATATGAGCAATGTGGATACTTTGTTGACCACGGCATGGAAGAACTCTCCTGCTCTTTAAATATTGTGTGAGGTAATTCCCTAAGAGCAAAGATGGGTGTCAGTTTATTTAATCCCAAATAAACTTCCTGTTGATCATTTTCCTTCAAACCTATGAACATTTGATTCAAGTGCAAGAAGACCATCCGTTGAATTGGAGTTGACACCACTTAGCATCACTCTCATCAAATACTGCCTCACTCGTGGAGTACAAGCAGCATTTCCTACGTTTAACTACTCCTTTCCCACTCGTCAGATGAGATGAGAAACAACAAATTTGTGTATTGGTTTACGGTTTGCTCCTTCCCCTCCGCTATCTCAAGGTGCGGAATCTTGCTGCATTGGCTGTCCTCGCTAACATGCACGACTTTCACCAGTGTTGCAAGGGGTGAAAGAGGATATTCTGCCACAGTGGGCGGATGTTGGGTTGCCTCTCTTTTTTTTCTAAACAAAGTCATATCAGACTCTTCTACATTGCGTTTTGTCTGGTATATCCCTGCTCAGTCATGTGGGTCCTCCCAAGTCCATTCCTCTGCAACTCCTTGTGTATTATGCTTCCACGTCCATCATCAACCATTGGCATTACTTCAAAGAACCCAGTCAATCAGAATTTGTCTTTTGTGAAACAATGTCTATTTTCTTATATTTACTCATGTTTTATTAAATACCAGTTATTTTTGTCTTGGATTAATGTTTGGATAATTGTCACAGGAGAATTATTTTGAATTTTTCCAATAATCTGACTGTCATTGGCATCCTTTCAATTTTTTATTTCTAGATTTTCCAATGATAAATTCAGATTCTTTGACTATCATGTTTGGATTTTGTTGGATATCTGGAAAGTAGATTGTGTAGAAAATCATAAAACGTCAAGATTAATTTAATTCAAAAAATTGGAACCAGCACTTCCAGTTGCTATATGTGATTGGAATTTGTCTTTTTGCGCTACAACTTGGTAAATTTGTATTATTTAAATTATTGAAATGTAGTTTATTTTAATTTGTAAAATGGTGAGATGTAAGTTGGAGCACAAACAATTAACATAGAAACATAGAAAATATGTGTAGGAGTAGGCCATTCGGCCCTTCGAGCCTGCACTGCCATTCAATATGATCATGGCTTCATGCAAATCAAAAAGTTACAGATGCTGTAACTGCAGAAGAGGCAAACTGAGTCAGGGATGGCAGACGTCGCAGATCTTTATTCATCACAGGCAGACACAAAGGAGAGACAAAATGGAAGAATCTCCTCAAAATATGCTTTGTACCCTTTAGAAACAAAAATAATAGTTGCATTTGTATACTTTATTTCAACATTTAAGGTGTGGACAAATGGTTCCATAGCATTATACATTTACAATGGGAGCACATTCCACCTGACAAGCCCAACTCTGAATATTCAAACACCTTTATTGAGATAAGGTTGTTCACATCGATATTCCAGAAGCCTTTGCGGACAAAACACAGACACCCAGATCATCCATCTTTCACCACAGTAACGTGAGACGTGGCTCTTTGGATACGCAGGCACAAAGTATTGTCTTGTCAGGTTTCCAAAGATATCTCTCGTGACCTACCAGAAAAACAATGATCTTTATTAATGAAGTTGTCCTTGTAATATCTATCGAAACTGATAACTGCTTGTAAGTTACTTTTGGAAGTAGTTTAAAAGTGGTTCTTGGACAATGTACACTTTAAATTATCTAATTACGGCTGCTATTTGGCCTTGAATGACTGGAGGCGCACAGACCCAGGAAAACACCTCATTGTGATTTACCTTTTTTATTTTTTATTTTAGGACCTTTTAAAGAGCTTAAGTTCTCCAATCATTCTTGAGAGAAAAGATGCTGTTAAGGCAAGTTCCAAAAATGTAACTTTCAAAATATGAGTGGATTAATGGAGGTGAACGAGTTCAGAGACGTGTATTATTCTGGACTGTTCACTGACCTTTCATCTCAGGTTCAGATGCTCACCTGCCTGACATGCGGATGGATGTCCCTCCCCTCAGTAACTGGTGCTAGTGCTCAGTGCATGGCAGTTCATGGAAGATGGGATGAAGAAAAAGGAAGTAATGGGGCAGACCAGCCTCGCCAGCTTGTCCAGCCGTAGACCATGCTGCTTCTTCCATTGTGGTCTGTGGAAGGCCTTCCTGAGGCTCCCAAAAACACTGTCCATTGTAGAGCAGAACAGCAGAGTCCCTGTCAGCAGAAATGGCTGCCCCTCTTCATTGGGGACCTGGGTGGAGGGTACTGCATCGAGGAGTCCCTTGCGACCTGATTCTCTCGCGGTTCACAGGCTCCCCAGCCGCATACCACTTTTGTGGGCTGGAAGAGTCTGCGTTCCACAAGTACATGGAGTGTGTGAGGTTGTAGCCCCTATTCCATTATCTAAAGGGGCTGCTCCTTGCCTTCTGTCTGAATTTCACACCCATCATCATCATCTTTGGACACCCTGAGCATAGGGGAGAGGGTAGGGGGGCCAAAGATGTCCTGGTTGCATTGCTCCTGGGCCTGGCCAAGCTGGCCATCCGCGACTCACGGCGCCAGGCGGAAGAGGGCTCTGCCCGAGCCGGCTGCCTGCCCCTTTTCCGGGGTTACGTCCGCACCCTGGTGGTAATAGAAAGGGACTACGCGCTGTCCACGGGCACCATGAGGGATTTCCTGGACCGCTGGGCACCGCGTGGG
Source organism: Raja brachyura (assembly GCA_963514005.1). The sequence continues at coordinate 32,026,771 of OY740803.1, forward strand.
GTGGAATGCATCCTCAATAAGGATGGTGATATCGTTGTATAGGAGTTTATTTAGTATATTTGTTTGACTGGTAATATGGTGGTGGGTTTTGTTTTGATTTACTTTTTACTGTAAATATTATTGTAAATAATTGATTACATTATTTTTGGTTTTAAAAAGAAAAGCAGAAATGGCCACTGCACCGACAGTGTGCCTCTGACAGAGGGAGACTCACGGTATGTTCTCCAGTGTGAAGTTGAACGGCTGTCAATGGCTGGTAGCCACCATTATTCAGAAACATCTGGGAACAATTAAAACAAAAATGTATCAACAAAATAATTACTTGTTTTGTTTAAATAAATTAAATATAATTAATTGAAAACTAATAACGACACACACACACATGCTACTAAATAATTAAACACTTTGGACTGTGGTGGCTGTCCAGGTTGAGTAGAGCTCTTAAAGTCATAGCAAGCCGTAACTACAGTATGTGTGTATAGAAAGCTATTCACCAGCCCCATGCGCTGGGTAAAATTGGAGATAATGTCAGATGTTTGATGTCACCGGCATATGCCCAGTGGCCTCTGCACGGGAACATCATGTTCAGAGTGTTATCGTAGTTTTCTTTTCTGTCTGCTGTCCAAAGACAAAAGTTTGTTTGCCATAATATACATACTCCTTTCTGTATTTGTGTACTTGTACAGTGTCGGATGGGTTTGTTCCCTGAATATCAATGGGTACCATTACATGGACTAGATTGTTTCCTGTAAAACAGACTATTGTGTGGGTTAATATGATGTATATACAATATTGTGAGTCCGTAGGGTTACACAAAAAGCTGGAGAAACTCAGAGGGTGCAGCAGCATCTAAGGAGCGAGTCCGTAGTTTCATTATGATAGACACATTAGGAATTGCTATCATGTAGTGGTAAATAGTGCTGTGCTCAGACTAATTTTATGAATTAGTGTGTTTAGTGTTAATGCACAACATAATCTAAATTTAAACTTTAGATTTAAGAGATATGAGGTAATAGGCCCTTCGGCTGACTGAGTCCATGCCGACCGACAATCACCCCGTACACTAGCACTATCCTGCACGCAAGAGAGAATTTTTACAATTTTGCGGAAGTCAATTAAACTACAAACCTGTCTTTGGAGTGTGGGAGGAAACTGGAGCACTCGGAGAAAACCGAGTCACAGGGAGAACATACAAACTCTGTACAGACAGCAGTCACAGTCAGGATCGAACCCGGGTCTCTGGCGCTGTAAGGCAGCAACTCTACCACTGCGCCACTGTGTTACTTAGTAATAAATTAATAAATTCAACCTAATACTCGATGGATAGGTTGAATGTGATGACTTCCAGTGGGAAATGCATAACTCTGGTACGAATACAGATGACTGCGGTTTACACCACACACACTGCTTGCCAGCTCCAAACTGTTCCACCATATGAAATAGGAATAAGAGTAGCCAGAAGGCCCTTCAGCCCTGTCATGCATAGAGTAGGTTCATGGCTGATCCACCTCAACACAATTTCCCTGCACCATCCCCATATCCACCAATTCCCTTCCGATCCAGAATTTCATCAATCTCTACTTGACTGAGAGAATTCTACAGATTCACCTTCCTCTGAGTGAAGACATCTTTCATCTGAGTCTTAAATGGCCTTTCTTTTGTTCTCATCCCTGATTCTAAGCCCTTTGGCCAGGGGAATCATCACATTATCAAAATATCTCACCATTTTAAATAAACACTGCATTTGCAATGTTTTAGACAATAGGTGCAGGAGTAGGCCATTCGACCCTTCGAGCCAGCACCGCCATTCAATGTGATCATGGCTGATGGTCCCCGATCAGTACCCCATTCCAGCCTTCTCCCCATATCCCCTGACTCCACTATATTTAAGAGCCCTATCTAGCTCTCTCTAAAAGCATCCAGAGAACCTGCCTCCACCGCCCTCTGAGGCAGCGAATTCCACAGACTCACCACTCTCTGTGAGAAAAAGTGTTTCCTCGTCTCCGTTCTAAATGGCTTACTCCTTATTGTTAATTTAACTTAATAATTCTTATTTTAACTTTATGATCTTTAACTTTTGCCCAGCTTTATATCATGCATTGTTATTTCAGTGTGCTTTGTCCAACAGGCTCTGAAGTACCTTAATTGTAACAATATGGAGATAATATCTGCTCTCCATAACACAGTACGTATTCACGTCTGCAACCTTCATCTCATCTACAGGTTATCTTCAAAAGGTGACTGGAGGGTAACACCTGGCAGTGAGGAATAGGCTTGTACCTAACCCAGAGGACTAGATGGTTTGCAAATAGAATAACAGATGAGGCTTGAGCGTAGGATAAGAGTGAGGGGAGGGCGGCACAGGGGGATGGAGGAACTGACAAGGGCCTGCAAACTGCAGAAGGGGGGGTGCGATAGGGGAAGAAAGCAGGAAGGGGCGAGGAAGAGGACAAGAACAAGAAAATCGCAGAACTATACAGCAGGGAAACAGGCACTTTCACCCTCTTTGTCCATGCCGACCAAGTTGACATTTTGCACCTGTCCCATTTGCCTGCATTCAGAAGCACCCTCTGAACCCCTCCTATTCATTACCCAAATGTCTTTTGAAAATCTTAAAGGGCCTGTCCCACAGCGGCGACCTAATTTGCGAGTTTAAAAGAGTTTGCGCTCGACTCAAACTCGCAGTATGGTTGACACGTGGTCCTAGGAGGTCACTGTAACTCTCCCTCATGCTCGAGGGAAGTTCCCGCATACACGCGGCCTCAGTTTGGTCGAGGAAATTTTTTCAGCATGCTGAAAATTTTTCTGTGAGTAAAAATTGGTCAGCATGATTCTTTTGAACTCATAGTGCAGTGGAGTGGAGTCGCTATGTAATTACAGGCAGTCGAGGGCAGCCGTAGGCAATCTCCTTTGCTGAGTTTTCAGAACCAAGGAAAACTGACCGGTAATGTTAAATGCCCGCTAAACTTTATTAAAAGTTGTCTGGCTTCTTAAAAGTGTCTCCCCCCTCCCCATCTCTTCCCCCCCATCTCTTTCCCCCTCCCCATCTCTTTCCCCCCCATATCTCCCCCCCTCCCCCTTCTCTTCCCCCACTTTACCCCTCCCCATCTCTCCCCCCCTTCTTCAATATCCCCACTCTCACCCTAAGCCAATGCCGTCTCGTTGCAGAATCCTCTACCCTGAGAAAAAGAACTGTGAGCGTTCACTTTATCCATGCCTGTCAAAATATGTACATCTCAATATACTGCACAGAAATAAGTCAGAGTCTATCAGACCACGTCCTATAACACTACTTGCCCATATGTCCAGGCAACATCCTGGGTAATCACTTCTGTACCCTTTGCAATTCATGGACGATAATAACAACTGAAGAGAAGGTTGAGGGGAGGGCAGGACAGGAGTAGGAGGATAGGTAAGGGCAGAGAAATGAGCAGAGATGTGGAATGGAGGGAAGGGCCTCGGGGAGGGGATTGCTATGGGGGAAAGATAAACTGAGGAGAGATGTTCCCTGGCTGCAATGGGAGTGGGAAAGATGCTGAGCTGCTGGGTGTGAACTGGTTAAACTGCCTTCCATTTGTTTACAACAGTTGCTGACGGATAAAGACTGTGCGGTGCAATGTGAGACGATGAAGGCCCTGGTCACGCTGGGTGAGTGCTCACAATACAGGACTGTTGTTCCACTCAGCATCCCACTGACAGCGATTCAGTTATTGGCCACACCCGCCTGGGCTGGTGAGCTGCTCTGGGTCCTGGGAGAACATGGAGTGATGTTGGGGGTGGGAGATTTTTTTAATGAGAATACATATGTGTACGGAGCATAGAGTGGGCTGTAAATGTCTGTGGTCAGGCATAATGAAGGAAGCTGGGATGAATCGTGGGGAAGGGTAGTTTCTAGCCCAACCTTCGTTAGGCCTGCTCAGGACATCCTCATATTCACAGTGTAGATCCTTGGAGAGGAAGCTGGACCCAATCAGGACCCCAGCTAATGTTTGAATTATGCTTAACGGCTGTAGGTTTGGGAGCAAATTCACTGGGATTCCTGGTACCGGTCACTCTTTACGTAGAAACATAGAACATAGAAAATAGGTGCCGGAGGAGGCCATTCAGCCCTTCGAGCCAGCACCGCCATTCATCCTGATCATGGCTGATCGTCCGCTATCAATAACCCGTGCCCGTCTTCTCCCCATATCCCTTGACTCCACTAGCCCCTAGAGCTCTATCCAACTCTCTCTTAAATCCATCCAGTGATTTGGCCTCCACTGCCCTCCTTGGCAGGGAATTCCATAAATTCATAACTCTCTGGGTAAAAAAGTTGTTTCCCAGCTCAGTCTTAAATGACCTCCCCTTTATTCTAAAACTGTGGCCCCTGGTTCTGGACTCACCCAACATTGGGAACATTCTTCCTGCATCTAGCTTGTCCAGTCCTTTTATAATTTTATTTGTTTCTATAAGATCCCCCCTCACCCTTCTAAACTCCAGTGAATGTAAGCCTAGTCTTTTCAATTATTCCTCATATGACAGTCCCGCTGAAACTATGATCTACATAATTAATGTCGCCATTATCCTTAACCTGCTGCCCTTGTAATACCCTCTGTCGGATTTGTGCCACCTGGTGCCTCCACTCTGATTCACACTGTCCATTTCACCATCAGGCCTGCGCTTACTGACCCACATGCACTGCCGACCCAGCTCTACCTTGATTATAAAATCTTTATCCTTTTTTCAAACCTACTTATGGCCTCACTCCACCCTCTCACTGTTATCTCCTTGCACCCAAACATTCCTCATGTTGCGGCCTCTTTAACATCCCCTATCTTATCACTTTGCCATTGACAGCTGTATCTCCAGTTATCAAGGTCCTGAGCTCTGAGATTCCCTTCCTAAACTTCTCCACGTCCGTGCTATTAACGTGCTCCTAAAACGTATCTCACATCTCCCTTAATACAGTATTCGGAGGCATGCCATCAGAGTTTGTTTGTTTACTATCCATCAACTGCTCTGCAACGTTTTACCATGTTACAATATAATGTGAGTTTGATAACATGAGTTACTATGACTAGCGTATTGGGGCGGATGGGGTGACTGAAGGTGTTGTCCGTAACTAGTCCTCCTCCCATCAAGGGGAGGAACAAAGGAATGGTGTGAGGAAAGCAGGGGACTTGACAGAGGACAGAGTGCATTAAACAGTTATTTTTACTCTTCAGGATACTGGGATGACGTCTTGCTAACAAAATTTGTCGAACATTTGGGTTGGTCAAGCGGCACACATCTGGAAGAGTTAATTGTGATTCTGAGGAAGTCACTGCGGGACATGTCACTCGCACCCCGCCGCCGCCAGGTATGGTACGTGGCACAGTCCACTTGGGCTCAGCTTTGATTTGGCAACAGGATTCACAGTTTTACTCCAGAAATATGACCACAAACACCTGATATGTACCAGGGAAGTCCTCAATCATAGTCAGAGAGTCAGAGAGTTATACAGCACAGGCTCTTCTTCCCACCAAGTCCTTGCCCATCTTTTTGCCCCTCTACACCAAGCATATCTTTCAATACCTACATGTCTGTCTGCATGCATCTTAAACGTAGTGATTGTATCTGATTCCACCACCCAAGGCCGACCTTAAGCCCTGCCACCACCTCCTAGAAACATAGAAACATAGAAAAATAGGTACAGGAGTAGGCCATTCGGCCCTTCGAGCCTACACCGCCATTCAATGTGATCATGGCTGATCATCCAACTCAGTATCCCGTACCTGCCTTCTCTCCATACCCCCTGATCCCTTTAGCCACAAGTGCCACATCTAACGCCCTCTTAAATATAGCCAATGAACTGGCCTCAACTACCTTCTGTGGCAGAGAATTCCAGAGACTCACCACTCTCTGTGTAAAGAATGTTTTCCTCATCTCGGTCCAAAAGGAATTCCCCCTTATCCTTAGACTGTGACCCCTTGTTCTGGACTCCCCCAACATCAGGAACAATCTTCCAGCATCTAGCTTGTCCAACCCCTTAAGAATTTTGTGAATTTCTATAAGATCCCCCCTTAATTCTAAATTCCAGCAAGTACATCTCTGGAAACACATTACGGATATCAACCACTCTCTGAGAAGACCCTATTCCTAAGATTCCTCCCTCACCTCTCCTACCTCTCAGCTTGAACTCTGCCATTTGTCTTCATCTCGGCTACCACGGCTGATCATCTAGCCAATCTATGCTTCTCATAATCGTATACACGTCCATCAGGTCACACCTCAGCCTCCTTCACTCCAGGGAAAAAAACAAGGCCATCCTATACTCCCAATCACTCCCCAGAACAAAAGCCCTCCAACCCAGGCAATATCTTGATGAATCTCCTCTGCTCCCTCTCCAGTACGACTACATCACTCCTGCAGAGTGATGACCAATACTTCACACAATACTCCCAAGTGCAGGTGAACCAGTGCTGTCTAAAATTGCAACATAATGTTCCACCTGCGTAGGTGATGCCTTTTGAAGGATGAGGCTTTTAAACCCCTGTCCCACGGTACGAGTTCATTCCAAGAGTTCTCCCGAGTTTGCCCTGATTCGAACTCGGAGATTTACGGTAATGGCTACTCATCGGTACTTGGGGCTCATGTTGAAAAATCTTCACGAGTCTTCCCGTGCTTACCTGCCATTGGTGAGTCTTCCCGAGTTCCTGCCGTTCGCGTTACGAGCCGGTAAGAGACGTCATCGAACTCCGACGTACCCGCTACGTTCATTCTCCATGCTTACGAGTTTGATTTTTTTTAAACTCGGGAGAGCTCTTGGAATGAACTTGTACCATGGGACAGGGCTATCGAGATGTAAAGGAATCTGTTCATGACAGGAAGACGAGCAGGTGATTTGTTTTTTCACATGGCTATCCCTCAATCAACAATGGAAAGTGCATGATCTGGTCAGGGTTGCACTGCTATTTGCTGGATCTTCCTGTAACGAATCAGCTCTTGCATTTCTTATATTAAGATAGAAATGGCATTTTATTGACTAAATTACCACGGAACATCCCAAGCTTGTCACTGGGGTTCTGTAAAAACAAGGTCTGTCTCACGAGTGGAACAGCAGCACCCCTCTTCCAGTAACCCCATCTACTAGTCCTTATCTCTCTCCCTCCCTTGGGTACTAATCAAGTTGCTCCTTACACCCCTTTCTCCTTCCCCATCTCTACTCCCCTCACCAATGCTTTGCGATTGTTTCATAGGTCCAAGGAAGGTTTCTTTCTGAGCTCCAGGTTGCAATAAGGTTAATAATATGCCTGTCAGCGGAAGGGAAGGGGGTGGGCAGACACAATGAGCTTCTTCTGAGTTGTAAAGTTCTGGTTTATAGCACAATGTTCCAGCTTGGTCCTGAATATCGCAAAACTTTTCCTTGTCTTTTCAGAACCCAGAGTTCAAAGCAAAGGATCAATTACATTTACTGTTGACAACATTGATGACAACTCCTCATTCCATAGACATGATCCCTGTGCATGCTGCAGCCTGCCTTTGTTATCTCGACAGAAATGATCAAAAAGCCACTGAATACATCATGAGCTATCTTTACGAGGGTCACACCTACCAAAAGAATCTGGTACGTGATTCATAAAGTGCTTTACTCTTAGTTAGAAGGTCAAACTCATCCTCAAACACAACAGTCACCCTCCCTGCAATCCTCACTGAAAGAGCTCACCCCATCTGCCCCAGGTTGATTGAGAGCTCAAGTGAGTAGGGCACGAAAGAGGGTTCAGAGAAGTCGTGGAAACCTTTGCCAGGAATCAGCTCCATTCCAGTAGGTGGATAAGGAGACAATAAGGAGTTTTCAAAGCTTCTGGATTATAGACGAGGTGTCGCTTCTCAACGGTGGAGGAGGGCCCTGAGTATGGCCTCCAGAACTGCTCACTAAACCCCAGGTGCAGTCTCACCAACGTCTTGCACAGTAGATAAAGGACCAACCAAAGCACAATAGACAAGACAGCATCTGTTTGAGATCTGCATATTTGGGTCCTTGGGTCCTTGGCCTGCAATGAGTGTTAATCACTACCAGAGGTAGAGGCCTAGCTGATTGTCTGATGAAATTCCAACAGATTTCAGTCTCATTTATTAGATAGAGCCAGCCGGATATATTGCAAAGCTTGGGGTGAGAGGTCTTTACAAATGTTACTTCTGTTAAGGAGATAGTGAAAGATTTAGCTTCCTCTTCCTTTTTGCAGGCATTGGATGTGGTGATAAGGTATCTCGAGATACATAGGACTTTCCAAATCCAAGTTCTCCTGAAACAGATCCAAACCTCTCATGTTTACAAGGTTAGTCAGCAGATTTCATGACTTTTGTTTAGTTGAGTGACTTTAAATAATGTAACTATCAATATTCTAGAAATATTCAAGTCTTGGTGGAAATATCTAGATCATGATGAGATAAAGTGATATAATTCCTTAACACATCTGAAGTAAGGCCAGATAATGCCAACATTATTCACAGGTCCGGCAGAGCAACGGTGAGAGAGAAACCTGAAGCATTACATTTGTTTTTCCTCTGTTTTTATTTATTTTTTATCAGGTAGACCTGATAGAAGTATATAAAACTATGAGAGGCATTGGTAGGGTAGACAGTCAGAAACTTTTATTTCCCAGACTGGAAATGTCAAAGATAAGTGAGCAAAGCTTTAAGGTGAGAGGGGCAAGATTTTGACAGAGTGGCGGGTGCATGGAACATGCTGACAGGGGTGGTGGAGGAAGCAGATACGATAGTGGCACTTAAGGGACTTTTGTGATAGGCACATGGTCGTGCAGGAAATGGAGGAATATGGATCACATGCACGCAGAAGAGATCAGTTTAATTTGACATCATGATCGACACGGATATTGAGGGCCAAAGGGCCTGTTCCTGTGCTGTACAGCTCTGCTCTGTGTTCGAGGAGTTAGGGTTTACATTAATGCACATTAAAGTTTGGGAGCTACATGAATGGTGGTCATGGGACTGCAATTGGTGGTTGTGGGGAGAGGGACTGGAGCCATGGATGTATGGGAAAGTCAGTTAAAGATTCTGAGGTAGATAAAAGTGCTGGAGAAACTCAGCGGGTGCAGCAGCATCTATGGAGCGAAGGAAATAGGTAACCCTTCTTCAGACGAAAGATTCTGAAATGGAGGGAGAAGATCACGCTGTGGTGGGGTTGAAAGCTTGATGTTCACCTAATAACGAACAACCCAGTATGGGGTTCAGGCCCTTTAACACACACACACAAGCAGTTGTGATGAGTACTAGGAAAGCGAGCTCCTGCCGCTGTTCTGTGGAGGACTCCACAACTATCCCGGGGTTAGGGTTCCTCCTAGTTTGCCAGTCTGGGGGTTCACCTCTTGCACAGTCCCCCCCACAAAGCTAACTTCCCCAGAAGGACATTGGATATCTTCTGGTTTAGATGCATTCTATCCAGTTGTATAGATCCCACTTACCTCAGGAATAGTCCCTGACCCCATCACACCCCATCCCCCGCTCTCATGCCATCCTCCATCCTAACCCCATCACAGCTCTCCCTCAGCCTACTCTTCACACCTCGTTCCCTGCCCTGACCCCATCATACCTCATCGCCCACCCTGAACCTATCACAACCTGTCCCCCACCCTAACCCCTCCATTCCCCCTGCCACAACCCATCCCTTGTCCCTTCTGGGAGTTTGCATCTCGCACAGTCCCCGATTTTCCAAATATTCTTCATGTCTCATCACATTCGCATCACGAGACCCACATAATCACAGCAAACACAATCCGATGTTAGGATCTCAGTGTTACTTACGAGTGAAAAGCCTGAAATCAGAACCGCTGCTTCACAATATTCCAGGAGAGAGCATGGGCACGAGTCACCAGGCTCTCCATCCACCATAACATGTGGACCACACCTTCCTTGCCGCAGCTCATCAATTTAGGATCATCATCTCTTTACATTTACCCTTCGCGGATATCACTTCCATCACCTTCAGCATCGGCCATGATGTTCCATTGAAGACAAACTTCAGCCACTCCCTCTTCCTCCACAAGACTTCCTACGTTACTCACAAGTTACAAGCAGTCCCTCAAACGTGCTACACAGACAGATGATCCAATTGATATCTTTTAGATGGTTGAGGGATTTGTTGGGGCATTAAGAGTAGAATAAGCTAGGCTGTTTAAGTCTGAAATCAGGAAATTTCTTCAGACACAAGGTTCTGGAAATCCAGAACATTTTCCCTGTGAAACTTTGGTTTCAGGGTAGGGAGCAGTTGGTTGTTCTAGAGTAAGATGATCAAAAGGTTTGTAAGTGAGCACCGTTCTTCAGCTAAAAGAGAAGTGGAGCAGGTAGGACACTGGATGGGAACCATACATCACACCACACATCACACCAACACAACAGGCTCTACTTCATTTAATCTTCATATTCTGCACTTTTAACAAAATAATTTTAATGTTTCATGGCTGCAGCATCGGTTAGAGGCACTAGATTTATTGGTCAGCGTTGGACCACGGCACATTGTGGAAGCTAATATGTACCACGCTGTGGCTCATGTGCTGAAGAAAAAACTATGGGAAGACCCAGTCACGGTAAGGAACTTGATATGTAGGTTCCCTGGTGACTTGTAGCATCGGGCAGTAAACATCAGCTGTCCCAGAATCAGCCACATATTGCACTTCACCACAGGAAAACTCAATCCATTGCTCCTCTATCAGAATTCCATCACATAATGTAATGGATATGTTAGCTGATGTTGGGCTCCTGTCTGAAGCCACTCCTTTCCTTCACTGAGTGCCAGGGATTATACATTAGTAAAGATGGTATACAGCACAGTGACTTGCTGTCTGTGCAACATTACCCCAGCAACAGCCCAAATCGGTCGAGCTCTGACGATTCTGTTTTCATGTTCAAACTGAATTTAACTCACAAGATAACAGCCCAGATAAACTAGTTATTCCACGTGTTTGTGAGTTTGTACAGTGAATGACGTGATCCTATATACCAATTAGCATTACTAATATTGTAGTTCAAACATTAGGGTCTGTTTCTCAATCTTAACCTCTCCCTCAAGACTATACCACTTCTCATGTTGACTTCACATGTGAAAAGCTTGAATTTGTTAATCTTGCACTCAAACCCACTTTCCTCATGATTGAGTCCACCAGATTCAAAGCAAGATTATTCATTAGTTTGTACTTTTCACATATATGCTTTTACCACCAAACAGTTAGCTTTCTATTTAAAAAATAGGATTCCACTTGTAATGTAGGATTACTGTGTAAGCTTCATTTGTCTAGTGTGTTTATTAGTGAAATGGTTAAGGAAACTGTGTGAATACTTGGCCAATAAATGAATGAATTCATTCATTCATTCATTCATTCATTCAAGGGATTCATATTTTGTTGGCAGGCAGCGACAAATGGGTTGTTGCCACGTTCAGTTTTTGTTCATAAGTTCATATGTCATAGGAGCAGAAGTGGTCATTCGGCCCATCATTCAACCATGGCTGATCTATCTTTCCCTTTCAACGCCATTCTCATGCCTTCTCCCCATAACCCTTGACACTCTTACTAATCAAGTATCTGTCAATCTCTGCCCAACGACTAGGCTGCAACAGCAGTCTGTGGCAATGAATTCCACAGATTCACCACCCTATGGCAAAATAAATTCCTTTGATTTTGACTAAAGAAATTCCTTCTCATCTCCTTTCTTAAGTTTCGTCCTTTTATTCTGAGGCTATTCCCTCTGGTTCTACCCTCTCCCACCAGTGGAAACATTCTGCTCACATCCACTCCATCCAGGCCTTTCACTATTCAGTAAATTTCAATGAGGTCATCCCCTCATCCTTCTGAACTCCAGTGAGTACAGGCCCAGTGCCGCCAAACTCTTTTGGTCCCAGCTATTCTCATTATATATACAATGCGTATTATCTCCAAGATGCAGTTTAACATGGATAGGTGTGAGGTTATCCATTTAGCTTACACCAGGGTAGGGGAAGCAATGACCATAGGACATAGGTTTAAGGTGAGAGGGGAGGATTTAATAGGAACCTGAGGGGCATTTTTTTTCATACTGAGGGTGATGGAGCGAGCTGCCATTGAAGGTGGTTGAAGCAGTTACTATAAAAACATTGAATAAACATTTAGACAGGTACATGGATTGGGAAAGAGTTAGAGGGATATGGGGCAAACATGGGCGGTGGGACTAGCAAAGATGGCCATCTTGGTCGGCATGGACAAGTTGAGGCGAAGGTCCTGTTTCTGTGCTGTATGACTCGGTGATTATCTAGATGGTGATAGATTGGGAAAAGGGGAAGTAGAACAAGGCCTGGATAGCAACAATTACCCAGTACAGTCACATCCTCTTTATAGTGTTACGAGTGGAACAGTACAAATGCAGGCAAATGGAACAAGCCTAGAATGCTATGGCTAGCATGGACAAGTTGGGCCATAGGGCCAGTTTCCTGTCTGCATAGTTCTTTGACTTTATAATGATGCATAAATTAACCCTTTGCTTTCTGTGTTCAGGCTGTGTCTCGCCGGGCAACCATGATTGTGAATATGCTGGGCATGAAAAGGGGTGTGTGGGATGATGTTGAAGAGTGAGTCCTTAACAAGCGTTTTGCAATCAAATTAACCCAATGTTTTTCATTCCCACCTGCTCTATAATCAGAGTGGACTTTGCAATCTGTGGCTCAGGCCTCGTAGAGGGTGCATGCAACACCAAACAAACCCTTCAGACAAACTGATCATGTCGAACATCGCTCTTGAAAAAAGGTCCCAACTCACTCTCATCTGACAGTTGGGCAGACCCCCTCCTCTTGTGCCTTTCTACCCTCTATGGACCTCGAAAGTCTACTCATCTGATAGTTCCCCTGCGGCCAACAGATTTAACAATCTATCACAGGGCCCTAGCAATCTCCTCCTTGTTTCCCATTGCAACCAAGGATGCATCTCATCAAGCCCACCTCAAGGGACACTAAACATCCAATAATCTAATATCTCCATTTTAAAGAACACGTCCCCATCTCCTCCCTGAAATCTTCAACTACAATGTGCTTCTCCACAATGAATACAGATGAGAAGTATTGATTTGAGACATCACCCACTTCATCTGGCTCCACACACAGTTTTCCCTTTACACGTTGAGTCGAGTTTATTGTCACATGCACAGGTATGTTGAGGTACAGGAAATCCTCCTTGCAGCAGTATCACAGGCACATAGATCACCAACTAGAGAGTGGTCCTGCGCTGCCATCTACCTCATTAGAGACCCTCGGACTATCCTTAATCAGAGTTTATTGGACTTTATCTTGCACTAAACATTTATATTTTATCTTGTATCTATTTGCTGTGGGCAGCTTCAATGTACTCGTGTGTAGTCTTTCCACTGACTGGATAGCCCGCAACAAAAAAAAATTCACTGTACCTCGATACACGTGACCATAAACTAAACTAAACTAGATATAGACAATAAACAATACATAAATGACATATAAATTCAACAAGATACATAAAGAAAAAGACTGCAAAAACAAAAATCCCTTTGGTCCATCATATGCGCTATCCTTTTCTTATTTATCCTCTTGCTCCTAATATAAATAACATGCTTTGGGATTTTCCTCAATCTTGCTGCCAGTGATACAGTGCTCCCCATTCTGTTTTTTGCCTTCTTTGCACTTAATAAACCCCTGAAGAGTCTCCAGTGTTTTCAGTTTCCTATACCTGCCATACGCTTCCTGTCTTTTTTCTTTTACTCAACCTTCAATATCCCTTGACATAAAAGATCCAGGATCAAGGACTTGCTACCATTTTTTTACACGCTGACAGGAAAATATTGGTCCGGAATTCCGACAATTTTACGTGATCCACTTGTCAACTGTAGACCTACCTGCAATGATCTTGGTCTACCTCTGCCACATCTTGTCTTATGCCGTGTTATTTGCCTCCTGAACCACTCGCTACACGAGTCCTGCACCAAAATTACGAGACCTCCCTGTGCCCTGTCCACCTTTAGATTCCTTTACCTGAAGTGCTTGAAGCTCTATTGTGTGTTGTGTTCTTTATTCTGTATGGCTGTATGCAAAAACAAATTTCAGACCTTGGTCTGACAATAAAGTGCCATCGTATCGTATCGTATGATGTCAAACTTCCATTTGCTAGGTTTTTGTGCCCTCACACAACCTATCCAAATACAGTTGCAGAATTCTCATTTTGCTCATCAAAACATGCCCCACCTATTTTCATGTCATCAGCAAACTTGGATACATTACAGTCTCCTCCTCTGGGCCATTAATTTAAATCATATTTAATTGAGGGAAAAGAACTGAGCTGGGACTCCACTGGTTATTTCATTCTGACTCTCTGCTTCCCTCTTTATAACCAATCTTCAGTCCATCCGAAAGCACTATCCCACTATTTCTGAAGTGCTCTTGAACTGAGACTCCAACCCAGCTACACTCGCTGGACACCATCACAACCCATCCCTCATCCTGACCCCACCATACCCCAACCCCATCCCTAACATCTAATTTTCTAGGAGAATAATTTATTGTTTTCCTCCTCATTAGGCAGCTGGAAGATAATGACGCACTGGTCCGGGGAAGAGCAATCATCTCTATGGTGAGATAGTTCCCCGATGTGCTTAGGTTTGAAATTTATTCCTGTGAAGGGGAACATTAACCTTGGGGAGAACGAGAATGTATCACAGACCAGAGGTAGTCTTCATAAGCTCCCAGACGAAAAGTAATGATTGTAAACAGAACAAAGCTCCGTTCAATCATTGCAGTGTCTGTACATCATTGTATGCCAATTTATTTCCTGAACTGACTAACCATGTCGTCACTTAGAGGTGTGTAAGTTTGAAGCTGGGGTAATAGTTTGGAGGAAGACCAATGTTAGGAATTGTAATTGATTTAGGGCAGGTGAGGGGTTAGGATTGGCTTGGGGCTTGAGGTTCAGCAAGTTCGTTCATCCAGTCCGGAGGGGAGTCGTGAAACTCTGGGAACTGGAATTCTCAGAGGCCTGTGAGGAGTTTACTGTCTGAACTGAACAGAATACTCCAATAGCAGGCAGTGAGTTGGAAATCGGATTCTTTATTCAAAAAGCAGATTTGTACGCATTAAGAAATTCCTGCAGCCTTAACGTCAGGTCCTGCCTGGTTGTATGTGATATGTTTCCTGTTTTGCCCCCTCAAGAAGTAAAATGGTGTCCTCCCTCCTTCTGTTTACAGGGCATTCTTGGGCTGCCCAACCGGAGAGTGCTCAACACACTGCTTGAGATGCTGGAGTCAGACATCAGCCAGTACGTGCGATTCCAGGTCTGTGCATTATGCTGACTGCAGTGACAGCTCGGTTCCTTTAGATCTAGCGATGCATGTTGTATCTGAAACTGAATCTGAGAACCAGTCCAGAGCATGGGAATGGCAGTCAGCTGCCTGTCAAATGAGAAATGTCTCCCAGGTGAACCCCTAAAGTGACACTGAATCCCACAGCGTTAGCGAGAAAGGGGTGGAATCTGCTGCCCCATTGAAGCATTTTCATGTTCATAAGTGATAGGAGCAGAATTAGGCCATTCAGCCCATCAAGTCTACTCTGCCATTCAATCATGGCTGATCTATCTTTCCCTCTTAACCTCATTCTCCTGCCTTCTCCCCATAACTCTTGACACCTGTACTAATCAAGAATACCTCTACCTCTGCCGTAAAAATATCAATTGATTTGGCTTCCTTCCTTTTAGTCTGGAGACAGCATAGAGAGCTGTATTCTACATCTGATTAGTGGTGTCCTGTCCTAAAAGTGTTTGCTGCAATGGCACCGAGAAGTGTTAATCTGTATCTAACTTTCTCCTGGCCCCTGGAGGAGGCTTATTTACTGAACATTCCCATCAAAGCTTGACCTCAGGGGAATGATCCTGAAGCGGTGGACAGGTGGAAAGGTGTTGGAGAATTATCCAAGGTAATGGTAAATCACTTTAGGTGATCTTCACCCAGTTTTGCCATGATACGTACCAGCTGTGCTGCTGCTCATACCCCAAAGGTAAGTCTTGACAACCTTTGATTTCTCCATTGCTGTAGCTTCCTCTCTTGGCTTTTTGCAGTCTTGTTGGGAGGCTCTGTTGTTTTGTGGCGCAGTTCCTCTATTCACAGGCCTCCACTGCTGAGTACAATATACCCACGTCACTGTTTACATGATCTATGAAGCTGAGAGGGTCCACAAGACAGGTGAACATCCAACAGGCCTTTCTCACTTTCCACTGAGACATTTTCACCCAATCTAACCCGTGCTGACCCTCCCCTGAGAATGTTTGGTGAGACAGTGTAGAGACATGATCACCCTCTCTGTGAGTCTGCAATGGGACAATGTAGAGGGTGCTGATTACTTTGCATCTAACTAATGCACTCCCTGTTATAGGGGTGTTTGATAGAGCAGTGCAGAGAGCTCCACTCAGTAAACAATTCATGGCCCACTGCAAAAAGGCCTCATGCTCGCGTCCCACTGGAGAATAAACTTCCTGTTCTTGGTCTGATTTGTTTTTGGGGGCACTTGGATGTTTAAATTCTGACTCGAGTTTGCCTCTCTGTGGCCTGCTCTGGTTTCATGCAGCTGGTTGTAATCCATGATGTGTTGTTTGTCGGCAGATAATGCGCACATTTGCTAAACTGCATCTGAAAGATGATCGAGTGAAGCAGAGCCTGATGAACCGACTGCTTGGAGGAGGACCACTTGCCAGGTATCGTGACGAGAATCGACACAGTCACACACAGGGTTGCCAACTTTCTCACACCCAAATAAGGGGCAAAAGGTCAAAATACGGGACAAGTCCCCGACGGCTATTCGTTGAGCGACTCGGCCGTGGCTGGGTGAATGATGAGTTGGCCTGGGTGCTGGACTGCACACAAAGCCCAGCCGGTGGGCCAGCTGAGGTGTTTTGGCCCGGGCAACGTTGCGCACAAAGTCTTGCACCCCATCCAACTCATGATCGGCCATGAGAAGGAGGGGTGGTGGTGTCGGCGGTAAGCGAAGGTCCGAAGGTCGGACAGCTGGCCGGGCTGGCGACCGACGGGGCCACAGGCGAGGCGCTGCTGCTACACTACGTCGGGACTGGTGAGGCGGATTTCAACAGATAATTCAATCTGCAGAAAGTTAAGTGACTGCTCCAGTGAGAGCAAACACATCCCTATCAACCCATGTGCCTACTCCTGCTTCAATGCCTGACTGATGTAAGTGGACCTTGGGGCCTATCATGCCCACACATATGCAGTCTCATCTCACAGGCAGCATATCTCAGCAAGGTTAACAAATGATCCAGCATGAGTTGGTGATTTCAGGAAGCGAGAGAAGGGAGAAGTAAATTTAACAGTGAGATGCAAAAGTATGTTTCCATAATTCCCATTGGTGTTCTGTGCCAATTAACAGACGTTGACCATCTAAATCAGTCGATTGTGCCACATGAGAGCCACCTGGCATTGGTCAGAATGCCTGCGTTCTGATAACATTGGAGCACAAATTCAGCAACCCTGAGCAGTGTCATCAAGCCAAGGCTGCTGTCTCCCTCCCCCACACAGATGTTTGTGGTCAGGTTAATCAACAATTATCTTCGTGTGAGTTCCTGGTTCTTTTACCGGGAGCTCATTCCATCGAATCTGTGAAGGTTCAGCAGCCCGTCCTGCTTGGCACTGGTTAAGGTTCAAAGTCGTGTTAGGAAACTCACATGCCATCATAAGATGATGGTGCCAGCACTCTGCCTACCAGGGTAATGGAGCAGAGCCTTCTGATTGCTGTGTCAGCTGGCTCAGACTTTCAGTTTAGTATATAACTTTATTGCGTTTAAGGTCCAACTTAATTTAACTTAGTAGCGGTTTTATAAATTACAATTTAACCATTTGAACATTTAGTTAGCTTTTTATTTAGTCATAGTCATGGAGCGTGGCAACAGGCCCTTCAGTCCAACTTGCCCAAGCTGACCAGCATGCTGCATTTACACTAGACCCACCTACCTGCATTTGGCCCATATACATCTATACCTATCTTGTCCATGTACCTGTTCAAATGTATCTTGTCCATGTACCTGACCAACACCTATCTTGTCCATGTACCTGTACCTGCCTCAGATACCTCCTCCAGCAGCTTGATCCCTAGTCCTACCACCTTTTGTGTAAAAATGTTGCTCCTTAGGTTCCTATTAAACTCTCTCCCTCTCCCCCCATCCCTCCTCCTCCTCCACCCCCACCACCCCCCCCCCCTCTCCCCCCAGATTTTAATAAAGGTAATTAACATGTTTTTGATCAACCAAGTATCAAACAAATGTTAGGAAGCCCATGCACATGCAGGAGTCTGTCAAATTAGTTACTGATGATCCAGCACAGACTGTGTTTCCATTCCAGGGGTTGAAAACCTCCAAGGACACCTCCAGTTTCTGAGGCCTCTGACTTACTCAGTACCTCCCGAAATCTGTACATGGTCAACGATGTCAGCCTCCACACCCAACTTTTTAAGACTCTAATTAGAAATTATTTTACTCTGGTTTATGAATGTCCAATGCCCATTGTTTGCTTCATTACAGGGAGGCTGATAGAATACTGAAGATCCTTGAAAAAGGTTCCAGTCACCAGAAAAACATGGTGCCAGCCCAGAAGGCCTTCTAGGGGAGATGCTACACTGAACTCATTTCACTTTTAAATTTGCTCAGCCTAGCTAGGTCTCAATGTTTTTCGCCATAAGAACATAGCCAGAAAGAACTGAGGTTATTCAGTACATTGTATTAAACTGTCTCAGTTCTTTTTTGGCCCTGTTGCCTTCTTCCTGTTAGAAATGGGGGACATACAATCAGATACCTTTGTTTTGGGATCACACCTAGCTTATAGAATTTCCAATGTAGATTGAGATAAAGCTGGGGAATGTGACATTCTGCTCTATATTGTTTCATTTCCTCCTTTCCTGGACTCGCCTAGCTCTACGAATAATGTTTTGCTGGTGTCCAATTTGCTGGTCATCTCTGTTCCAGACAAGTGTCAGCAGTGCAGAGCCAAGTTGATTTCGATTGTTACATTACAGCAGCCATGACCAACCCTGACCCTATCCACACACAGCCAAGCTCTTTGTATTTATGAGCAACAAATCCATTACCTGATTTTTCCTCCCACAGATAAAAGTGGACTGAGAATAAATGCAGCACTTGTGCTGTACCTAGCACTCAGGCCAATGATGCAAATTCTGGTAAGACACCTTGAGTAAATGACAGGGACCTCAAGAGCGTTGATGTACAGGAACCTTGAGTTGTAAGTCCATAGCTCCCTGAAAGTTGCGACACTGGTGGTAAAGGCAGCACTTGGTATATTTGCCTTCGTATGGAGAGTCATTCATATAATTAATTGGAATGTCATGTTGCAGCTGTACAAAACATTGGTTAGACCACATATGCAGTGCTGTGTACCGTTCTGCTCACCACACAAGAAAAAATATGGTAGTAATAAAGAGTGCAGAAGAGATTCACCAGGATGTTGCTGAGAAGGGAGGGTTGGAGTTTAAGGAGAGATTGGATCGCTTTCTGATCGCCTGGAAATGCCCAGACCCGACGGAATACCCGGTCGTGTTCTAAAAACCTGTGTGGACCAACTGGCTGGAGTTTTTACGGACATTTTCAACCTCTCACTTCTGAGGTCTGAGGTCCCCACCTGCTTTAAAAGGGCATCAATTATACCAGTGCCCAAGAAGAGTAAGGTGACGTGCCTCAATGACTATCGACCAGTGGCACTAATGCCTGTGGTGATGAAGTGCTTTGAGAGGTTGATCATGCAGAAAATCAACTACTACCTCGACAAAAACCTGGACCCACTGCAGTTCGCTTACCACCACAACAGATCAACGGTGGATGCGATCTTGCTGGCCCTCCACTCTGCTCTGGACCACTTGGACAACAAAAACTCATATGTCAGGCTGTTATTTATCAATTACAGCTCGGCATTTAACACAATCATTCCCTCCAAGCTGGTTACCAAACTCTCAGAACTGGGTCTCTGCACATCCCTCTGCAATTGGATCCTCGACTTCCTCATTCACAGACCACAGTCCATTCGTATTGGTGGAAATGTGTCAGCCTCGATAACAATCAGCTCGGGAGCACCTCAAGGTTGCGTGCTCAGCCCCCTGCTGTACTCACTCTATACTCATGACTGTGTAGCCGGTCACGGTGTGAACTCCATCATCAAGTTCGCTGACGACACCACAGTTGTGGGACGTATCACTGATGGGGATGAGTCAGAGTATAGAAGAGAGATCGAGCAACTGTCCATATGGTGCCGGCACAATAACCTGGCCCTCAACACCAGCAAAACCAAGGAACTGATTGTGGACTTTGGAAGGAGTAGGATGGGGACCCACAGTCCCGTTTATATCAATGGGTTGATGGTTGAAAGGGTCAAGAGCTTCAAATTCCTGGGATTGAACATCTCTGAAGATCTTTCCTGGTCTGAGAACACTAATGCAATTATCAAGAAAGCACATCAGCGCCTCTACTTCCTGAGAAGATTACGGAGAGTCGGTTTCTTAAGGAGGACTCTCTCTAATTTCTACAGGTGCACAGCAGAGAGCTTGCTGACCAGTTGAATTGTGGTTTGGTTCGGCAACTTGAACGCCCTGGAGAGGAAAAGACTTCAAAAAGTAGTAAACACTGCCCGGTCCATCATTGGCTCTGACCTTCCTTCCATCGAGGGAATTATCGCAGTCGCTGCCTCAAAAAGGCTGGCAGCATCATCAAGGACCCACACCATCCTGGCCACACACTCATCTCTCTGCTACCTTCAGGTAGAAGGTACAGGAGCCTGAAGACTGCAACAATCAGGTTCAGGAATAGCTACTTCCCCACACCCATCAGGCTATTAAACTTGGCTCGGACAATACTATGATCATTAATCTGTTATTTGCACTTCATCAGTTTATTTATTCATGTGTGTATGTATTTATATGATATATGGACACACTGATTTGTTTTGTAGTGAATGCCTACTATGTTCTGTGTGCCGAAGCAAAGCAAGAATTTCATTGTCCTATCAGGGACACATGACAATAAACTCACTTGAACTTGATCACATGAAAATGCAGGAATTGTTAGGGGAAGTCAGCATGGCTTGCTTGCCTTTATAGGCAAGGCTATTCATAGGCAGGGGAGTTGGGCCATGATGTTGCAACTGTGGAAGTCATTGGTTAGGCTACACTTAGAACATTGTGTGTAGTTCTGGTTACCACACTACAGGAAACACTAGAAAGAATGCAGAACAGGTTCACCAGGATGTTGCCTGGATTGAAGGGCTTTAGTTATGAGACTGGATAGGTTAGGGTTCTCATTGGAGCACAGGAGGCAGAGTAGTGACCTTATAGAGGTCCATTTTTTAAACCATTGTCTCCTTATTTTGCAACAATGTCCCCTTATTTGGGACACTCCTGCCAGTGAAACCACATCAGCCTACACTCTGTCAAAATCCCTTATGATCGTAAATATTTGAATAAGGTAATTCCTTATTCTACTAAACTCCATGGAATACAGATCAAGCTGTTGAGCCTCTTTCGGTATGTCGACTCTCTCATCCCAGGAATGAGCCTGGTGAATTTCCTTTGGATTGCCTTCTATGCTAATATGTTTTTTTTTTTGTTAAGAGGACCAAACCTGCACAGGTGGGGTCTTTCCAAAAGCCTTTTCAAAGTTACCGTACAAAGGTTAGCAGTGCGCCTACTGGTCAATGAGTAAAGTTGAAAGAGACATCTTAGTGTTTAAACATGAACAGGTCACACTCCAATTCTTCATTGATAAGAGGGAAACCGTAAATTTGAAAAGATTTCTGTGTTAATTTTAAAGTGAATCTAATAATTAGAAAACAGTAACATATGATTATCAGTATTGTGAATCCAGCTGGATTTAGCATGTATTCACTAAATATAATAGAGGGCATCAGAGGCAGATACATTATGGCTCATTTTGCTAACATTTTCCTTTGCATCTGGCTATGTCATTGAATGTACAAACGTTTTCTCCTAAAATACAAACCGGAGGAGAGTCTTGGCTGGGCTCAGCCTAGTTAGTACACACAGGTTGTGGAAAAAAATAAATGAGCAAATTCAGACTCTCCTCTGTTGGACTCACATTGTAATAAACTTTTTTCTTGAATTTACCCGCTCAAGATAGTGCAATTTTAAATGTTAATCAATTGTGAAAGGTGATATTTCCTTATCCCACAACTACATGTATTAGTTATGGGAGAGAAATCACTGACATTTTTTGCTTTTCGTCCTCAATCCTGGTGGAACACATTATAATACCTTGTCCAACACGGTCAGCTTATGGCCAGTACATCCTCTACTGGGCCAGTGGAGCAACTTCTTTTGCCTGAAGCAGGTTGTTTTCGTGCTGCTCTACCACATGGTGGTATTGATAAACCCCAAAAGCAACATAAAAAGAGTTTTGTTTTCCAGACACCTTCATTCCAGAGACACACGGAAGTAACAGAACAAACTACTGGAAACTCAGAAGTCTGCTGCTTGGTGCTCCATAACAATTATTTCCTTTTGAAGCAGCTTTGAACCTGTTGTCACCGTAATTTGCTTGTCACTATTCCTTACCGTTTGTATCCAATATATACAAAGACATAAGAGTCATGTGTAACTAGGTCACCTGGCCCAAACTGTGATGGTCTTAATCCTTGACCCCAAACCTGGGTCTTAAGCACATTTGGCCAAGTTGGCCGAGCTTATTTCAGCTGACACAGACATAATGTGTTGAACAGACTCCATCTGCCGTGTGGAGTGTCTATGATTCTACGGAGAACGTAACCTGTAATTTGCTGTGTGCAAATGTTTCCCATCACATTGCTTTTGGTACTTTGCCAGTCACGTGGATGTGCAAGATGGATTCCCCACTGTCTGGGCTCACACTTGAACATCCAGTGGAGTGAGGGCTCCTAGAATCTGCGCACCCCAGAACCGGTGTTCTCTAGACCAACTGTATGGCACTAGACTTAAAAACAAACATTTATTAAAGACAAGAAAATCATCCACAGAAAGGAATGAAAATGGGATTTGGTTTCTGCAAGAAATACAGAGCAGCTGCTTTCAGTCAACAAAACATTCGGTAGTTTAGCATTTATTTTCTTGAACATTTGTAACCAGTGTCACAAGGGATGTTGCGGATATCTAGCAGAGGAAATAGTTCCATGGCAGTCACATTCCTAAATGAAACATATGCGAGACCAGGAGGAAAGAGCTGAGAAACGTGGCTAAATGGGGAGCTCTTTAAAACGAGCCATGTCTGCGATAATGGGCTGTCCGGCAGCCTCCTCCTCTACCGTCAGATTCAGTAACATCCTCAGGGCAGGGTCACAAATGACTAGGGACAACAAAAGTCATTGGGCACCTATTGATCTTAGCCAGTGCCATCTGCTAAAAGGGAAAGCTGACAGAACAAAGTGTTCCCTTCCGTAGAAAGGCCTATGGTGATTCACACACCAAACATTTGCATCTGTCTGCCAGCCTGCAGTATGGAAAATCCGTTCCAGAGGATCAAAGCATATCTACAAGCTTAAAGTAACCTTCCTGCTTTTTGGGGACTACATTAATAAATGTCTTGTAAAGGACTGCCCCTTTAGGAAGGCGAGAGATTATTTTCATGGACTCCGAGCTGCGAGGTGGAGGAACATAGATCTCTTTGGTGTAACGGACTGTGCCATCTTCAAGAGCAACAAGAGTCTTGTTCCTACCCATTGTTACCTGTAAGAAAAATAACTTGCATGAGTGTGTGTAAAAGCATTCTTATCTAATCCTGAAAAGAAAAGAAAAGTCTTGTATACAATTAGCTGGGATCTACAGAAGTGATAAGATGAAAAGTGGAGTAGAGATGAGGGGAAGCCATTCTAGCTTCAAAAACTGAAAATGAAAAACTTGTTTATGCCAGAAACCAGAAAATAAAATCAAAATGTTGGACACACTCAGCAGTCAAGTGGCATCCATGGAGAAACAAAAGCAATTAATATTTGAAGTTGAAGACTTCATTTTGTACTTTAAACATTAACTGTAAATAGAAACTTAGTGACCTGCATCTTCTCTTTTCATCTCACGCTACAACTTACATTTGCTCCTGCGTACCAGCGAATCAGGCGCTGGGTTGCCAAAATGTATCCTGTACGAACAAAAGCCCCTGTGGAAAGGTAGACAAGTAATCATTATTCCAGCTTACAGCAAAAACGCAAGGGGCGACTGATAAAGAGCACACTCTCCTTTCCATGCACAGTCTACAAGCACGACACAGCTAGAAGTTTTAAATTTTATCTGTGAAAATTAGTTTTACTGTGTCATCATATGTAAACCTTAGAATCAAGTCGCTACTGGTACCAATCAATGGTAACAAAGCTTGTAATGGGAAGAACTCGGGAGAAGAGACTGGACAAGGGACAGAACAAGACGGAATCAGGTATTTGGAAAGGAGTTATGAGGCAAGAGCAGGCAGCAACTATATTTCTGCCAGTGTAGTCCTGTGGATTTTGGGAAGGAGATAGAAAGGGCAGAACTGGGCTGGGGAACTATAGGATTAGTGGCTGTGGTTTGGATTATTCCTGAATGAGTGGAGGGCTATGCATTCAGATGGGATGAGATTAGAGTGGGTATGGTAAATGGAGAAGTCAAGACAGTTGATGTCACACTGACAGTTGGAAATAAAAAAGTTCAGAGAGGGAAGAAGGCTGGCAGAGAGAGTCACAGTAACCATATAACAATTACAGCACGGAAACAGGCCTTCTCGGCCCTTCCAGTCCGTGCCGACCATTTATTTTCCCCTACTGCACTCAGACCATACCCCTCCATTCCCTTCCCGTCCATATACCTATCCACTTTACTTTTAAATGTTAAAATCGATCCTGCCTCCACCACTTCTGTTGGAAGATCATTCCACACAGCCACCACTCTCTGAGTAAAGAGGTTCCCCCTCATGTTACCCCTAAACTTCTGTCCCTTAATTCTCATGTCATGCCCTCTTGTTTGAATCTTCCATACCCTCAACGGGAAAAGCTTATCCACGTCAACTCTGTCCATCCCTTTCATAATTTTAAAGACCTCAATCAAGTCCCCCCCTTAACCTTCTGCGCTTCAAAGAATAAAGACCTAATAAAGTACTGTGTTGAGGCCAGGCATCAGCCCCCCGGACACCTCCTCATATCTCCCATGATATTTCATGCTTACAACATTTGTTGTTCCCCAGTGTAAGTTCCTATGCTTATTATATGGCTGTTACTAATGGTTCCACTGCATGGTACTGGATTGCTTCCTTCTCCCTTGCCCTTCAAGAAAGACCTATTGTTTTCACATCGAGTTTTAATTGTCATATTGAAACAGAACAATGAAATTCTTACTTGTACCAGATGCAATTGTTATTTTTATTTAGTTTCCTCAGAAATTAGATCTTAAATCCAGATATCGTTCTATGCCCAATGGCCTTTGGGCAAACAACACTTATCCCATTCAAGCCTAATACATACCATCTCCCTTCTTCCACCCATAACGGTGGCCAGGGCTGTTGCCGCCCAGATTTTTCGAACTGCCTCCTGCCTTTTTGGATGCATATCTGACGGCAATAACTGCTATCTGTGGAAATTCCAAAAATCCTATAGGGAATATTAAAAGAAGAAACTCATGTTACCGGAAAAACAACACTGCAAAACTTGAAATAAATCAAGCAAAGTGAAATTTCTCTCATATATTTATATTAAAGCTATTGCTTCCAATTTATAAATTAACTTGGACTCAGAAAACTGCATAACAATTTAAATTAAAGGAGATGGTAGAATTAGAAGTGGCAGGCTAGCAGTGCTTATGAAATATATATGGATAGAAAATAGTGTTTCTTCATACATTACAAATACTGGTGACCCCTGCATGATACCCAGTAATGAAAATTCACCCTTAAAGAATTCACAAATTGCTGTCTAGAGATAAATAAATCAATATTTTTTCAACTAGTGTTTCTTGATGCAAGACGCAACGTTGTTATCGTAAATCATGAAATGGACTGTTTTCAAGGAATGTAACTCCCATTCTCTTCCTCCTTTCTTCCCCATAATGTAGAATCACCTCTGTGTGGATATCAACATACACCATGAATGCATCAAAATAATTAACACATTAATTAGAAACTGTACACCGTTCTAATCGGACTGGAGAACAATGTGCACATCTAGACACTGTGACAACCAGAGGGTTTCAAACAGAGCATGACAGGGAGGAAGGTGGCTGCTCTCAAAAGCAAGCCCTTAATGTAGATGGCATTGTCTTCCTTGTATCTCAGTGGGACAGGCAGAATTTGTGGAGAGGGTTTTCAGGATGAAGCAAGAAATTTAGATAAGGGGCATCTGTAGATACATTTGGAATTCCAAAATGCATTTGACAAGGTTCCACATTTAGATTGGTGCATAAGTTAAGACCTCGGGGTATTGGAGGAAACTTGTTAGCATAGATT
This sequence comes from Raja brachyura, assembly GCA_963514005.1. The sequence continues at coordinate 32,053,239 of OY740803.1, forward strand.
GAAAACTGGCTGTTAAATAGAAAAGAGAGTTGCAATAAATGAATCTTTTTCAGGTTGGATGGATTTAACTAGTGGAGCACCCCAAAGATTAGATCTTGGCCCTCTGGTTATTGAATATATATGGGTAGGGTGAATGTGTGGGTGGAAACCTGGTAAATGGAGTTTAATGTGGGGAATTATTAGACACTTTGGTAAGAGGAATCAAAAAGCAGATTATCTCGATGGAAGGGGCTGCAAAAGATTGAAGTTCAGAAGGATCTAGATGTTCTCATGTATGTATCTCACAAAGTCAGCAAGTGCAGTGAGTAGAGAAGGGAAATTACACGTTAGCATTTATAGTAAAGGGTCTGGAGATTAGAGATAGAGAGGATTTATTCCAATTGTGCAGGGTGGTGGTGGTGAGACCACACCTGGAGTACGACATACAGTTTTGGTCCCCTTACACAAAAAAGGATATGGTGGCATTGGAAGCAATCCAAAGGCGATTTATCAGTCTAATTCCTGGGATGAGATGGTTGACCTATCAGGGATGCCTTAACGGATTGGGTCAGTATTCCTTAACATTTAGAAGAATGAAAGGTGATATTGAAACACATAAATTCCTAAGGGACATGAAAGATATACCTTTGAGCAAGCTTTTACCGTTGAAATCCTTCCTCTAATTTTCCTGAAACTTCGTATTTATACTCACTTCAAACATGTCTCTACCCTATTACATTTCTGAAAGGAGTCCTATAAACGGTGCCCCACCTTGTTTCCTCCTTCTTCCCACTCCGATCGGACATATGGTACAAAGGCTTGAAAGCGCGCACCAGACTCCGAAATAGCTTATTCCCCTGTTATCAAGCTTCTGAATGGCCCTTCCATAATCTAGCGAACTGTCAATTCACCTCTATCCCATTGTGAACATGGGACATTGTCTATGGAACTAGTACATTACATTGCTGAGAACTATATTCTGCAGTCTGTATCTTCCCCATGCTCTACCTATTGTAGAGTTACTATACTGGAGTTTGATTGATTATATTTATGCATGGCATTATGATCTGATTGAATGGAATGCAAAACAATTCACTATAGCTCAGCATGTGCCAATAAGCCTTAAACTGGCCTGCAGATCTTGCCATTTGTTTACCTCCTTTTTGGTACAGGGGATTCACGTTTACTATTTTCCAATCCATAGGTATACCTAATTTTAGTGAGTTTTGAAAAAGCTCATCTAATGATTCTATTCTCGCTGCAGATAATTTATTTCAAATGCTTGCGTGGATGCCAAGCGGCCCCAGAGACTTGTCTATCTTCAACCCCGAGCTTTATCTTTTGAAATACTTTGTCCGTTGTGATTAAGGCTTTTAGAAGTTTTTCTATGCTTTTTGAAATTAGTCAGTTACCATTCTTGTATATAAATATCTTGGACATCAATGTAAATGGGTTAGTAAGCTTGCAGATGACACCAAGATTGCTGGACAACTCAGTGAGGAAAAAAGACAAAGTGCTGGAGTAACTCAGCAGATCCTTGGCATCAGCTCTGGAGAGCGTGGATAGGTGATGTTTTGGGTCGGGATTCTTCTTCAGACTGATGGGAAGGGGGTGGGGGTCGGGTTCGGGGGAGGCGAGGGTCAGGTTGTGGGGTGGGGGGTGGAAAAAAAGTACCAGAGATGCTGCCTAACCCAAAGATCCTATAGCGAGCTAGACCACTCCTGCTAAATCCAATGGACTGACGTGTAGTACGCAACGAAGCGTAACTTCCGTCATTTCAGTAACTCCGGCCCGACGCTCAGTGTAATGAGTATGTGTTTTTTAAATGTTTTAAATGTTTCTTTGAATTTTCTTTTTAAACGGCACATACTTTGTACCGGTGGAACTGCAGATGCTGGTTCAAACCAAAGGCAGACACAAAAGGCTGGAGTAAATCAGCGGATCAGGCAGCATCTCTGGAGAGGATTAGGTGATATTTCGGGTCGACTTTTTCGATAGCTGCCACAAGGGGAAAAGCGCCGGCACCAAGAGCGAGCCAACGCACGGACCGTAGTGCGGCATAGGTGGACATTTCGGGTCGAGACCCTTCTTCAGACTGACAGTCAAGGGAAACGGGAGATATAGGCATATCTTCCATTCATTTGTCCTTAGTACCGTCAATATCCCTTGCTCCTCTTTCCCCTGACTCAGTCTGAAGAAGGGTCTCGATCCGAAATGTCACCTACAAAGATTTTTCGTCACCTATTCCGCTCTATTTCGTTGCTTTCGTCTGTCTGTCCGCATGTTCGCTCGCTCTTGGTGCCGCCGTTTCTCCCCTCAGACTCCGCCACGCACACACACACACACACACACACAGCATGTCCGGCAGATCGGAGCGGGCCGAGACTACGAGCAGCTTGGAGGAGCAGGGCGAAGGATGACATCAAATGGGTCATGGCAGCTATCGAAAAAGTACGGAAATGGTAAGGGGGAATTTTTTTTTTTAAACGAAGGAAATAGATTGTTTTCTCTAGAAAGCTAGAAGTTGAGGGCAGATCTGACAGAAGTATATACAATTATGAGAGACATAGATAGGGTAGACAACCAGACTCATTTTCACAAAGGTGGAAATGTCGAATACTAGAGGGCACAGCTTTAAGGTGAACGGGTCAAAGTTTAAAGGAGATATGCAGGACATTATATATACACACACACACACATATATATATATGCATACATATACACACACACACACACATGTGATGTAGGTGCCTGGAACAATCTGCCAGTGATGGTGGTGGCGCAAAGACAGAGACAAAGTGATAAAGTAAAGCGGGGGGCGGGGAGTGGAATGGATGTTCCGCCGCAGCGACCGAGACCTTCGTCGGTGCAGAAAGACCAGATGTGAGGAATAGTTTGTACTGGAGCAAAGAGACCGAGTAGATAACATAGGTATGTTACAAAACTTACCTTTAGCGGCGCTGCACTTCTGCCGCTCCCCGTGTGCGCGACTTTAGCGCCTGTCAGAGGGGGGCGGGCTTAAAGTGCCGATTTTCACCAGACCAGGATAATCGATGAATGTCGGGCGATTTAATTGCGGAAGAAAATTCGCTCCGACATTTCATCCATTAAGGTATTTTTAAATTACTCTAAGTTATTTGTTAACTAGAGTAATTTAAAAATCACCTTCAAAAGCCGTGACCGCAGACAACCGGAAGCATTTTGCGTAGGGGAGAAAAAAAGGGAAATACTTTATTTTTTTATTAAAAGTTGGTTTTTTGGGAGGCATAAATACTATTTTAATGTTGCGAAATGGGGTCCCCAAAAAATGTATGAACCCCCAGTATTTTTCCCCCCGACTTCACCGCTAACCGCAACGTTCTAATCCACCGCATTCCGCTAAAACCCACTCGCTAGTTGATTTAAATGGCCATTTATTTACAGGCATTAAACACTAAATTCCTTCTATTTGGCCCAGAAATTCATGAAAATGAGATTTAAAAATTATGTTATATTGTGGATTATTGTGTGAATGTTATTTGGACACTTAGGCAATTAAAAAAAAGTTTATCTTTTCTTAAGAAATTGATAGATGTTTAGATCTACTCATTGAATTTTGTAATTAGCTACAATTAGATAACTAACTAATTATATACTTTAATTTCAGGTAATCCAAGTAAGATTGTTTAATATTTGTTTCAGAATGCTTCAATCTATAATGACTGAAAATTTCATTGAGTTCTCTTAATTTTTAATAAAGTTATGGGCTTTTAATTTTTCCAGATCACAGCTTTTGAGTTAAGTCAATTGAAAGGCAATGGGAAGCAAGATACTCATTTCCGAGCATGAAAATGGCCATAACTTTCTTAATACTGAAGATATGAAAGTAAATTAGGTGTCAAATTAAACTTCTTGTTATGCTTTATCTGATGGGATAAATTGCAGACTTGATTTTTAAAATCTCAAAATTTTGTAACATTGCTAGATAACATTAGTGAAGGGTTTAGCAGAGGAGAACAAGGCCAGGTAACCCTACACACGCTCCATCCAGACAGGAGTGGATGTCGACCAAGGTGAAGGTCCAGACTCCGTCCTCACGACTCCACGCGTCTCCCTGGCTCGGGGTCGGGCCCAACTCACCGGTCACACCGCAGGCCGCGGCCTCCCCGACCCAGCGCCCGAGCGCCGCCATCATCCGCCCCTGCACGGCGCGCGTGCGCACAACCGCAGGCCAGCAGCGCGCGTGCGCGAAGCCCATGCAACCGGACGTTCCCGTTTAATCGCCTTCTCATTCATAAACAAAGATCATAGAGCGCAGCTCTCTTTGTTAATAACAACAATGTTAATAATAAAGATCCTATAGGATCTTTGCTGTGCATGATGAATAGTGCACAAGTGTCTGAAGAAGGGTCTCCAGCCGAAACGTCACCCATTCCCTCCAGAGACGCTGTATAAATAAATGTGACTTGACTTGACTAAAATCAGAGTACTGGAGACATTCGGGGGACAAACTTCTTATGCACTTGTGTTGGAAGGTCTGAAGAAGGGTCTCGACCCGAAACGTCGCCTATCTCCTTCGCTCCTTAGATGCTGCTGCACCCGCTGAGTTTCTCCAGCCTTTTGTGTACCCTCCAGAGATGTTGCCTGTCCCGAATTACTCCAGCATTTTGTGTCCACCTTCGGTGCAAACCAGCATCTGCAGTGCCTTCCAACACAAGTGCATAAGAAGTTTGACCCCCGATTGTCTCCAGTACTCTGATTTTAGTCAAGTCACATTTATTTATATAGCACATTAAAAAAAAAACAACTCTCGTTGGGCAAAGTGCTTTAGATTTGTTATAAGAATAGTATAAACAAACAAACTACATACATATAGCCCTCGCTCAGAGGACGTCAAGAAAGGCTTGGGAATATTTTACCCACCACTAAAAACAAAACTGATACAAATGAAAACAAACAGTTCGAGGAACATAAGGAATCGGGCAACATTTGTGGAAGAAATGGGCAAACAGCGTTTCGGTGTAGGAAGGAACTGCAGATGTTGGTTTAAACCGAAGATAGACACCAAAAGCTGGGATAGCTCAGCGGGTCAGACCGCTATTTTGTTGAGAAAAGGAAAATATGACTTTTCTGGCCGAGACCCTTCTTCCGACTAATAAATCAAACAGATGGAAGGACTTAGAATTTCACAATGCAAGAACTAGGAACTGCAGATGATTGGTTTTCCAGATATGCTGCCTGACCCTCGGGGTTACTCCAGCACTGCGTGTCCTATTTAGAATTACACCGCGTTCGACCGCAATATGCAGTTCTCTTTGCATTGACTCTGTGGATGTGTATTTGTTGTATTTTGCATTTGTCTTGACGGTTAAAAAAAAAATATACACCCCACACAAAACTGCCAAAGATCCCCCGCAAGTCGAGTTATCTAGCGCTTTGCGGGAAAACCATGCGTTTCCCGCCCTGCACTGTATAATGCAGGATCTTTGGTATAATGCACGTCGATAAGACTCTTCGGCCGTCTGTCAAAGCAACCGCTGTTTTCATTCGTCGGCCACACAGGTTCCTTCCGGTTGATCGGCCAACGCGCGGCGGTTGGAAGGCGCGCTCGTTGCCGCCTCGTCAGTCGCTGATCCGGCCGAGCTGATGCCGGCGACTTCCCTCACGTAGTTCTCGTCGGCCCGGTGCAGGTAGGTTCATCCGCTGATATACACACACTGCTGCATGTCTGGACTTGTGGCTCGCTGGGCCACGAATAGTTCCGTGTGTGGGCGCCTGCCAGTGAATGCCTCGGTGAACTTTGGAGCTGCACTTAACGTGCCAGGCTTAAACTTTTACCTTCACTAAGATGTTTCACCACTAATAACAAGGGACTGCAGATGCCCAGTCTGAAGAAGGGTCTCGACCCGAAACGTCGCCTATCTCCTTCGCTCCTTAGATGCTGCTGCACCCGCTGAGTTTCTCCAGCTTTTTGTGTAACCCTCGATTCTCCAGCATCTGCAGTTCCTTCTTTAACACTGCAGATGCTGGTTTGGTACCAAATATAACTCAGTGGGTCAGGCAGCATCTCTGGAGAACATGGAAAGGTGACGCTTTGGATCGGGACCCTTCCTCAAACCTGAAATATTGCCTACCCTTTTCCTCCAGAAATGCTGCTCCACCCGCTGGATTACTTCAACATTTTGTCTTTCATTCACCACTACACTTTGCCTCTGATCACCCAGCTACATTTGTATCCAGTTTGCCAACACACTTTGATTCCTTTGTGCCTTAAACCTTCTAAATCAGCCTACTGTTGAGTACCTTGTTAAAAGCCATATAGAAGTCCATGTAAACCACATCTATTGCACTGCTTTCATCAATGTTCTTAGATACCTTCTCAAAAAGTGAAATACTTGGTAGAAAACCATGCTGTGTCCGAACAAAATTGGTTGCCCTCAGAATTCTCTCCAACTACTCTCTGATTAGGTTCAAGAGGCATTTAAGATGACAATTAAATAGGCAAGCCATGGAAGAATTTATATAGTCACATTCATGGTCTTAATGTGGGAAAATGGAATTAGTTTAGTTAGAGATACAATGTGGAAACAGGCCTTTCGGCCCATCGAGTCCGCGCCGACCCCAATCCCAGCACATTAACACTAGCCTACAAACACTGGGGACAATTTTATATTTATACCAAGCCAATTAACCTACAAACCGGTACGTCTTTGGGGTGTGGGAGGAAACCGGAGATCTCGGAGAAAACCCACGCGGTCACGGGGAGAACGTACAAAACAACACTCGTAGTCGGGTTTGAACCCGGGTCTCTGGCGCTATAAGGCAGCAACTCTACTGCTGCGCCACCTTGTTAGCCTGGATGTGGTGGGCTGAATTGCCTGTTCCTGCATTTTATGACTCGGTGACTTTCTCAAAACTAACACGCAGGTGCAGCAAACTGACAGGATGGCAATTGATTTAATATCCTTCATTCCAAGAGGATTTGAATACGAAAGTAAAGACATAATTCTTACTGGGTATCCATCCTTGCTGATGAGTGGAAAACAAGGGGTTACAGTCCAAGAATAAGTAATAGTCAATTTATGTCCGTTTAGTTTAGTTAGAGATGCAGTGTGGAAATGGGCCCTTCAAACCACCTAGTTGGCCAGTAATCACCTGTACACGAGTTGTATTCTTCGCACAAGGGACAATGTTACAGAAGTAAATTAACCTACAAACCTGCATGTCTTTCGGATGTGGGAGGAAACCGGTGCACCTGGAGAAAACCCACGTAGTCACTGGGAAAATGTTCAAACTCCACACAGACACACCCAAAATCAGAATCGAACCTGGGCCTCTGGCGCTGTGAGGGAGCAGGTCTATCATCTGCACCACTGTATCGGGACTGATCTATTCTTCCACATTATTCAAATGTTCCTCTAACCTTTCTTATCTCAAAGAAAGGTTAGAGGAATATTTGGATAATGTGGTAAAATAGAATAGATGGAGATCACCCCGATGAATGAGAGCATAGACTTGAAGTTCCAGATGGTGTAATCCTAGTGGATGACACCGTGGTTTCCACCTCTACCACCTTTCCTACACTGAGTATCAGACTTCAACCAACCTCTTAATAAAAACAAATTTCCTCTTCTGTTGTGTTGCTTTTTATTTTAACCCCACTGCAAAGCAAATAGGAACTTGCCATTTGCCGTATTGAGGTCTCATAAATTCATATGCATCAGTTTTCTCCCCTCATTTACCTTTGCTCTAAACAAACCAAGTCAAACTTAACCAATCTTTTTACATGACTACAATATTTCTAGCCTCAATTTTACAGGTCACTGCGCACTCTCCAGTACAATCATATCTTTCCTGTAAGGTGGTGACAAAAACACAAGCTGTGGCTAAACTAACGTTCAGCAGAAAATCCGGGGGGGGGGGGGGGGGGGGGGAGTGGTCATACAGCATCTATGGAAAGATGCTTCAGATTGGGATCTTTCTTCAGACAGGGTGTTATAGTATTTAGACAAAGCAACAATAAAGTAATGATGAAGCAATAAAACTGCAGGTGCTGGAAACTGGACCAAACAAGTAAGTAAGTTTATTGGCCAAGTATTCACATACAAGGAATTTGCCTTGGTGCTCCACCCACGTAACAACATGACAAACATTGACAGTTACGAATGACTCGGAAAACACTAAACATTAATAATAATAAAACATTAATGATAAAACCGAAGATCAAGCATGTGAACCAACAAAATACCAGATCAAAGGGAGGCTACAGATTTCTGGCTGTTGAGTAGAGCAACTACTTGTGGATAAAAACTGTTTTTATGTCTGGCTGTGGCAGCTTTGACAATCCGGAGTCACCTTCCAGAGGGAAGTGATTCAAAGAGTTTGTGGCCAGGGTAAGAGGGGTCAGAGATGATCTTGCCCGCTCGCTTCCTGGCTCTTGCAGTGTACAGTTCATCAATGGAGGGAAGGTTGCAGCCAATAACCTTCTCTGCTGATCGGACGATTCGCTGCAGCCTCCAGGTGTCGTGCTTGGTGGCTGAGCCAAACCAGACCATGATGCAGACAATGAGAACAGTAGATGACAGTGTAGAATTGGACCATCATTGCCTGTGGCAGATTGTGCTTCCTCAGCTGCCGTAGGAAGTACATCCTCTGTTGAGCCTTTTTGACTGTGGAGTTGATGGTAGCCCCCTACTTAAGGTCCTTGGAGGGTGATGGTGGAACTCAGCAGGTCAAAAAGCATCTGCGTAGAGATTGAACAGACAACGTTTCACTCAGGATCCTTCTTCAGACTCAAGTTTTGATCAGTCTGAAGAAGGGTCCTGACCCAAAATATTGTTTGTCCACACTCTCTGCAGATCTTGCCTGACCCACTTTGTTTTCTGCTCAAGATTCCAGATCTGCAGTTTCTTATGTGTACATTTTACTGCTCCATTGCAAGTTCTCCTCAAAGTGTGCCCACCTTGAAGAAATTCCACCTCTCGTCAGAGTTCAGTGAGATCCTCTCTGACAGCTCCCCCTCCCTAATTTCTGCTGTTTGTCCCCATAGAATTAGAGTTAATTCTAAAGAAGGATCTCAATCTGTAATGCTGTCTGTCCAATCCCTCCGCAAGAATGCGGCCTGACCTGTTGAGTTCCTTCAACAATGTATTTGAATGAAGGAATGATGGTGTATTTATTGTAATAGTATGTAGAAAGGACAGGATTTTAAAGGGGACTTGTCAATGTTGGTGTTACCATGCAACCCTTTTCTGGATAATGGTGGCTGTCGGGCTTCAGGAAGTTTTATGGAAGAATTTGTTGAAGTGCATTTTTGTTGATCATAAAGATTCCAGCCAGTACAGTAGCAGGTGTAGAGGTTTATGCCTGTCATGCAGTTGTTTTCCTTGATTGATGTGTCCTGTATGTTGGCAGTGCACGTACAGACACACAAAGTATCTTGTGTCTGCTTAATCGGTCTGAAGAAGGGTCTCGACCCGAAACGTCACCTATTAATTTGCTCCATAGATGCTGCCTCACCCGCTGAGTTTCTCCAGCAATTTTGCCTACCTTCGATTTTTCCAGCACCTGCAGTTCTTTCTTAAACATCGTGTCTGCTTAATATCGATGTAAAAGTTTCTATGCTTAATCCATCTCATGCGATCGGATTGAGATTGCTGATTGAACTGGAGAATTTATGTACAACGGACTGTTATTTTTTGAGATGCCACTTACATGTAGAGACTGGTGCAAGCTGTTTGCTAAGTTGAAGGAGCTTTATTATTCCTCTCATGTATACAGCATTTAACCTGGCAATACTACATTCAAAGACTGTGTACCTGTTGTGGGAACAAAGTCATCTTTCTGTTTAAATGGCACAAAATCATCAAAACTAATTAAACAATGTAGAATTCCATGTTAATGAAATTGTTTGGCATTTTGTTTTATTTGAGGTGTGCCGGTTTGGAGTTGCCAACAAGATGCTGTGGTGTAATGATGATTCAGATAAAGAATCTAGTGATACAGACTTGGATGATGATTCTGCCAAGTTGCCTACTATAAACTTCACAGGTATTCGAAGTCATGCAATTTCTGATGGGCCCATGGATTTTAAATATAGTGCTTCCAAAAAGGCAACGTCAATTAATGTAGAAGATTCAAACTTCAAGAGCTGTGACCTTCTATTACCTAGTGAAGCTGGATGTGCTCCACTGGATGTCAACCCGTCTGTTGCATGCTTATCCAATGAAGTAGTAATGGTTGTGAGTAGTGAGAGTGATGGTGACGAGGATCTTGTAATTCCTTTGTCAGAAAGACTAAAGATGAGGTTTACTGAAAGCAAAAAGTTTGAGAAGACTGACCATTCAATTTCAAAATCTGATCAAGAAAACAGTAATTTTCCTAGCAAACTTCAACATGGTAAAGTTGATCCCAAGATTAAGTTGACTGATGTCTGTGAAATTAAAGATCAAACTGCAGGATCTTCATTCATTCGACAGAGAACTAATATTTGTCATTCAACCTGGGACATTTCACTTTCTGATGATGACACTGAACCAGTAAAATTACATGAGCCTCAGTCAAACTTGAGTCAGCCATGTATCGGGGATCTCACATCCTCCAAAGAAGTGACAGCAACTCTACCTAAGCATCGGAAAAACATTAAACCAATTTCATCAGAAATGGGAAAACTTCAACAGGAGAAATTGAAAAAAAGTGAAGAACGCGAGCTGCAGCGAGCAGAGAAGGAAAATATTCGTAGACAGCGGGAGGAGGAAAAAGCTGCAAAAAAGATGTTGGCTGACATTGAGAAGATGTTGCGACCTGGGGAGTGCCTGAAATCCATGCAGGTCTCAATTGATCCAGGTGAGTTTTTAAAATCAGATTTGATATAATGAGTGATTAATGAACTACATATTTATTCACACTTAAGTTGGTAATTATTGTCAGAGTTAACTGATTTAATAATGTGGGAAATTCGGTTCTATACAGTTCTGGAGAGTTTTCTTTCAGAAGAATGAAAATGCGCCTATTAGGCCTCCTGATATGCATCATCCTGTAACCTAATACTCTTCTTCCTGCTGCCAACACCACCACCAGCTTTTGTCATTTACAAGCTTACTAATCATACATACTATATTCATATTTATATTATTAGATACTACGCCAAGTGGGACCCATTGGGCCCCGTTCCCCCAACGCAATCATCCACCACTCACCCGTTCCCCCAACGCAACAAGTTTCCACCACTCACCTATTCCCCCAATGCAACCCGTTCCCTCAACACTCCCTCCCCCTCCTTTTCACATTTCCTCTTCTCTCTCCTCTCCTCCTCCCTTCCTCGGTTCCTCCACTCCTTCCCTCATCTCTCCCTCCCTCTTCTTTCCCCTACCCTCAGTCACTCCCTCCATCCCACCATAACCCTTCCCTACACCCCATGACCCATTGGGCCCCATTCACCCAACACAATATTCCACCATTCACCCGTTCCCCCACCGCAACCCGTTTCCACCACTCACCCGTTCCCCCAACGCAGTATTCCACCACTCACCCATAGCCCCCAACTGCAGGCGCGGCTCATTTCCCCTCTTCCCTCAACACTCCCTCCCCCTCCTCTTCACCTTCCATCTTCTCTCCCCTCTCCTCCTCCCCTCACCTCTCCCTCACTCACCTCTCCCTCCCTCACCTCTCCCTCCCTCACCTCTCCCTCCCTCACCTCTCCCTCCCTCACCTCTCCCTCCCTCACCTCTCCCTCCCTCACCTCTCCCTCCCTCACCTCTCCCTCCCTCACCTCTCCCTCCCTCACCTCTCCCTCCCTCACCTCTCCCTCCCTCACCTCTCCCTCCCTCACCTCTCCCTCCCTCACCTCTCCCTCCCTCACCTCTCCCTCCCTCACCTCTCCCTCCCTCACCTCTCCCTCCCTCACCTCTCCCTCCCTCACCTCTCCCTCCCTCACCTCTCCCTCCCTCACCTCTCCCTCCCTCACCTCTCCCTCCCTCACCTCTCCCTCCCTCACCTCTCCCTCCCTCACCTCTCCCCTACCCTCAATCCCGCCCTCCATAACCCCTCTCCTCCTCTTTTAAATAACATTAAACAATCCTCTCCTCGTCCCCTCCCCCACTGCTGCCTTTTTATGTAAATGAGATCCCATTGTGATGTCATTGTCAGATGGAGCACTGCTGACAGGTAGTTTGTGTAAATGAGATCCCATTGTGATGTCATAGATGTAACAGCCACTGTAACTTCAAGTGATTTTTCACAAAGTGGGGTTTTGTAAAGTTGAAAATGTGAATAACTTGTAAAATATAACATCAGTCTGGATGAAACTTGATAAACCACACTCCAGGACAATGGTGAGTAAAGTATATATATATCATCTTGTTTGTTTCTATGTCTGCCTGTGAGGGGTGAGGGCTGTGCTCCAGAAATTACGTAAAAACGGTACACGATAGCGCTACAATTGTTGGCCCACTTTACTCACCATTGTCCTGGAGTGGGGTTTATCAAGTTTCATCCAGACTGATGTTATATTTTACAAGTTATTCACATTTGCAACTTTACAAAACCCCACTTTGTGAAAAAAAATATATATATATTTATATATATATATATATATCGTATAATAAGTGTCTCCTCACCAGTCTCTGTGGTACATCACTAGACACAGGCTTCTTGTCATAAAACAACCATGCAACTGGCTATTGTATATCTACTCTACTTCCAACTGCACTGCCATCATCAGCACATTTTGTTAATTCACTAAAATTCTAATCACATTGGTTAGATTGGACTTCCTTCCCCTCCTTACAAAGCCACGCAAATTATGTTTGATTAATCCACACCTTTCCAAATCTGGATCTTGTTCCTCAGGATTATTTTTCCAATTGCATCCCGACCACTGATATTAAACTCACTGACCTAGTTTATCCCTGTTTCCCCTCTTGAATAAAACAACCACATTTATAGTCACTTAGCCAGCCAAGACTTCAAAATCTCTGTCAAGAAAATTGCGGATTTATGGTAATTCTTTCTGGAAGCTATCTCACAGCATATCTACACAAGCGACTACAAATGCTGAATCATGAGCAAAACACAAAGTGCTGGTTACTTAGCAGGTCAGGCATTGTCTCTGGATAGTCTCAACTCGAAAAGTCGCCTATCCATTCCTTCCAGAGGTGCTGCCTGACCTGCTAAGTAACCAACACTTTGTGTTCAAATCCCAAATGCTATCTCTATCAGCTTTAAATTGTTTATTCTTCATCTGTATCTCACCCATACCTGTTTTATCACCTGTGTGCTTGACTGCTCAAGTAATTACCAGATTTTCCTACACTTTAGCCAACACAAGCTCTAATTCATTCTTTCCTCAGATATCTGAGTCGTATAAATTCTTGCCTCCTGAATTCCAGTCCTGCTCTGAACTCCTTCAGAGATTCCTTCATCAACGTCAAGGAAAATCTTGGACTTGTTCTTTTCTCCCTTTCTATTCCTGGTCTTTATTGAGCTCTGGTGTGTCAGCTGAACCTGGGATCTCTCAGTTTCAGCATATTGTGCAAAAATCTCCCACAAACATGCCATGCAGGCAGACCTGTATTGACTAACTGAAAATCTGTAATAGCTTTTTGCCTTTTGCTTTGTACTGCTTGCCTACAACAATTCTCAACTTCCTTTAATGGAACTCTTAACTCTTTATTTTTAGGGATTCAAGGGATGTGGGCTTTACAGGCTGAATCAGCATTTAATTGCCCATCTCTAATTGCACTGAGAAAATTAGAAAACCATAACTGCTTCACCTTGATTTGTGGTTAGAAATATAAAGCTGTTAGGGAGAGAGTTCCAGGATTCTAACCCAGCTGTGAAGGAATGACAATATATTTCCAACTCAAACTAGCATGTCGCTTGGAGGCCAACTTACAGGTGCTGCTGTTCCCAGGCTTTTGCTGCCCTTATTCTTGTAGCTAGTAGCGATCGTTGATTTAGAAGGGGCTGTCTAAGAAGCTTTGATGAATTATCGTAGAGTCAGGCAGGCATAGAGCTACACAGCACGGGTCTGGAGTCATGTGTAGGCCGGACCTGGTAAGGATGGCAGTTTCCTTCCCCTACAGGGCACTTTAGTGAACTTGGCGAGTCTTTACAAACCGTCAATTATGATTTTAGAAACATTCTGTGGCAGAGAATTCCAGAGACTCACCACTCTCTGTGTGAAAAATGTTTTCCTGATCTCGGTCCTAAAGGAATTCCCCCTTTTCCTTAGACTGTGACCCCTTGTTCTGGACCTCCCCAACATCGGCAACAATCGTCCTGCATCTAGTCTATCCAACCCCTTAAGAATTTTGTAAGTTTCTATAAGATCCCCCCCTCAGTCTTCTAAATTCTAGCGAGTACGAGCCAAGTCTATCCAGTCTTTCCTCATATGAAAGTCCTGACATCCCAGGAATCAGTCTGGTGAACCTTCTCTGTTCCCCCTCTATAGCAAAAATGTATTTTCTCAGATTAGGAGACCAAAACTGTACGCAATACTTCGGGTGTGGTCTCACCAAGGCCCTGTACAACTGCAGTAGAACCTCCCTGCTCCTATACTCAAATCGTTTTGCTATAAATGAAAACAAGCTTGTAAGACTTGGATGAAAGCCACTCCCTTGTCCTCAACTGGGACAGGCTGTTCAGACAGATATCTAATATGGTGCTGTGCCCAGACAATGCATCTCTATGTTAATACATTGTTTCAATGATTAGTATAAACCGAGCTTCTAAAATTTACCCACACTTTATTCTGCTGGGAAATTCTCTTTTAAATGACTGCTTTCTGTTTTTTCAGCAAATCTCCATTTTTAATTTACGAACCAAACTTGACCAAATTTAACTATTTCAATGCCATCATCTCCCCATGTCAGTTTGATTTCACCTTTGACGATGTTCTTCGGTAATTTGGTCTTTGAATAACTATATCAATGTAATTTGCAGTTTCCAATACTTTGCACCTTCGAGTTGCTGTCATATCTTGTGGCAAAATTCTGGGGTCCTGTTCTCGATCAAGACCACTTCCGTTTTTTCAACCTCCAGTCAACCTTGAGGCATTGCTGTATTCTAACCATAGGTTGATTCATAGGAGTATACTAGACTAAGTGGGACCCTCCCAGTCACATGGGAGGGCTGGTCCCCCAACGCAACCCATTCCCCAACGCAATATTCCACCACTCACCCGTTCCCCCAACGCAATATTCCACCACGCACCCATAGCCCCTAATTGCCCATGCGCGACTCATTTGCCGTCATCCCGCAGCACTCCCTCCCCCTCCTCTTCATGTGTAGGAGACGTCAGTAAAGACACGATGGCGCAGGAAGGGGAGGACCGTACTGCGGAGTGGCAGGAGAAGAGACTAATCCGCGCGGCGCTGACGATAGATAGATAGATAGATATTTTATTATTTCTATCGATTTAGCACAGTTGTTAAATCTGATCATTTCAGTGAAAGGCGGAACAATGGATCACACTATACTAATGAACATGTTTTTGCTATTACTTCACTTTCACAGGATTGCTGCAGATAGAAGGAGGAGGACAACTGCTAAGCGGTCTGCAGGCCATGGAGGTTAGCTGTGTGATAGAAGATCAGACCATTCCCCACAGTGTGACCTGGAGGAGGAGGCGGCACCCTTGTATTGCAGGGCAGCAGATGGTATGTGATATTCCTTTGTTTTGTCTTGTACGCCGTTGACTGGAAAAATTACCTTGCTGTAGAACATACTTGCTCTAGATGTCCAATCAATCTATATTATGTTCAGAATTACCATGAGCATATAATTGGGAAACATGGACGTGTTTCGTCCGCCACATAATAGGATCAGGGCTGAATTAATAGTAACCTAAACTCTGCATTTCTGTCCACTCATGGTTACCTTTCACTGTCTTTGTTTATCAAATCCCTTTGAGGAAGTGTGCCTAAAATTAGTGAGTACCCGAGAGGAAAAAAATCACCTCTTTTTAAAAAAAAATCCTAGTTCATGATTTTCTCAGAAAAGGAAACCTTCACTTCTACCCTGTCAAGATGACTCTAGATCGTAAATAGTTACATCATGTTTTATCTCACTCTTAATTTCAGCAGATACATACCTTTGATATATCCTGAGATAGTCTGCACCTTGTAGGTAGTTTATAGACTGCCAGTTCCGACTGCCTTTTTCACCACACTGGCCACTTGTATTGCCACTCTCAACGAACAACGTACCTGTACATCCTTGGTTCTGTAATGGACTCTTTTGAAATGTTTCCAATGTGTTAACATCTCTCCTTGAATGAGAGATCAATACTGTACACAGTACTCCAGAAGTGGCAAGCAAAACTCCCTACTTTTATATTCAATTAGCAATAAACAATAATATTGTGCAAAACATTCTTGTTTAATTGCTTTACCTGCATACCAGCCTTTGGTGAATACCCATCTCTAGTAATCCCATTTCTAGCAATTGGCCTGAAGCCTTCTACGCCTGGACAAACCGTGCTCACCTAAATACTAGAGTCATAGAGTTATACAGCACATACTCAATTTTCCTATCCATGTGCCTTTCCAAATGTCTTTTAAATGCCATAATTCTACCTGCCTCTACCACTTCCTCTGGCAGCTTGTTCCATAAATGCACTACCACCTGTGCAGAAAAAGTTTTCCCTAGGTCATAGTCATAAGGGATAGGATTAGGATTAGACCATTCGGCCCATCAAGTCTACTCCGCCATCTAATCATGGCTGATCTATCTGTCCCTCCTAACCCCATTCTCCTGCCTTCTCCCCATAACCTCTGACATCTGCACAAATCAAGGTTTCTTTTTTAAATCTTTCTCCTCTTAAACCTTTGCCCTCTTGTTTTAGAATCCCTTACCCTGAGAAAGACTGTGGAATTCGCCATATTTTTGCCCCTTGTGATTTTATACACCTCTATAAGGTCACCCCCTCTGCGTCCTACTCTCGTGGGGATAAAGTCCCAGCCTATCCAACATCTCCTTATAACTCAAACCCTCCAATCCCAGTAACATCTTCATAAATCTTTTTTGTGTCCTTTCTAGTTTAATGACATCCTTTCTATAGAAAGGCAACCAGAACTGTAAACAGTAGTCCAAAGGTGGCCTTGCCAACACCATCTCCAGCTGCAATTTGACACCTCAACTCCTGTACTCAATACATTGAACAATAAAGGCAAGAATGCCATGTGGCCTTCTTCAGCATCCTGTCTACCTGTGTCACCACTTTAATGGAATAACGTACCTGCACCTCTAGGTGTCTCTGTCCTACAACACTCCCCAACTGCCTAGAGTTTATTGTGCAAGTCCTGCCCTGGTATATTTTATCACAGTGCAACACGCACATATATGATATAAACTCCATCTGCCATTCTTCAGCCAATTCGAACCAAATGTTGCAAAACATACTTGGCTAATAAATGACGATTATGATGATTATGTTTGATCAAGATCCACTTATAATCTTGGATATAGGGACAGGTGTTTCATCTCCTGCGGTTGCAGGAAAAAGTACCTGGGAGGGGGGTTGTTTAGCTGTGAAAAGATGAGTTAACCAGGGAGTTGTGCAGGGAACGGTCTCTGCAGAAAGGTGTGAAGATGTGGCTAGTGCGGAGGGAACGGTCTCTGCGGAAAGCAGAAAGGAGTAGAGATGGAAAGATGTGGCTAGTAGTAGTAGTGGTGGTTAGTTCCCACCCAAACCACACTCTCTCCAGGTACTTCACCCTGTAACTTCAGGAGATCCAACACCTGTCCCTATACCTCCTCCCTCGACTCTGTCCAAGGACCCCATGAACCTTTCAGATGAGGCAGAGGTTCACTTGTACCTCCTCCAACCTCATCTACTGTATCCGCTGTTCCAGGTGTGGACACCTATATATCGGCGAGACCAAGTGCTGACTCGCCAATCGTTTCAATGAACACCTTTGTTCAGTTCGCCTAGGCCTATGCGAACTCCCGGTCGCTGAACGCTTTAACCCCCCTCCCATTCCCATACTGGCATTTCTGTCCTGAGCCTCCTCCACTGTCAGAGTGATGCTAAATGCAAATTGGAGGAACAGCACCTCACTTTTCACTTGGGCAGCTTACAATCCAGTGGTATGAATATTGATTTCTCTAACTTCAAGTAACCCTTGCTTTCCCCCTATCGCCGTCCCTCCCCACCCTAGTTCCCCGACTAGTTTCACTGCCCTCCTGATTAATTTTACTGTTTGTATACCTCATTGTCACCTTCCCCTCAGCTAACACTTAACCATTTTACATTTCCTTGATCATCGTCTGCTTTGATCTGTCGCTTTTACACCTTTACCCTTCCATACCTCTAGTTTCCCTCTCCCATGAATCTCACTGAAGAAGGGTCTGAACCTGAAACGTCACCCATTCCTTCTCCCCACAGATGCTGCCTGTCCCGCAGACTTACTCTTGTGTCTATTTTCGGTGTAAACCAGCATCTGCAGTTCCTTCCTGCACAGCTCCATGTAAACCCTCAATTAATAATATTGTCCTCAATATTTCCCTTAATATGTGTGTTGTCTTTGACTTACAGAATTTATAAATTAGTTTGGAGACCTCAAGAAGAAGATTGGAAGGATAGTTCGTCAATCACCATCACCTTTTTTGGACAGTACTGTCCAGCCTAGAGCTCAGTGTCCCGACAATGTTTGTTAGTGTTATTCACCCTTATAAACATAAAATTAATTCTCCTTGTTAAAGAAGGATTTCGGCCCGAAACGTTGCCTATTTCCTTCGCTCCATAGATGCTGCTGCACCTGCTGAGTTTCTCCATCAAAGGTATTTTGGCTACCTTTGATTTCAAATTAATTTCCCTTGTCTAACCACTGATTCTGTGCTACTTTCCATAACCCATAGGAAAATGCAAAGTGCTGGAGTAACTCAGTGGGTCGGGTGGTATCTCTGGAGAATATGCAAAGGTTTTGGGTTGGGTCCCTTCTTCAGACGCTACACGCCCTTCCTTCTCATCAAACCTGCATTTCTACCTCGTGTGATCTTTCAGCTTTTTAAAGTCAAACCAACTTAGAAATGCTTGCTTTAGGCCTTGCTCCATTTGAACCTTGTTGGTGTTACACCCTTTAGTGTAGGGCCATTCACCTTTTCGTAATTAATTGAGGAGAACTATGTACAGGCCATGGTAACAGGCTATATTAACCAGGCTACTGTGAGTGGTGGCTAAATTTTAGAGTTAAATATCCTACTATTTATCTTTACAGGATGCAATGACTGAGTGGACGGATGAGCTTCATGTTGTAGTCCACATTCCACTGGAGGAGTTTGTGTCAATGGTTCATGCACAGAAACGGGTAAAATTACATTAGATTGTGTTTTAGTGCAATTATGCCTGGATTATTGAATTGCAGGTGGTTCTGCATGTAATTCCCAGCTAATTAAGTTTTCTGTGTGGTCTAGTGACACTTTAGTAGGGAGGGGTTTAGCCAGAGAGGGTTATTGGGAAGAAAGTGCCACTTTAAATTTAGTTGCATCTGGCTGGGCAACCGTGGCTTGGTGGAGATTATTCCATGCTTTAATAGTGCGTGGGAAGAACAAATTGCTGTACACATCTGTCTTTGTGGCTGGGACCACAAATTGGATCAAATACCCTCGTCTGCTCCTAATTTGATTTGATTTAATTTATTGTCATTGTCTTCAATGAAGAGACAACATTATTTTTCCCTTACAGTCATACAAAAAATATGGGGGTGGGAGGCGAAACAAAAAAAAACTTAGTAGTGCACAACACAAACATCCCCACAGCAGCACCAAAGCTCCCCACTGTGAGGGAGGGAACCAAAGTCCAGTCAACCTCCATGCCGATGTTCCCCAATGTTCACCCATGGTCGGGGCCTCCTGAGCACCCCGTGGTCGCCGCTATGGGCTGCCCGATGTTCAGGCCCTCTCACCGGGAACCGCTCGTCGGCCACCTTCCACCGGCGTCGGCGGCTCCAGATGTCCACAGGCCGTTCTGGGTGGAGATTCGCGCTAGCGACCCCCGGCAAAGGGTCCCAGGAATCCGCGATGTTAAAGTGAGCGCCGCCCGTGTAGGGAGCTCCGCACCCACAGCTCCGCGATGTTGGAGTGGTTCATGCTTGTTTGTCTTTAGTCAAGGCTGAAGAATGACTACACTAATAACCTGCAGTCATTTTGTTCAGCATCTAGTTGACTTTAAACTCAACTGAGGCTCTGTTTCCATTCTCCCTTTAAAACACACAG
Organism: Raja brachyura; assembly: GCA_963514005.1. Next base: position 32,073,414 of record OY740803.1, read on the forward strand.
ACACACCCACACTCTTCCAGTACTCCGGAAAATGTGTCAATCCAACGGCACCAAAGTCCCGAAGGTGCTGGATTACTAGAGTTTTACTATTCACGGTTAGAATAGTAAAACTCTTATTTATCAGTAGCTGGCCATTGGTAGTGGAATTGCATATAAACAAGTATCTCAAAATCTAATCTAATTAAGGGAGAAACAAAAGGCTGCAAATTCTAGAATCATGAGGAAAAAAATGATGGAGAAACTATGTGGTTCATCCATGGATAAAAATGGACAGGTGAGGTTTTGCGTTGAGATGTTTAAGAAGGAACTGCAGATGCTGGAAAAATCGAAGGTAGACAAAAATGCTGGAGAAACTCAGGGTGAGGCAGCATCTATGGAGCGAAGGAATAGGTGACATTTCAGGTCTAGACCCTTCAGACTGATGTGGGGGTGGGGGAGGTGGCGGGAAGAAGAAAGGAAGAGGCGGAGACAGTTGGCGGTGGGAGAGCTGGGGAGGGGAAGGAGGGAGAAAGCAAGGATTACCTGAAATTGGAGAAGTCAATGTTCACACCGCTGGGGTGTAAACTACCCAAGCGAAATATGAGGTGCTGCTCCTCCAATTTGCGGTGGCACTCACTCTGGCCATGGAGGAGGCCCAGGACAGAAAGGTCGGATTCGGAATGAGAGGGGGAGTTGAAGTGCTGAGCTACCGGGAGATAAGGTTGGTTAATGTGGACCGTGCGGAGGTGTTGGGTGAAGCGATCACCAAGCCTGCGCTTGGTCTCACTGATGTGGGGCAGTTGACACCCGGTGCAGCAGATGCAATAGATGAGGTTGAAGGAGGTGCATGTTTAGGACTGATCTAGTGGGGAGAAAGTGGTCCGTGGAAGCGGTGGGGCAAGAGCTGGAAAGTGATAGGTGGAATCGGATAAGGAAGGGTTGAATGTCAGTTGTGGGAAAGGTGGTGAAAGTAACCAAGGCTGGAACGATTACGTGGAGAAAATAAAAGTTTACAGATGGTGAATATGCGAAAAGGTAACATTTGTTAGTAAGGCACAGCAACTTCATTCTATAATAAAATTGCTGGAATCTGATGTAATGAAGCATTGGTAAAGTGCAAATCAGCAATTTCAGCCAAGAACATTAGCACCTAAAATTATTTCTGAGACAGAAAATACTGGAAATGTTTAACATATTAGGCGGATTCTTCAAATTCCTTGCAGGTTCATCATTTATTTATTTTTCTCCTGTATAGGAATTGGAAGGTACTGCTACCAAAGACCAGATGACGTTGCAAAGTTTTACTCTTGATATCCTTCAGAAGAGTGCAGGGAGAGTCCCGTCGTTGGCCATTGTGGAACTGGAGAAGCACTTCAGGTTAGATTTGCATTGTACAGTGCTCACTTTACACATTATTATTAATTTGAAATGTTTGCGCCATGAAGCTAAGATAAGATCTTTTAGTGCTATCAATTAATCGCCCTTGCTGTGTATAATTAAAGCAATAATTAAAATGATCATTTGTTAAATATGCTCATTGGAGAAATTCAAAACAAATATTGCTCCACAAAAACTCCAGCAGGTCACGATGCCTTGGGTGGGATGCCACCCACTCCACTTCCATTACCTTGAGAATGGTGATCTCAAAAGACCATGCTCAATAATAAACACAATGAATGACACAAAAGCTTAGATTGACCTTGTGTGGCATCAATGAGCAGTGGTAAGAGATGAAGTTGATTGGATTCAAGGGGATAACACTCAATTGATTGAGGAGTTGAAGACATTCATCCAACGTAATTTTGATGTCTTTTAGGATTCAGTAACTTCCCTAACACCTTCTGCTCCCTATATGAGTCACCCGCTTGACGAGCTGGAATCGATCACCCTACCAGGTGACCCAGGACATGCACTGGGATTGAAATAGAAATGGAAAATACCAGAGCAAAACATCAGCAGTGGAGTGTCAATTGAGGCTGATGTGATGTGTGGAGAGGGCTGAAGTTCTGAGACCTACGGTAATGGGTTGTGGTCTTTGGGCAATGAAGAGAGAAGCCCGAGGCAATAATGAGTGGGGGTTGAGTGCAGGTAGTCCAATACAACACAGCTTGTGAAATGATTTGTGAAAGTTTTTTAAAAGTTAAACGCATATAATTACGTACCAGTCTGCATCTTAGGTGTCTAACTGGCTGCGTCATTTAAGTTGATGGATGATATCAAATTTACCACATGATAGCTTCCTGAAAATAACATTTTGGAACACACATGCTGTGAATTTGGTAATGGACTAGAGGGCTGCCAGCTAAAGCTAACATATATGGGAGAAATGGGGAACCAAAAGGAGTGTAATATTATTTTTCTTCTGCAGTTTACAGAAGAAGCAGAGATCACAGAAGAAAGCCCAGCAGACAACTGCCAAAAATGGACAAGACAAACGGAGACGGAAAGGTTGTGAGCACAATGTGTCTCTGATATCAAGAGCAGATGTCGAAATGGTGAGTTTTCACGGGATTCAGGACTGCGGTGTTGGTTTGTTTACACTGAAAGTATCCATTAGGTAGCTCAGCGGAGAATGGAGCAAAATCCATCATCAACGGGAAATAAAAAACTCAAGTGCTGGAAATCTGAAACTGAACTAAATAGTTCTGGGAATGATCAGTCAGACGGTGTCTGGGCAGCAGAGAGTTTGCTTTAGATGTGCCTCTATCCTCATTGACAATTTGTCCAAATTTGGAGTAACAAGGCAAGGAAAGATAATATCACTTGCGACAAAATGAAAAAATAATTTATGACTTTGGAAGAATCTGTATTAATCTAGATCAGCACCCTATGCCCATTATCTTCCTATCCGAATCACATTTAGAATTTGAGTGCTGCTGCAGCATGGTTCTCATTCATTATAGCCCTGTGGTGTATTATAAGATTCTTTAGCAAAGCATGCAGATAAATTAAATTCTTCAACGTTTTCCAACATTTCAATTACACAATGTCGAAGAATCTACAGATTTCTCTTGTGCATTGCATGTGAAATAATTATTTTGTGCATCGATTGTACAGAACCAGCCCATTGGGCCCATCATACCCATGCTGCCCTGTTATACTTATCTATACTAATCCCATTCACTTGCATTAAGTTTCTAAACAATATCTGTCTTTACTACCTCTTCTATGCAGCATAGTCTAGACTTCTACCACTGTGTGTGGGTGCAGGAGGAGGTGAATATCCCATTCAGCTCCTCTAAATCTCTTGCTTCTCACCTTTAAACTTGCCCACTTGATTTAAACACGCCCACCATCTACCTCATCTATCTAGCTCAGAATTTTAAATAGCTTCCTCAGTTTCCTCGCTCTAGAGAAAACAAACCCAGCCTTGTAACTGTAATGTAGCAATCCAGGCAACATCCTGGCGAATCCCTCCGCCCGCTCTCCAAGACAATCACATCTTTCCTGTACGGTGATGAATAGAATAAGTAAGTTCGGTATTCCAACTGCGCCTGCCCAGGTCATAGGTCACTCACAATAAATATTCACAGACCTGCGTTTTCATCTGTAGTCAGGATCAAACCCGGGTCTTTGGCGCTGCAAGCGCCGTTGAATTGCTACTGGACCGTCCCCCCCCCCCCCTTCCCGAGTGTCCCATCCCTGTCCGGGAGAAGCCCTAACTCCACTGCTCCGGGACGGTGTCCTGTCAGTCTAGGGCTGTCGGTTAACCCAGCGGGACAGGCAGAGTTGAGCTGGAGTTAGCGCTTCTTCTCCGCGCTGGCTGGAAGCCTGGGCCGCCACTGTAACGAGCCAGTGTCCCGTCAGTCCAGGGTCACCCCGGACATCTCTGGCCGTCCCTGGACAGGGATGGGATGCTTGGCAGGGGACGGGGTCAGTCCATAGTAATTCAACAGTGCTAGAAGCGTCGGAGAGCCGGGTTCGATCCTGACTACGGATAAAACGTAGGTCTGTATTCATGCAGCAGCACAGTTGCCGAGAATGTTTATCATGAGTGACCTTTGACAAATCCCATGATTCCTTGCGATTTTCAGAATACTGAACTCGCTTATTGCATGCAATATTCCAGATGTGGCCAAACATTGATAAAGTTGTCAGAAGAACTACAAAGTTGCAGCATGACATCCCGGTTCTTATTCTGATTCCGTTGATATTGTGTCAAGTTGTCTTCAACTGTTGTCGATGACTGCTGTTGTCTATTAATTGTTTGATCTGGATGATTTATCCAAAGCTTATGGAAGATATTCTCCTTCAGGAAGAAAGAAACCAAGATATTTGAAAGCAGTCTGATTCTTTTATTTGTCTTGCTTCAGGCTCTGGTGCACTTGCAGCTGTCTGTTGGAGTTCAGGTCGAACTCTTTGAGACGTGGAAGGAGTTTGCAGATTATGTCAGCATGTTCACCAAAGCCGTGGCTGAGGCCCCATTCAAGTAAGTTCACAACTCGCAGCAAAATATTTTTAGCATATGGCAATTTCACAGAACTAAAACACAACTCACTTTGGAAGCATGTTGCTAATGTCTCTCTGAGTAATGCAGAAGGTTGTGGGCATGAAAATACATTATGTAAGATAGCGGCATCTCACTCCTGAAACTTTGCAAAATAAGAGTTTTGATTTCCCTGACCGTGATGTATCTGCAGTGGAATAATCTACTGATCTCTCGATCTTAGTATCTTGAAAGAATGATCTGGAGCAGGTATGGCTTGTAATTTAGAATGCTAATTAGTTTTTTTTGTTGGTAAACAGTTGATTTAATAAAGTCCTTCTGTACACAAACAGTGAAGAAGTTAGACATTTTTTACAGTTATCCTTGCAAATTACCGGGGGAGGGTCCTGAAAGCCTTCAAAACATATGTAACAAAATAAGTGCATTAGTAGTGTAGGTTGTTTTACCCCAATCATTACCAATCCGCCCCCCAACCCCACCATTTGAATGTAGGGAGTGGCTACATTGTGGTTTTAATACACGATGTAAGGTCTTCTGTAAGACCCTGTCGTCTAACCACTAAGCGTGGCTGGCCAGTCAAGCACTACAACGTTCCTTTGCCAGCCCGACCTTTCTTTCCTGTTCGGGACGAATTGGTGCTACATGACGGGATTGTTTTAAAAGGACACAAGGCCGTGGTTCCTGCTTCGTTGCGTCACCGGTATTTCGACGCTGCCCAGGTGCTGAAGCCACTGTTTCACAGGAGAAAAGCATGTTTTGCTGGCCTGGCATGGCCAAATACATCAACGACAATGTGGCAGCTTGTGCTGTGTGCAATAGCCTGGCGCCTCATTAACAAAAGCAACCACTTCTGCCACATCCTGTACCTGCACTCCCATGGTCTACAGTGGCAGCTGATTTATTTGAGTGGCACGTCAAGCAGTACCTGGTGCACGTGGATTCGTATTCAGGATGGTTCGTCATTGATTTTCTCAGCTCAAAATTTCGAAATGATCTCGTCATTTTTCCATCCATGGATCTCCAGGCAAGCTGTTGACTGACAATGGCAGCCAGTTCACCAGCCAACAATTCAGAGAGTTTGCCAGACGATGGAATTTTCACCACATCACCAGCAGCCCTGAGTATCCACAGTCTAATGGGCTAGCTGAACGGGCTGTCCATAGTGCGAAACAACTCATGGAGCGCTCTCACAGGGCCAAGTCTGACGTATTCCTAGATTTGCTCAACTTACGCAACATTTCCCGTGTCCCTGCCTTGGGTTCCCCTGCTCAACGATTATTGTCAAGGCAGACCCGTACCCCGTTGCCCATCGCAGAACAAATGTTAGTCCCACATGCCCTTCCACCTGAGGATATTTAAACCAGGTCACGACAGAAGCGTGACATTCAAAAAAAAATGGTTCGACAAGACGAGCAGGCCTCTGCCACCATTGACCAAAGGACAGGTGGTCCGCTTACAGACTGACAAAGGCTATGAGCGTGTCGGAGTGATTTCTGGTCTATCTTCGGAGCCGCGCTCGTACATTGTTAGAGCCGATGCCGGCACCTACCGACGAAACAGACAACATCTTCTGCCTGTGAAGGAGCCAATCCCTCCTCCTTATTATCTGGATCGTACAAGTTCATTTCAATCTGCATCTGGTGACCCTCACATGCTCTTGCCAGCTCAACAATCCATGCCTGCGACAGTTCCTCTGTCTGTTCCATCTTTGCCTGTGCCACAGTCTCCTGCTTCGATCCCAAAGGTGTTGGTCCACTCCCCCTCGGTGCTGAAATCACCAGCTCTGTCGCCGGGGAAGAGGAATGGAGATGGCCTCTATTGTACACGTGCCGGTCGTGTTAACAGGCCAGTTGTGAAGTATCCAGACTATGTTTGACTTTACACCAGTCTGTCATCGGTTGTGATTTTTGCTTTGCTTAGTTATGGGTATAGTGCTATTGATTCTTTAAGAGGGGGAATGTAGATCAGTGGCTCATGTTATGAGTCATGCTTTTGTAGTTACGCCCACTGGCTTATTAGCGTCGCGAGCTACGGCACTCCTCAGTATGAAGTTAACTCTCAAGTAAGAGCTTGTAGATGTTTATTCTAAATAAACAATGTATAACCTGCCAAGATGTGATGTCTTTATAATTACAAGGACTCAAAAGCAACAGTGCTCACCTGTGCGGTCATGGTCCAGGGATAATTAGGAGGAGGTGTCTGAGAGTTGGCGCCTGGTCTCAGACATAGAGATTAGAGCGCCAGACTACCACGGCACCTCCCTAGTTGCCGGTTTGAAGTGAATGTAGTTGGTTGGTTAGTAAGTTAATAGATGACAGCAAAATTGGTGGAGTTCCGGATGGACAAGTATACCCTGGTTATAGATTAGCTACAGAAATAGGGAAAGAAATCGAGTGACACGGCTGATTGAGCGACTGTCGCATAGGGACAGAGACCTGGATTTGATCCTGATCTTGGGTGCTGTCTGTGTGGAGTTTGCATATTCTTCTTGTGTCCACGTGGGTTTTCTCCAGGTACTTCGGTTTCTTCCTACATCCCCAAAACGTGCGGGTTTGTAAGTTATCTAGACTGTGAAATTGCCCCCACTGTGTAAGGAGTGGATGCGTAAATGGGACAACATAGAACTTGTGTGAATGGGTGATCAATGGGCAGTGTGGACACCTTGGACCAAAGGGCCTGTTTCCATGCTGTATCTCTAAACTAAACGAAATGATCAATGGGGTTTGATCCGAGCAAGTGTGAGGTATTACATTTCGGAAGTCAAGTGTAAGGGGAAATATTTATTGGCAAAACCTTAACGCCTCTGATGTAAAGAGGTATCTTGAGGTCCAAGTCCAAAGCTCCCTGAAAGTGGCAGCACAAGGAGATAGTGTGATAAAGAAGACATATGATATGCTTGCCTTCATTGGCTGGGGCATGAGTATGTCAGGTAGTCATGTTGCAGCTTTATGGACCTTTGGTAAGGCCTCATTTGAGTTTGTGTGCAGTTCTGGTTGCCCCATGACAGGAAGGATGTGGAGGCTTTGGAGAGCGTGCTGAAGAGGTTTACACGAATCGTGCCCGGATTAGAGGGCAGTAGCTATAAAGAGAGGCTGGACAAACTTAGCATGTTTTCTTTGAAACGTCAGAGGTTGAGGAGACACCTGATAGAAGTATATAAAATGATGAGGGGCGATAATAGGATAGGCAGTGAGAGCCTTTTTCCTGGGGTGGAAATGTCAAAGACCAGAGGTCTTAGCTTTATAAGGAGAGGGGCAAAGTTTAACGGAAATCTGCGGGGCAAGTTGTTTTACACCACAGATGGTGGATGCCTGGAAAGCACTACCAGAGATGGCAGTGGAGGCAAATCCAATAATGGCATTTAAAAGACTTTTAAGTATGGGGATGTGGATCACATGCAGACAGGAGAGTTTAGTGTAAATTAACATCATGCCCTGCATGGACTTTGTGGGCCAAAGTGCCCGTTACTGTGCTGTACTGTTCAATGAGAGGACATAGGAGGAACATAGGAGGCTGAGATTTTTTAAATTATGAGGGGCATGGATAGGATAGAGCATTTATCGTAGTCTAGCACCAGAAAGCACAGGTTTAAAGGCAAGGGGGTAAACATTACAATTACAACAATTAAAAAGCCTTCGGACTGGCACTAACAGCAGAGGCATAGAGGGATCCAAGCCTGAAGCAGGCAAATGGAAATAGCATGAGGCATCTCAGTCAGCATGGACGAGGTCGACCCAAAGGGTCCATTTCTGCGCTGTATGCATATGTAATTGAATTATTCCAGATCAGGAAAGAAAGTGCTGAGAATACACAGAACCATGATCACTTGGACAATGTTGCCAGTCTTTATAAATGCTGATTCTGTTTTTTTTCACTTAAGCAGTGTGTTATTTTTATTTTCAGTAGACATAGTTTCTCTTTAAAATGAACCCTCTGACACATCTGGTAAAGAGTCCATTCTTTTGATTTGCATATAATTAAATATATATACAGATTTGTACAGGGCGATGTAACTGAAATATTTTCACTATCTTGTCAGGAGAGCACGGGACAATAAAGGATTATCTGTCTACTTAGAAAGTGATGGGTCGAAGCGGGTGAAGATTGATCCTTCTGGAAAAGGTCTCCTAAACATTTGGAAGAAGCAAATTCAACAACTAAACCGGGTCAGCTCTGAGATGGCAAATGCTATCATCTCCGTCTATCCATCACCAAAGTTACTTACCCAGGTACAAATTATGATCTTTCATTAATGCAACCCAGTTGCTAAACTTAATAGCAATTGATTTAGAAGAGAATGTGAATGTGTACAGTGGGCTACTATTGCTCACAGTGTTCCCCAGGAATCTGCCGTGGGGCATTGCATTTTTACCATTTTATTTCAATGATATCATTGATTTGGATGAAAGTACAGAGTTATATTTGAGCTTCCAGGTGCATTGAAGGGTGGGATAATAGTGAAGTAGTCAGCAATGCTGCCACACAGGTCCAGCGCCACAGGATCGATCCCAACTTTGGCTTTATCTTCATGGAGATTCCACTGCACTCTGTTTTCTTCCAGGTTCCAAAGATGTGCTGGTTGGGTGGTTAGTTGGCAATAGAATGATGAGAGGCAATGACGGGGTAGACAGTCACACCCTTTTTTTCCAGGGTGGAAATGTCAAAAGGCAAGAGTGGCAGGTGCCTGGAACATGCTGCCAGAGTGGTGGAAGTGGTTGGCAGCAGAACCAGGGAGTTAATGGGCAAGCGAGGGAGAATGGGTTGCAGGGACATTTGGGGTGGATGAGAATGCTCAAAATCATCCACGTGCTTACCTCCTCAGGAAACACTCACTCCCACTGGAGTGCCCATCTTTGTCCATTCCTCCTTCTCTCTCCCCCCCCCCCCCCCCCCCCCCCCCCCACACCCCAGCAAAAAAAAAAGACTTGTGCTACATTAAACAGTACAGAAAGAGGCCTTTCGGCCCACCTTGACTGTGCTGAACATAATGACTGCATGCTATCCATATCACACCATTACCTGCATATCCATGTGCCAATGTAAAAGCCTCTTGCATGCCGCTATTGTATCAGCTTCCACCACCATCACTGGCAGCATGCTGCAGGCACCCATATCTCTCTGCAAACAAACAAAAGGTGCTCTGCACCTCTTCTGTAAACAACTCCCTCTCACTTTAGCGCTAAGCCCTGTGAAGAAAGCTCCATCTTCCTGCCATTTTCCACTGTTACATGGCAGCTTCACTAAGGTGCCTGAAGTGAATGCTCTAGATGTTTTGTTTAGATATACAGCGCAGAAACAGGCCCTTCGGCCCTCCAAGTCCACACTGACCAGCGACCCCTGCACATTAACATGAACGTACAAACTCCGACAAGCGTAGTCCGGATCGAACCTGGGTCTCTGGTGCTGTAAGGCAGCAGCTCTATCGCTAAGCCATCGTGCTGCTCTAATTTTCTATTAAGTCTTCCTTTAACGCGACGCTCAGAAAAAACAATCGAAGTATGTCCAACCTCTCCTTGTAGTTAATACCCTCTAAACCAGGCAGCATTCTGGTAAACTTCTTCTGCAACCTCTCCAAAGCCTTCCCGTATATTTTTGGTAATGGGGCAACCAAAGCTGCACACAATACTCCAAATGCATTCTGACCAAAGATTATAAAGTTGCAACATGACTTCCTGACTCTTATACTCAAAGCACGTCAAAGTATGGTCTGACGTGTGCCTTCTTTACCACTCCATCTGCTTGTGTTGCCACTTTCGGGGAACCATTGACTTGGACCCCAAGATCTGTCTGCACATGAATGCTGCTAATGGTTTTTCCATTAAATGAATACTTTGCTCTTACATTCGAACTCCCAAGTGCAACACCTCACACTTGCTCAGATTAAACTCTACCTATTTCACCGTCCAAATCTGTAATTGATCTAAATCCCACTCTTAGTGTTTTTTTTTCAGTTATGGCTGGTAGTATGAACATATTGTTTCCTATTTTGAGTTCATTCCAGGTGAAATTTCGTCTTTCTCTTGAATACCTTGTATATTTTCCTGTTGGGATGTATTTAAAGGATCAATATTGTTTAATTTAATAATTGTTCTTGTATATCTGATCGCAACAAAGTACTAGTAACTGCTTGTCTGTCTGTGCAGGCATACCAGATATGTCGTTCTGAACATGAGCAGGAGAAGCTGCTTGCTGACATTCCTGTTCGCCGTGGAGAAGGTGTAACCTCGACAACACGGAGAATTGGGCCTGAGCTGTCAAAACGTGTCCATTTGCTGATGACTACCTTGGAACCAGAACATTTTCTTGAATAACTTTCTCAAGATCAGAAGCTTCTGAAATGCTTTTTAAAAATTTGTTTCCGTAGACTATCGACATCCTTAATCCCCTCCAGTGACTGGAATATGACATTGGTTACTGCCGCACCAGCAGCCAATCTTGAAGCCTAAGTTACCCTGTGGCAATATTACTGCACAGGACAAAAGTGATAGGAGATACACAGTTTATTATAATGGAGAGTTTGAGAATTGCAATTTTAATGGACTGATGAGAGTGTAACAGATCTGGAATTCCAAAAACATTCACTCTACCACTCATTGATAATGCCAAGGCTCTGTCCGAGCGTTTGGGAGGAGAACGCAGCTTTCTTTATACTACATTTGTTAATGAGATCATTCCCTCCAGGCACGTTGAAACTGCCATGAAACATCGGGAGAAGTATGCAAGAGTCCTCCCACACTGATGTGATAGAAGATAGTAAAATCGGAATTTGCACTCTCTTCGTTCTATTATAATAACTAAACTTGGTAAAAAGTTTGAGACAGTTTTGATTACTAATATTTCAATGGCCTGGTAAGGAGCCTTGGTAGGGTCCCCTGGAGGGAAGGTCTCATCTATGGTCCTCTGTGACCTCTACAAACAGATTCTAGCTTAAGATTCTGTTTGCATTAAGTCAAGTGATTTTGGCTATTAAGGCAACTGGAGCACTTCAGATGGCATTGAAGCTTAAAATGTGGGATGTGGTTCTAATCTTGATGCTTATACACATGATCCCTGAAGGAAAATGTGTAGAAGTAGAAATTTGGTGAGCTCCGGGTGAGGCTAGGTGATAATGCCTTCACACCTGTCATGTATTTATTCCATCAAAAAGTAAAGAATTTGAGTTATTTAAAAGCAATGAACTGAAACAAGCAAAAATCAGGTTTTCATGAAAAGGAGAAAGGAAAAACAAAATTAATGTGGAAATGATCTTGTCAGTCAAAATAAAGGTTTTGATTTATTTTGAAGACCTCGCCAAATAATTGCTCTATAATTTCCTTATATGTTAAGAATTTGATAATGTGGAAGGAAACAAATAAGGTTTATCTTTGTCAGATCTTAAGTTTCTTACAAATTCTAAGATTAGAAGCTGCAATTGATGTTGTTTATGGGTGGGAGGGAGAAATTGACCAGGCCACTGCCTTTCAGTTTTTGCTCTCACACTTTGTTACTAAAATTGCACCAAAAAAAGGCCAGATAAGTCTCAAGGGCTTCATGTGCTAATTACAATACATGAGTTGGATTATTATGAGTGGGTAGTGTTAAAATACATTACACATATTTTAAGAATGAAATGTTTTCCTGCTGACTGAAAGATGTTGGTAGCCCGTGTCCATTTCCCAGCAAACAAAGCACACTACCTTTCATTTCGATTGACTAGCTGGGATTGTATTGGCCTCAGCACTCTGGCTGAAAGGTGGGAGAAATGCAACAAACTGAAATGCTTGTTGACAAGTGTCTGGGACAGTTTGGTGTCTTATCTATAAACTAGGTCAATAACACCCATCCTTCCTTGAGTAATATCCCACCAGTATTTGCACTTTCCTGTATGAAGACGTTACTTGTATTTGAGCACTAGATGTTTGCTACGCCTTGTGGAAAAATGAGTAATGAAATAGAGAAAGGGATTACAAAATAGCTTTTTTTTTGATTGACTGGTGAGCTGGTTATTTTTGTTTGATTTGTGAGAATTGGGCATCATTATCCAGGTCTGATTTTAATGCAAGGTAAGGTGTTTGACCTAGTGATAATGAAGAAACAGATATTTCTTAATTGAGATGGTTTGTGACACGTGCGTGCTGATTTCCATTTTGCACCTGGGTTTGTCTGGATCCCATCAGGCAAGAGGTATAGAAGTGTGGGGGGGGGGGGGGGGGGGGGAGAAACACCTCCACATTCAAGGACAGTTTCTTCCCAGCTGAAGGAACCTTTTGAAGCTGCGATGTCCTAAATGCTACAAACTAGATTTAGAGTGGTGGAAAAAGCCTTTCAGTACATCCACCCTGGTGGAACAGTCACAGTGGGCACCTTGAAGACAGAACTGAGTATCAGCAAAATGTTGGCATTCTAGATGAGGCAAATATATGCTGGATCTACAAGATAGTGTCCATGATCGCATCCACAAAGGTATCTGTGACAGCTGGTGGAAGCAGCACTGCATTCCACAATGAATGGTGAAGGAATACTGAAGAACAAAGGGATCTGGTTCCAAGATCTTTGAGATGACAGCCTGGGTAAATAAGGTGAAGGAGGTATTTTGGATACTTACTTTTATTATCCAGGACATAGAACATAACAGCAGGGAGATCCTAAAATATTGGTGAGGCCACATTAAAAAAAAATAGTGACACTATGAAAGGACCTGTTGAGTGTTTCTAGTATCTTTTATTGCAACTGCAGTTATTTTTTATTGGAACGATAATGGCAGAGATTGATCAGATGTTGGCAGGTCTGGAGCTTTTCAATTATGAGGAGAGGCTTAGGTCTTGGAGCGTATTTAGACAAGCTATTGGGTCATTGTTATAGAAGGATATTGAACATGTACATGTAATGGGATTGTAGTAATGGGTACTTGATAGTTGGCTTGGACAAAGTAGCCTTAAAGACCTGTTTCTATGCTGACTGCTTCAAACCATCTAGCATCAGTGTCTGCAGTTGAAAGGAATGAATGACATGTTCTGTTAATGTCAAATGATTTCCAGCTAGAAATTAGAAATCTAGGCATATCCTGACATGTAATAAACAAGTTTCATAAACTGGCACTTTCATAACAATTCACCATAGGTAGTCCCATCTCCTGAATGACCTGTGTTATTGCAACCAGAGGACAGTGGGGGCTTCCCATTTGCTTCATCAATATAGGATTGCCTTGACTCGCGGCTCTTCCAGTATCAGCTACTGTTGGGCAACACTTGTAAGATGTGCAAGACCATGGGCTCGTCTCCCCTCCCCTCCAGCTACCACTTCTTCCAATCGGCCGGCACTTTGTTCGCTCCCCCCTCCACCACACCTCCTCCCACCTTTTGGAAGATGTCAGTGATTGCAGGAGGGGGGAGGGGGGGGGGGGGGGGAAGCAGACAAAGCAACAACAGCTGGTGAGAAGGGAGGGAACCCCATGGTGACTGAGCATATCCTGTCAGTGGCTGCAGCCTGAAGAAAGGATTGTCGGCCATGAGGTATAACATGAACCACAACAACGGCCATGTAAACCGGATGGTGCAGCATATGGAGAAGAAAGGCTCACTGCTGCAGACCAGCAACATCGGCGCCTAGTTGTGAAGTGAAATGACACAAAGTGCTGGAGTAACACAGCAGACTGAATCAGTCTGAAAAAAAAGGTCCCAACCCAAAACTTCATCCATGTTCTCCAGAGATGTTGCCTGACAAGCCAAGTTACTCCAGCACTTTGTGTCACTTTGTGTATTAACCAGCATCTGCAGTTCTTTGTTTCTACCTAGTTTAAGGCGATTCTGACTTGCGTAAAATCTGGCTTACATAAGTCACCCTTACGAAGTCAGGGAGTGTCTGTATAATCATATAAAGCTAACTGATATTGTTCAATATTAATAGGTTACATTTGTCACTTCACCTAAAGTAAGCCAACATTAATCAGATGGAATATTTTTACCCCAAAGATAATTGAACTGTGAAATCAATTATCATAGCATTGCACTAATCCAGGCAGCGTTAATGTGTTCAGAGAAAAATTAGAAAACTTTAACAAACTGGTTACGTGAAGGTTCACCTATGAAGTATTTTATGAAATCATTGTTCATTTCTGCAGATAAAATCAATATGGAACTTATGATCCTTGAATGTGAGATGGCTCTGGAATGTGCTGAGGCTTCACACTCCCTGTCTCCCATGGCTGTATCATTTCTGCCAATTCTTTTACTACTCTAGTTTTACTTGAGATTTGCACTTTAGTCAGAGTTAGTGAGTTTTCTTAAACAGTTTCTTCGGATGAAGAATGACTTGCTTCCAATCCAGATTTGAGAGGCTGAAAGATTCTTCTAGATGTTTTACTAGGTACTAAATTAAGCCACTTTGGTACTCAGTTAATCTGAAAATTAACACTTCACTACCCCCCCTAACTCCTTCCAGCAAGCCAATTTTGTATTCATTTCACAGGCTGGATCCCACGTAATCTCGCCTTCCAGAGCAGCCCACCATTGGGACCTAGCCAGAGGCTTTGCTAGTCATGGAGATAACATTTACTGCCCTGCCCTCGTCAATCCAGTGTTATTTACATTCTGTCTCCAGCCTGACTTCCCTGCGCAATTCTAGCCCCCTAAATCAATTGCTGCACACTTACTGCCACCTAACTACACACCAAAGAATCTAGGACCCTGTCTGCTTATGCAAAATATTTTTAAAAAGTCCTTTAAACACGTTCTGAATACCACAAAGGCGTTGAATGCAAAAAAATATTTATTTTGCACGGACGTGAGTACCCATTTGAAGGGTCTATGTGCTATAGAAGAACACGTGAATTAATCATCAATTCCATAGGAATTTCACTGACTCATCTGGCTCATGGTCATGGAAACTGTATGCTGCGTAGCATTCTCTGGAGAGCCTTGTTTCTCTGCAGGTAATAAAGTGCGTCTTCATACAGATGATTCACGGTACTGCACAGCTGCTTGTGTGGGAGCTCTATTTTCCTGCACAGTACCACAGTGGCAACTGTGCACAACAGCAGGAAGAGGAGAACCTTCACCAACACCCAGCAGAATGAGTGCCTCTTGTGAGATGTCGATAGACTTGTGGATGAAACTGGTTCTAAAAAAAAATATAGAAAAGAAAAAGCAACATTTTAATTGAGAATGTGCAAACTCCATGCACACAGCACCTGGGTCAGAATTGTACAGAGGTAGCAGCTCAACTCGCTGCAGCACTTGGGAGCAATTAGATTGAAGGCACATTATTCACTTTGTTAGGAAACTGGCTGAGCAGCAGGAGACACCATGGACAGGTGCTCAACAGGCTGATACAATTACTGATATCATGTGGGATGTTAATGGCAAAGAAAGACGCCCAAGACTGCTGAAAAGTGGAAACATAAGTGACAAATACTGGCAATTTAAATATACAAATTATAATGCAAGCAAACACAAGGACATAAAAATGGATTCAGTTTCTAAATGGTGAAAAGCAATAAATCATCTAAAAGAGACCTGCTACTTGACATATTGCTCAACATCAGAGAAAGTAATTGATGCTGCATGGAATGTTACTCTTGGTAGTAGAGGATAGGCCAGGGAGAATTATATACAGAGCTCTTGTCTACCACCGGATACGTTTCTGGGCAATATTCCTTAAGGCCATTACCATTAGAATAAATATGGCATAGGTTTTGAAAAAATGATAACAATGCAAAGGTAGGATTACGCAACGTAAAGGTATTCTCTAGAACTTCTTATCTCGCTGCCTCACCTATCACATCCACCATAGCTATCTATATTTGCCAGTTGAGAAATGATGAATGAATTTACAAATTAGAGCCAGGCCTTTCAGGAGCAAAGTTCACACATGCAAACAGTGACAGATGTTTGAAATTGCCCAGCTTTAGCAACTAATGATAGATCAACTGTTAGTTCTAAACCCAAGTGCTGGAGTTAATCAAAAAGGTGCATATTGTCTTTCACATATTCATCTAACCCAATTAAACTATTTTTACATAGTAGCTGTAATTCTGAACAAATTTCATTTTACAGCTGTACAAGGATTGTACAGTTCATCCACCTTCCACTTACTTTCCAACACACCATCATATTTTTTCTCCTTCGTCTCATTCAACTGTTGTAATTTCTGTGCATCGTACTCCTTCCTGCGTCTCTCCTTCTCCTCCATTTTCTCACGTTTACGTAGGTCTCGTTCTCTTGCTTCCTTAGCCCTCAATTCTGCTTCCTGTCTTTTCTCTATCTCTGTAACAAGATATTTGGCTGTAAAAATGGTAGTTAATGCTTTTGCTTTATGCTATTGTCTTTGATGACTTTTATACATTATCCCTCACATGAGATGTTTTAAACTATGGACTTGTCTACCTTTTCATGCAGACATAAAATATCTGAGATCATTAGAAAAAGAAATGGACCTCCAGTTATCTCGGGTAACAATGATTTACATTGTTTACTGTTGTTAACACCACCTTGTTTGTGAATTAACTGCTGGATTTTCCTATGTTATAGCACTTAAAATATTGCAGCAAGAGATTTTTAGATATTAAACAAATCAAGGGATATGCAACAAGTGCAGGAAAGTGTTGAGATAAACAAAAATCAGCCATTATCTTACTGAATCGTGGAGCAAATGGCCGGCTGCTTTTGCTTATGTTCTTATATTGAATATATCCCAAAGATGTTCAAGAGCAGAGGTTTTTGGACCACCCACGAAAAGCAAATCCTTCAATTTGGCATTAATGGTAGATAGCACAGGAAAGCTGCTCCATACCTTTGACTGAATGTCCGAACATAATTGTGCATGTTTGTACCTTTTGATCATAACACTGAGCAATTCCTTACTTAGGAGAAAGAGCTTTGACCCTCAAGCGTTTCAGGCTAGCAGTAGTCTCCAGATTGTGGGCCACCAAGAATAAGATTAAGATTGGGCCTGAAAACCCCAGTCAAATTGCATATTTTAACAAATAAAAAGACAAAGTGAGGTAAGTACTGAAGGGATGCAATGCTCCAGCTTCATAGGCCAGAAATATCAGGGTGATATTCAAACTGTTGACTGCCCGCTGCTTGCAGACATTTGCTGTACATTGGATGAATATATTACATGGATAACTAGTCTCTCACCCCGCTCAACCTGCAGCCGCCGCTGCTTCTCACGATCTTGTTCGGACTGAATGGTTTTCATATATCGTAGCACCTTAAGCATCCAAGGGAGAAAACAAATTTAACAAATTTTCTCCAAACTGAATAATGGAAAATTACATAATAGTTATCTATCACAGTAACTGCTTTAAAAAGGGCATTACGATGTACAGTGGAGGAATTATCAAATATTTCATGCAGTTTCACCAAGATTACTGCAATATAGGAGGTTTTAGTAGTGGGTTTAAAGGAGGATAAATCTTCAGAGGCGATGGAGGAACCAGAATCCACAAGAGAGGAGATTGTTGGGGCACTGGCAGGAACGTTCAAACCTTCTCCAGCCCCAGAAGGGAAACCAGATGACTAGAGGACAGTAAATGTGGTACCTTTACTCAAAACAGGCAGCAAGGTTATGTTAGTTAATTACAGGCTAACATCAGTGATGAGAAAATGTTCTGAAGGTCAACATTAATCTGCATTTGGGGAAGCAAAGATTAGTCACAATGCTCAGTATGGCTTTGTTAAGAGGAGGTCCTGCCTGACTAACGTGAACATGTAAATGTGGCTGGAGTAGTTGTTCACATGGACTTGAGTTAGGCCTTTGACAAGGTACTATATGGAAGACTGGTTCAAACAGTTAAGAGCCCATGAGATCTAGGGCAATTAAACAAAGTGGACCTGAAATTGGTTTGGTGATAGGAGACAGGGGATGATGGTCGACGGATGTTTTTGCATTTTCTAGCCTGTGCCAAGGGATTGGGTCTGGATTGTGGCAGTTTGTTAATTTTCATTAACAATCCTCATGTGTAAACATAGGAGGCAAGGTTAGTATGGCTGCAGATGCAGATAGCACAATGGTAGCGAGAAGGTTAAGAACCAAATAGAGAAAGCCACGTGGGTTTCCCTCAGTATACTATAATATACCCGTGCAATCATGGAAAATCTGAACATTTTTATTGTATTAATCAACTGTGTTGTGCATGGAATTATCAGGCAGCCTTGTCCTAAATTAGGCAGTGGTCACCAGTAAACTAACATTGGCTGCACTTTGTTTACACTGCTTCTCATCCAGGCAATCCCCTGCCACCTTCTTGAGCGTTGAATCGAGCGGATTTCCTTTTAAATCCAACCATTTCAAATTCTGCAGAGAAACAAAAGAGTATTATCCTCACTGTGAGACCTTGTTAAACATAAAATAACTGCTTCTAAGAATTTACAGCAATGAGCAAACTTGGAACTTTCTGAGAAAGCAAACAGTGCTGCGTGAATTCAAAGAATTTCCTTTGATGACATCAGTCTCTCCTCCACTCCTCACCAGTGTTCTTCTTTACCTTCCCTCGGGTTTGTCTGTAGCTACTTCCATTCACTTGCAATAAGTGGAGTGCAAAACTTTCCAGTATTGACACACTAACTCCCAGTCCTGTGTTAGATTTTGAATGTTCTATTTGATATTTTTTGCTCCTGTATTTTAAAGATTGATGATTATTAAATCTGAACAAGACAGCCTTGGTAAATGCCCCCTCCCCTCAAGAACAAGGGAAAACTAGCCCTAACTACCATTCAGAAAAGCATGAAAGTTAGTATAGAATATCAATGATTGTCTCAGTGCCATAGGGAAAACTTTACAGAGACATGTAGTGTTAAAGTGTAGAAGGAGAGGAACTTGACACTGCAGGGATTGAATGCATTTTATAACAAGAGTCCAAGGACGCTGATGATAAAAGTGATTTCAACTTAGTTTTACCAACAGATCTATGGAATTATTAACTTGCAGTTCTGGTCTCAACTTTACCATTGGCTCGTTGAAGCAATCATGTTGCTTCTTCATCAACAACTATGCCTGAGTCCATAGTCCTGTCAGAGAGCATAACCATGATGTTCTATTGATTGGGTAAACTGAGCTTTAAACTCCACAAAGTTTATTGCAGGACACCACTCTTCCCCCTCTTCTCGTGAAGATCAATTTCTGAAACTTCATCCCTTTAGTGAGTATGAACCTTGCCCAAGGTTTTCTTCTGAATACAGTCCCACACCTATCACTTCAAACACCATAGCCTACTCAGAAAAAAATAAAGACTCTTCAGGGAATAATAAATACCACCACAATAAATAATTATGAAAATTATCCACAGCAGAAGGCATGCAGCCAAGTTTAAATTTACATAGAGTTCAGAACTAGCATTTGGCACAGGATGTGCCAGGGACCGCACAAGAGGGAGCTGGAGTTATAATCCAGCAGAGGGAGAACTTGGGGAGGGCGGCAGTGATCCACAATGAGAAAGTGGGTGATCAATAGGTATTACTTGTTGGAATCAGGTGGGTAGGAGGATGTGCAGCTCTCATCTTCGGTCAGCTTGCAGGTTTTTAAATATTCAAATTGGAGTGGGAAAGAAATATTGCAGTACAAATAAAGCACAAGTGAGAGTGAGAAACAAGATGGCACAAAACCATTCTTTCCTTTAGACTGTCGAAGTAGACACCTTACCTTGAGCTGAGCAAAGCTGACTGGCAAGCTGATCAGCTTGTTGTTATACAGGTCCAGATGCTGCAGGTTAACGAGTCGCCCAAAGTCAGAGGGAAGCTCCTGCAGCTGGTTCTTGCTGAGATCCAGTCTGATGAGATGCGTCAAGCTGCAAAACTCTGGCTGAAACAAAGTAGTAAAAATAAAGTACAACAGAAGAAATAAAAATCACAATTCAATAAAAATACCAACCAGTCAACCCAGATACTGAAGAAGTAAGATCAAGTGATAAACACCATTAACAGGCAGCCAGTAATTAAGTCTCATCCTGCTTATCCAAAACCTGACACAGACCTAACCACTTCAACAGCAAGGAATCAGAGCAGGAACAGTGCACGTAGCACTGAAAGCCCGTTTTGGACAGCCACCAACCTTACAAACGCTCAGCACTGCAATTTCCCTCAAAAGGTATGGAGATTAAAGAAAACTGTTGGAAAACTGATAATTCCCATGTACAAGCTTCTGCAGAGAGCGTTAAACCAAGTGACCCGTCATCAGCACCACCACTAAGGCAGGCTCCCATGCTGTGAATCTCCACTTGGAAGTCAGGTGTGATTTTGGTATGAGTGGTTTTGGTATGAGTGCAGGCAGGTGGGACTAAAGGGCCTGTCACACTAGCGCGCGATTAGACGCGATAAGCGCGACAAATTCGGACGCGGGGGTCGCGTGGGGGTCAGGCGATCCCGGTGCGAGTGAAGGGCCTGTCACACTAGCGCGCGATTACACGCGCGACGTCCGAAGGAAGGACGTTATTTTTCATCACGTGACGATGCGCATGAGCATGCGCGTTGCACGACGTCGGGCAGTGACGTCATCACGCAACGCCACGCTGAAGACGCACAACGTCAAAACGTCATCACGTTCCGCGCGACAGGATTTTGCCGCGCGTAATTTTTAAGCAGTGTCGGTTTTTGGACACTACGCGCGATGTTGACACCAGCTCCACACGAGTCCGCGGAACTCCACGAGACTCCGGCGATCGCAGTGGGACAGGGTCACGCGAGGCCGGACGACTAAAGCGACCACGGTAGGTCGCGCTTATCGCGTCTAATCGCGCGCTAGTGTGACAGGCCCTTAAGGGAAAAAAGTTGTTCGGCATGGACTTGAAGGGCCGAGATGGCCTGTTTCCGTGCTGTAATGGTTATATGGTTATTTCTTCTAGTCTCTCACAAGGTTAGACACTAGTCCCCAAGCATCACTGTCCGTGTGAAGGATGTAGTGAGCGACTTTCATAATAAGCCACTGCAGCCATTGAGGAGTTACTCCTACATGAGAAGTTACATTGGTTTGATCAAACAACAATGAAGGCACAATATCTACTTCCAAGTCAGGATGGTATGCAACTTAGTCACGTAGCACAGCACCAGGCCCTTTGGCTCATCTATGTCGACTACGATGCCCCATTTCAACTACTCCCACGTTTGGCCCATATCCCTCTCAACCTTTTCTATCCATACACCTGTCCAAGTGTCTTTTAAATGTCATTATAGAACCTGCCTCAAATGCATCCTCTGGCAGTTCATGCCATATATCCACCACCCCGAGTAGAAAAGTTGCTCCTCAAGTTCCTATTAACTCTTGCCCATCTCATCTTAAACCCACGTCCTTCTATTTTGGTTTGCCCTGGCTAAAGCACTCTTCCAGCACGAGAGAAGACGCCTGTCAATCTCAGTCTTTGTGGTATTGAATGTGCACAGCCAGCTCAGTGTTGCATTGTTTCAACTTAGCTGAAGACAGCTGATATTGGGGATATCAGGATGAAGTGGAGAGGAATCCTCCACTTAGCACTTGTGGCCAATGGTAGTTGAAACATTCAGCTTTGTCTTTTGTAAATAATAGGGCGTTTCAGAAAGCAGTCCCATAAATGAATGGAGGAAAATGTGTGATTAATAAGCAAGCAGTTCAGAGTTGAATGCTGTCAGTGCTCCGGTACAAAAGATCACAAAGTATATATAGATGAAGTGAGTGGGTGCATGAAACCAGGAGGGAATGGAAAAGGGTGACAGGAGCTAAAGGGGGATATAGAAAAGAGGACAATAACAGAAAATGCAACGTTCATACCATTGGATTGTAGAGTACAGAGATAAGATACAGTAAATTGTCAGAAACTTCTCCCCATTGCAGTTGTGTCTAAGACTAGGCAGCATACGTCTAAGGTGAGAAATAACAGGGTCAAACCCGTCTCACGGTGCGAGTCGACCCACGAGTGACCCTGAGTTTAAAACAAATTAAACTCGTGGTAATCACGTACAATTAACGTAGCGGGAACGTCGAAACTCATGGGCGCAACTTAGCGACTTGTGGAGCTAACGACAGGTACCCGTGAAAACTGTTAACTCTTGAAACATTTTAAACATGTCTCGTTGTAAGAACGTAGTGGCCCGTGAGTTTACCGTAGTGGCCCTTGAGTCTACCGTGGGTTTGGCCCGAGTGCCTGAAGTGAAATGTTGAAGATTAGTCATCTCCGGAGAACTTGGATAGGTGACGTTTCGGGTCGGGACCCTTCTTCAAACTTTAGACCCTTCTTTCACCCAAAACGTTACCTGTCCACTTTCTCCACAGATACTGTGAGACACGTTGAGTTACTCCAACACTTTGTATTTTTTCGTAAAACAGCTTCTGTAGTTCCTAGTGTTCCAAAATGTAATGCTTTATAAATGTCCAGAGATGCTGCCTGTCCCGCAGAGTTACTCCGGCACTTTGGGTCTGTCTCCCTGGAGACCTCGTTTCCCACGCAATGTGACATCTACCGTGCATACATTGCCAACTGTTGTTTTGGCACGGCCCATCGTTAAAATGCATCAGTCTCTGTGATATTGGAGTCAATTCTCCTCAACTGCTTGGCGTTAACGGAGAGCTCCCAAAGCAAAAGGCGTCCCGATATGAATAATGACATGTTTCACTTAACTAAACACAAGACCGGACGGCAAACACATATCAAAAGTTAAAACTCTATGCCCGGTTGGAGAATGGGGATGGTGGAAGAGGAGACAGTTCACATACACCAGCGTCAAATACAGTCCCGAGAATTCATGCAGCCATGCAGTAGGGGAAATAAAGTGGACAGAGTTTATGTGTCCATCTTTTGCATAAACTAGCTTCTGCAGTCCCTTCCTAAACCGTGGAATTAAAGAGTACTTCAGCCCATAAAAGGAAAATATTAACAAATGTTAAAGTGGACCTCTCACACAGCGAATAAACTGAAGTTACATTAGGGAAAGACGAAAGGCACCAAAATTAAATAAGTGTTTTGTTGCGGTCCTCTTGTCTTATAACAACACAAAGATCTCCCACAGGAACAATCCCATTCACAGAAAGCACAGAGAATCTCTCAGAAATAGTGAAGTACACTGACAGTGAGCTCAAAGTGGTTGATATTAGGTAAAAACAAAGCATTGGAGAAACTAGCGAGACTGAAAGGCAATAAATCCACAGACCTCAGGAGCTATATCCGAGCAACGAGGTCACTATTGAGATCTCTAGAGCATCATCCAACACATGTTCTAGACTTGTTCCAATTGGTTGAAAGGTAACAAATGTAACCACATTACTAAAGGAAGGAATGGAAAAATGGAACTTCACACCAGTTTGTCTTACATCAGAGTAGATAAATGGTGGAATCTATTACTAAGAAGTGGTATTACTGGGCAGCATTAACATAGATTTATGAAAGGAAAATCTTGCTTGATGGATCTGTTCCCATTAATTTTGGGGGCTGTAACAAAATAGATAGAGCAAACCAGTTATGGTGCATTTGGACTTTCATAAGGTGCCAGGTGAGATTATTAAACAAAATGACAGCATACAATATTGGGAGTAATATATTGATGTAGATTGATGATGGTTTAATAGACAAAGTAGCAGGAATGCCCCTTTCAGGTCAGCAAGGTGTCTGGGCTGGTGAAACATGAGCTGTTCCCATTCTATGCAATAAAATGGTGAGGGGATCAAGTAATATATCCAAAGCTGGCTGGCTAGGCAGTTTGCGAAGAGAATGCACACTTCAGAGGATATGGACAGTTTAAGTGAATGAGTGATTGCATGGAAGATGGAATAAAATGTGGAAAGAAGCAAGGACGTGCACTGGTGGAAAAAGAGCATTTTTAAATGGTAAGTAAACAAAAGGCATTGGTATTCAGGGAGACATGGGTGTGTCCTTGTACTCAAATTACTGGACTTGACAGAGGAATAGGAGGAGACTGGGCAATTGAGATGGTTAATGGCATGTTGTCCTTTATCACAAGAGGATTTGCGTATAATGATCTAGTTCCAATTATCGACTCTCCTGGTGAGAATGTAGTGTGAAGGTCGGATCTTCCTAATTAAGGAGATGTATACTTGTGGTAGGAGTACAAGAGTAGGTTCACCACATTTATTATTGAGGTGGCAGATGTAGCATATGAGGAAGGATTAAGTAGACAGGGCCTATACTCGAGTTTAGGTGAAATGTATAATATTCACAGGAGTCTTGACAGGGGGGGATGCAGGGTTACAATGTTTTCCCTAGCTGGGATGTCTGGAATCACAGGTCATGAAGGAACTGACCAAGAAGGGCATAAACGAAAGGAAACTTTTCCTAGATGGAGGTGAATCTTTGGAATTATCTTGCTCAAGCAAGTAGTACTGGGTGACAGTCCAACCACTCTTAAGGGGCCAAACTGCCGACTCATTTCGATTTCCTATGTTAGAGTCAAAGATGATGAAGGCCCTTCAGCCCATTGAGTCTGTGCTGACTACTAACCATTAATTCACACTAAGCCTAGTACATGTGCAAATGTAAAGCCGTAGAATGGAGACATCATGGGCAGCACAACAAATGTTCTTTTTTAAAGTAATTGTTTTTATAAATGCCCTGGCGACATCTTGTTCTCACACTGAGTCTCGTGTGACCACACAGTAACAGTGACTGTCATGGAGCTTGTTCCATTTGCAAATGCCCCGGAGAGACCTTGTTTTCACAACCAGCCCTCATGTCTCCGTGCCGTACCAGTGACTGTCACACACAATATCATTCTCAGCAAGATCACGTCCTGCAGAGTCCCACAGGCACCAATTCCATATGCTAACTGGCAGACAATTTGTCTCACATCCGATGACATGTCTCTGCAACCACATGTGCCACTGAAACACAGCACGGGCACCAACTCACAACACACTGCACATTAAAGACTTACCGGCAACAAGACGAAGCTATTGCAGGACAGATCCAGGGTGGTGGCCTTAGGCAAGGCAGCCTGCAAACACAAATTAGACCAATTTACAGCACAAATCATTAACAAATCATTAACACAGGCAAAAAAAGGCTTTCTCAAATACATTGACCAGCTATGATTTTTACCATGTCTGTGGAATGTGCAAAGAAATAAGTACACCTGCGACAAATCCATGCAGTTACAGGGAGCCTGTGCAAGCTTCATACTCACAACACCCGAGGATAGACCAGAAAGAACAAAGTGAGCATCTATGGATGGACCTATGAGTTTAACTTCAGTGGTGGGCAAGTTGCTAGAAACGATCAACTGGGGCAAAAGAGGAGGGGGAGGGGAAGATTGGGGGAGGGGGGGGGGAGAGGGCAGGGGGAAGAAGAGGGGAGGGAGGGGAGAAGAGGAGGGAGGGGAGAGGGGAGAGGGGAGAGGAGGGGAGAGGGGAGAGGGGAGAAGAGGGGAGGGGGAGAAGAGGGGAGGGGGAGAAGAGGGGAGAGGGGAGAAGAGGGGAGGGGGAGAAGAGGGGAGGGGGAGAAGAGGGGAGGGGGAGAAGAGGGGAGGGGGAGAAGAGGGGAGGGGGAGAAGAGGGGAGGGGGAGAAGAGGGGAGGGGGAGAAGAGGGGAGGGGGAGAAGAGGGGAGGGGGAGAAGAGGGGAGGGGGAGAAGAGGGGAGGGGGAGAAGAGGGGAGGGGGAGAAGAGGGGAGGGGGAGAAGAGGGGAGGGGGAGAAGAGGGGAGGGGGAGAAGAGGGGAGGGGGAGAAGGGGGGAGGGGGAGAAGGGGGAGGGGGAGAAGGGGGAGGGGGGAGAAGGGGGAGGGGGAGAAGAGGGGAGGGGGAGAAGAGGGGAGGGGGAGGAAGGGGGAGGGGGAGGAAGGGGGAGGGGGAGGAAGGGGGGGAGGGGGAGGAGGGGAAAAGAGGGGAGGGGGGAAAAAAGAGGGGAGGGGGGAAAAAAGAGGGGAAGGGGGAAAAAAGAGGGGAGGGGGGAAAAAAGAGGGGAGGGGGGAAAAAAGAGGGGAGGGGGGAAAAAAGAGGGGAGGGGGGAAAAAAGAGGGGAGGGGGAAAAAGAGGGGAGAGTGGTGGGTCTCTGGAACTCTCTGCCAGAGAGGGTAGTTGATGCTAGTTCATTGGCTATATTTAAGAGGGAGTTAGATGTGGCCCTTGTGGCTAAAGGGATCAGAGGGTGTGGAGAGAAGGCAGGTACGGGATACTGAGTTGGATGATCAGCCATGATATTGAATGGCGGTGCAGGCTCGAAGGGCTAAATGGCCCACTCCTGCACCTAATTTCTATGTTTCAATGGGGGGGGGGGGGGGGGGGATGAGGGGAGGACGGGGGGGAAGAGGGGAGGAGGGGGGGGGGAAGAGGGGAGGGGGGGGAAGAGGGGAGGAGGGAGGAGAGGGGGGGAAGAGGGGAGGAGGGGGGAGAGGGGGGGAACAGGGGAGGAGGGGGGGGGAAGAGGGGAGGAGGGGGGGAGGAGGGGGGGGAAGAGGGGAGGAGGGGGGGGAGAGGGGAGTGGGGAGAAGAGGGGAGGAGGGGGGGAGAAGAGGGGAGGAGGGGGGGAGAAGAGGGGAGGAGGGGGGGAGAAGAGGGGAGGAGGGGGGAGAAGAGGGGAGGAGGGGGGAGAAGAGGGGAGGAGGGGGGGAGAAGAGGGGAGGAGGGGGGAGAAGAGGGGAGGAGGGGGGAGAAGAGGGGAGGAGGGGGGAGAAGAGGGGAGGAGGGGGGAGAAGAGGGGAGGAGGGGGGAGAAGAGGGGAGGAGGGGGGAGAAGAGGGGAGGAGGGGGGAGAAGAGGGGAGGAGGGGGGAGAAGAGGGGAGGAGGGGGGAGAAGAGGGGAGGAGGGGGGAGAAGAGAGGAGGAGGGGGGGAAGAGA